>CATIUR010000014.1:1200000-1800000 GCA_949592205.1 Helichrysum umbraculigerum | reverse complement strand
CGCTAATGGAGAAGCTTCCACTTGAAATAATACGATCCGAGATATTAGCAAGAATTCCTGCCAACTCCGTAGGTGTTTGTATGTGTGTTTGCAAACTATGGAAGACGATCCTTTCGACATCTGAGTTTCGTAGGATGAACTTTCATCGAATAACTGGTGACCAATCTCTAACTCTCCATAGATTTCTTGTAATTCATCGTGAGGCGTCGCTTGGGACGTTTCGTACTCATGCAAATTTTGAGGATCTCAACCATGGTTCCATCCATCGTTCTATACCCTTTAAAGAGTGTTATGATGATGCATTCCATATTGTAGGAAGCTTAGATGGATTAGTATGTGTAGTCGTGGTGAATACTTGTGATTTTCTACTTTGGAATCCATTGACGGCTGCCTACAACAAGTTTTCGAATTACTCCAATTCTCCTCGTGATTACAGGATAGATGAGAATGTTAAGTGGTTTGTACATCGATTCTTCTAACGATTACAAGCTTCTACATGTGGTTTACGTTGGTGTCGTCGGGGCTTATGTCTATTCTAGGAGATTGCAATCATGGAGAAAGATTCAATCTTCACAAAACGACCGCCTTATCTCCAACTACACTTCTTGGTCGCAACCTACTTTCTTCGATGGAAATCTTTATTTCCCTGCGTATGATATGCATACTGGGTATCCAAGCCATTACGTTATCTGTTTCAATGTGAAGTTGGAAAAGTTTAGAGAGATACGATTTCCGATTAGTGGAAGTATTAATAGCGACAGTTTAGTGATTAACAAAGGCTGTCTTCACTTGTGTGCTGCTTATATGAATACCAGGTGTGACCTTTGGAGGATGGATGGTGATGGGTGGATTAAAGTAAATTCGTCTCCTTTATATTCAAGTATGGATGCAATACTTCCTATACGCCATTCTCATTTCATATGTTACGGGAATGGGAAAGGGAATGGAAACGGGAATGGGATTATGATACTTTTGTATAACACGTTTTTTTACAAAATTGAGATGGAGGATTTTGAAAGAGACCCGATACATTACATGATTTCACATTATTCCGAGTATCAACGTCGAAAAATAGTATTCGTCGAGACACTCTTATCACCATGTCCCTAATGCAGTCAATCAACCATGATCAATGAATTGAATCCGACACTAGGTGCTTTTATCCAAACTTGTTTTCACTCATGTTATCTTTTGTATGTTTTCTCTCATGGTATCTCGATGATGCTATATATTTAGATGTACATGGTCTAAAAAGCCCTATGTTTATGCTTTCAGTTGCAATATTAGGATTTGTTACAACTAGTTTCCTCCTCTCTTTTTTTCTTCTTTTTGTTTGCCTAAGGGAATTAGCTCCTCCATAAAAACAATGCAAATATACATATATTCAAGGTAAAACTGATCTTCTGGTGGCTCTCACTAATCGGTCACACAACAAACTTGAGAGATGTAATTCGCGTAACCCGTGATTAAAAAAACATGGAGATGACATGGATTGAACCCGTGACCTTTTTCTATATGTTGCATTTCTTCACCACTAGATTACCATCTTGGGTCCCAGATTTTATATATTCAAGTAATCACTCACAAATCACAATAAAGAATATGTTGTTTGTATACAGTTTCAACAAAACGGCTTGTAATTTATTCTTTTTAACGACAATGATTATTTAATTTAATATATATTATAAAAATAGAAAGACAATATTATTGGATACATATAGAGATATCTTGTTAACCTGTCTTAAACAAACCTAAAAAAAAACTCCATCCTAATACACGCAAATATAATGAAAGAGGACCTGCGTTTAAAAAATAGACTATGCTAAAAACACCAACTACCCAAATCAACCCAAACAAGACTAATCCTTTCAACACCAAAAAGCCACAATTCGCTGCGAGTTGATAGATACAACCTAAAAAATGTTACCTACAACACACAGTATAATAATTATAACTAACAGTACAAGTTATTATAGCATAAATTTTGTTGTTTGAATCAAAAATTTTGGTGTATTTATCACTTCCCCAGTTCGCTAAGCATAACAAATTACAACATCAAAGTACGATTCAATTACAACACAAAATATTTACATTTACAAGTACATTAAAAACGTAAAGAGCTAGTCACAAAAACTTTTGTTAGGTTTTTTTTTTTTTTAACCTTAAACTCACATTATATATTACCTAAGTACACTTTTTCCCAAACTGGAATTTAAACCTCAAACATAATTTGCTCGAGGGACCCCTTGTTAACACTTTCACACTTTGGACACCAAAACATTGACAGTAAAACAAATTAAATAATTGTTGGAAAAAAACTGTCTACACGTACAATTACACGCTTGTGCAAAATATTAAATCGAATCAGTCCACTCTTTCCCAAGAGTTGTTTAGATATCATATACGGAGTATTATATTTAAGATTTAAGACGGCCGTTAAATTTTCTCTCTCTCAAATTATTTGTCACTAAGTTTAAACACATTAAATGTAGCTCTAATAACCTTAGTATAAAGGTAATATGAGAAATCTAATCATTAAATATAGGGGCAATTTCATATATGTCTCTGGAAAACTTGATAATTACATATATATCCAAAACATGCTTTAAAGGCATTGTACATCATGCACTAAAAACTTGTATTTTGGATATATATGTAATTTTCAAGTTTTAAAGGGATATATATGTAATTTTCCCTTAAATATATTTATTTTTACAAGTGGATAATTATTTTGGAACAAATATAATCGTATATATTATGGATAAATAATTTGAAATGGAGGAAGTATTTACTATAGAGAGCAATAAATGCATTTACAAGATAATACATTTACTAGCTGCAACAATGAGGGAGGTTTAATGCATCTGGAAGCGGTATTTTCACCTAATATCAATTATGGATTAGTTATGAATATTAACTCCCATGTCTTTTGTGATATATTAATTTATATATTTTTTAATCATTACCTCTTAATTAACAAACTATCATGAATATTAACTTTTTTTTTTTTTTTTTAATATTTTGTGACATTATAAATTTGTATATATATTTTGATTCAAAATATATTATCATGAGATAGTTGTAGTTTGATGGTAAATGACTTTGAATTTGTTACGTGTTACATGATTTTAAGCTTTTAGTGTCATATAACTTTTTTCTATTAATGACTTTGAATTTATTATGGGCTAAATGAGTTTAAGTCTTTAATGTGACATTGTTTTCTTCTCTAAATGACTTATTTGTTATGAGTTACATGAAGTCTTTAGTGTGACACCGAGTGTAAATAAAGTTACAAAATATTACCTTCATAGTTATTACTTTTGCTACGATAAATTTAATTTGGGTAACTACCATCAATGTTTCGTTGTTATTGTTATTGTTATTTATTAGATTGTCATATCATTGGTACTAGATCATAACCCGTAAATTTGCGGGCTAAATAAATTTGTTATACAAAAAGATGTTACTTATAAAGGGAAAATTCGCGTACCACTATAATCCATGAAGATGTAATCCTGCCATGGGTATTATTTATCATAAAGGTACCTACCACCAATGAAGCGCATGGCTCACAACGTTAATGCTTAGTCGGTGCGAGTTTCGGCTCGGACATTGTGGTATATGTGATGGAGGTGATTTACCCGGCGATGTTGGACCTTATGGGGGGTTCGGTCGTGCTCCATTGAAATATGGAGCGGCTCCAGTGGGTGGCCCAAATACCCATTTTTTTTTAGAATGATATAATTCGCGGAAAAACGAAAGCAAATATCAATACTTATGTGCATCAACCGACCTTGATATAAAATGAACCAGTTTTGCACAAATATAATCGAAATCATAGTTAAAACAAATATACAAACATAATGTTTTATAACATCTGTCGATGTATTAATTGACTTCTATTCCGAGCGCGTAGTTAAAAGTAAAAATTGTCACCCATAGTTAAAAGTAAAACTTTGCTAAAATAAATTTTGAAACATCTAGGATACCCATAGCCCATAGTAGCCACAAAAAGGAGAGCCAAATTATAGAAACAAAATTGACACTTATGCAAGCTGATAAACAAATTTGATCAATATGGACTAAGATCAATCAATTCTCCATTTTGTTTTATTTAAGGGTGGATAAATAGATGCCAATTGATCAAAACTGTTTCATTTAATTATGTGCTAGTCAAAGGTAAGTATTTCATTGAAGATACATAAATTTCAATCACAAATAATCGTGATGCCAACCCTTCATGGCTCGAACTGCAACATTCCTCCAAGTAACTAACCAATATAAATTCTTTTGAAATCAGTCGATTCACCGACTCCCAAACCTATATACCAAACGCCTAATAAGAGTAACCTTACCTCATTTTCAACATGGGTCCTTTGGTAAGACCATTGCACTAGGGAGTTCAACCTCATAAATTTGGACCTGATCGATGCCTTTTATATACAAGATGTGCCTACAAATAGAAAAATCACACGGAACATATTACCCGATAAATTTTACAATGGGCGATAAAAGAAGAAAAAATATTACACAAGAACCAAAATAGTAACTCTGAGTATGATTTACTACATGAAAGTATAAAAAAGATGTAGAAAGGCAATTACGTTTTCATAGAACTAACAAATGCCCACGAAACGGTTGTGGATGTCCTTTATAATGCATATCATACACGATTAGTGGCAAGATAATAAAAAGTTACGAATGAGAACATGTCAAGTGAACAATTTAAAGTTGCTCAAAGTCTATTATAAATACCTACCACCTATCAAAAAAAAAAAAATTATTCGTCAGCTAAGTTATTATTGTAAAACAAAAAAATAGAGACTATGAACATGAACATGTTTCGACATATTACACAACCTGCACAACCTTGTTAAATTAGAAGGAAGTTTAAATATCTTTGTAATATTCAATATTTCGATAAAAGAGCTTTATATATATATATATATATATATATATATATATATATATATATATATATATATATATATATATAGGGGAAGGATCAAGAGGGAAGCTTCAAGATTTGGGGAAGGAGGGAAGCAAACCTCAACCACTCATTTTTCTCCTCTTCTATATTCATCCACAATACCCATTTAATCAATTTAAATCTAAAATTCCAAATTAAAGCATGGAAGTCAAAGATTCAACAATCAAAAACATTATAAATCTTCGAATTCATCAATTACAATCATAGATATCTTCAATTCGTCAAAATTCTAATTCATCAAAAATTATGAATATTAGAGTAACTTTTGGGTTTTTGAGTAAATTTTGATTTGACAATGAAAACAATAAAATTAAAGGAATTTGATCGTACAAAACTTATAAACAAGTAATTAATCAAATTATGATTGTCATTCCAATTGAATTTTCAGATTGAAAAAATTCCAGACCGTTAACATTCATCTGGAAAGCATGTTAATCGAATTACAACTTAATACTCTTAAATATTCATTTATGATGAATATTAAATTATATATGTTATTATACACTATTGAATGTGATAACATAACATTCATCGGTGTATAATAATGTATATGCGTTAACATTCATCGTAAATGAATGTTAACGTACTGAAAATATGATTTTGATTAACATGCTTTTGAAATGCATGTTAACAATCTGGGAGGTGATTTCAAGTTATTTACAAGTTTGCCACCGCGTTGACTTTTACATTGACCAGAATGTGTGGCTAGAAATTGCTTCCCTCCTTCCCCCATTTTTTTACTTCCCTATTGATCTTCCCCCTATATATATATATATATATATATATATATATATATATATAGTGGGAGGTTCAAATGAGAACCAATATAAAATTGAGAACCTTGAGAACCACAACGAATACATGTTTGTTCACATGTGATTAACTTCAATCATATGTGAACATTGATGTACGTTTTATTGAAAAAGAAAAAAGTAAAAAAAAAATCATAAATTTACATCTTAAAACACTTTAACCTTCATATATATATGTAACACTCAAATACCTTATGATACCATTTGATAAGCTTGGACCAAGAACTTTTGTAACCTTCAGCTTAATAAATTAATAAAAAAATTAAACAAATAAAGAAATAAATAAAAAGAAAAGTAATTATAAAGAGAAAATAATTATAAAGAGTCACCTTTGTTGAAATTGCCTCCTCTGATATTATGCACATAAATATTAGTAGCACAGAATCACTTGTGTTAATGCAGCTTGTTTGTTGAGAGAACAAACTCACTTTTCATCTGCAATCTAAAATCATAAAGAAATATATAGTTGAATGGAGTTTACCCATAAGTCATAAACAATTAAGAGAATAAAAATGAAACGAATTGCATGCTTCACTTGTCCACACTTGTCAAAGTGTACTATCAAACCATGTAAGGTCTGGTCAAATTAGAAATGAAACATGCATTCAGTAGCAAGAATAAGAGCCCGTGAATGAACATAATCAAAAGCCATACCTTCTAATACAAATCTCAGTCTTGTTGACTGCTGAATTTGAATCTTCAATGTCATGGTAAGCAAGACAGCTCAAACAATAGTGGAGTTCAATTTGATTAGCCAAACCATTTTCTTCAAACAAAAGGCTCGCCACTCCGTGATCTTATCTTGTTGAATACCAACCATAAGCTACATAGATAGTTATAATGATACCATGTTAACAAAGAAAATATATCAAAAAAGCATATGATGATGTAAACCAAGACGAATAATCGCGTTTGTTGTGATCGTAAATATGTGATTACACATTACTTCAATGCACTACCTACTTGTGCAGGGTATATCAGCACTTGTGGGATCTATAGCCTGGGATCTGGCTTATATAAAAGATGATCAGAGACGTTATGAATCAATTTATCATTACCCAACTCTTCGTATCTCATTGGTAATGATGATTTCTCGTTGAACAGTTTCTAAATTAAGTAAATATGTGACTAACTCATATTGACAAATATTAAAATTTCGAAATTGACCCATATACTTATTATAGGTACAGATATTACAAATGCATTACCTCTTTATCTTGAAGATTACTATTTTAGCTTGACCCGCCCATTATGCCACCTTTCTAAAAGAATCAAAAAAGATCGCACACATGCTTCTTATATCGTACTTAACATACTAAACATTAAGCTAATAACTAACCATGATGTTCGTTTGATACATATGTAGCACATAATAAATTATAACTCTACTATCATACGAATAACCAAACATTAAACTAATAAAAACGAATAATGCTTCTTTTGATGATGAAGAGGTGGATGAAGAGATAGAGATGGAAAGGAATGATGATGTTGAGGTTGAAACAGATGAGGTTGAAAAATCTATTAAAACTGAGGTGATGGAAGGTGATGTGTCTGAAGGAGTGGAAACCGAGTCTGTGCATACAGAAGTGATAGATTCTGTAGGTGAAAAGACTATGGAATTGAATGCAGATGATAAAACAGAGGAGTTGAAGCTGGATGATAATGGTGAAGAAGTGAATAAGCCTGAGGTAGCAGTGGAAAAGGAAAAGACTGATGTTGAAACTGATGCTAAGAAATTTGATAAAATTTATGTCAGTAGGAATAAAAGTGTTCCAGTTAAAACTGCTAAGATGACTGGTACAGGAAAGAAGGTTGAAACTCCAAAGAAAAAGTCAAAACAACCATCTTTGCCTGGATTCAAGATAAAAGAACCAGCAGTCCCTGAACCGGAAAAGAAAGATGTGCCAAAGATAGATCCAAAAGATAAAGGCAAGGGAAAACTGGTAGAGGAACCAAAGAAGAAAAAGCCAAAACAAATGCCAGCTGAAGCAACTGCTTATGATGATGAATATGCTCAAAGGTTACAAGCAGAATTAAATGTTGAGGCATCAAGAGAAGGTTTGATTGATGTTGAGATTGAGTCTGGTAGGTTTGTGTAGATGACAAAAGAACAGGTTGCTGAATGGGATGAGTATCTGTTGAGAGAACAAAAAGAAGATGATATTGATTTTCTGATCAATCAAGTTAAACAGAAGAAGGCAGAGGAAGAGAAGTTGAAGAGAGCTTCTAAATCACAAACTAGAGCTCAAGTAAAGAAAAATTTGATTGCAAAACTTCAGGGTACTTTACCTAAGTACAGATTGCAGAAAATGTCAGTGGAAAGTCTTCAAAGAATGTGGGATAATGATATATTTTTGAATCCTGTTGCTAAGAAAAGAGCAGGAAGAAAAAGATAAAGAAAAGTTAGAAAAAGAAAAGAAGAAGGCAGAAAAAGAAAAGAAAAGGAAAGAAAAGATAGAGAAAGAACAGAAAGAAAGAGAGGAAAGTGAATGAAAGAAGAAGGAAGAAGCTGAACAGAGGAAGAAGGAATATGATGAGATTCCTGATTTAGTTAGAAATGTGAATGAATTGAAAATTTTGATTCTGCTACAACCAGTGGAAACAGATGTTATTCAGGTTGACTTAACTGGGATTATTGACTGGTCTGTAGAAAGATTGTTTATTCCTGTTAAGATTGATAAGATCAAGGTTGAAAGAGCATATGGGAAAGTATCTTGGTGGAGATCATTAAGAGATTTGGTTAAAAGATTAAGTAGAGCTGATGTGGTAAAAATGTATGAGATTGGAATGGAGAAGGAGATGGATTCCAAGGTATTTGATAGTCTTGTTGAAAAAGTGACTTGGGATTGGATTAAGATGATGTTTGAATCAGAGAAATATCCATTTCAGTTTTGTTCATTTAGCAAGGTTAAACAATGGATATATCATGCTAGGTCAGGAGTGCATCAGGTAATAATGGAGGATGCTACTTTTATATGGATGCTAACTTATAGGGAGTATGATATGAATCTGAACTTTTTGAGGGGTTTAATTGGTGCAAGATTGTGTAGTGCATAGTTAATGATATTGCTCTAAATTTGGTTTATATGGTTTTAAATCAGATTCACAAGAAGGAAGAGTTGGAAAGAAGAAGGAGAAGAAAAGATTAGAAGTTTATCTCTCAGTGTTAATAATGGAGAATCAAGAGAAACTTAATGCTGTGAAGGACATATTAAGTTTAGGGGGAGATTGTTGGGATAAAACTTCTATGAGTTGAAATCGCCACTGATAGGAATATACAAGGGATTAAAACTGCTGGTTATAAGTGTTAAAACTGTCTTCATGAAGTTACAACTGATAGAAGAAAACTGAAGAGAAGACATGATTACAACTGCTTTTGTAATTTGAACTGATAGTTATGTTTGTAGCAGTTAACACTGACTATGTAAGTTTGTACTTAGTCACATATTATAAATGAAACAGTTACCACTGAATGTTACAGTTACAACTGTTAGCTTTAGGTTGGTAGTTAAAACTGTTTATAATTTTATGATAAGTATGAGTCGGTTAGGTAGTTAGAGTTATATATGGAATAAGATTGTTTCCATAATAATAGGCGATTGTATAGGACTCTATTTTAGACCTAGATTAGGTTAACGATTAAGCGCAGCTTCAAGGTATTCTGTAACCCTAATACGAAAATGTATTCGTCTTATATTCTTAATAAGATTGGAGCTTTTGATTATATTCGTGTTCTACAAGTTATTTATAATATTCTTGATCTTCTTAATATTATTGAGTGTGATTCCGCAACTTCTCAATAATAATTCAAGGCTTATTATTATTGTTTAGAATTTATTCTAGTAAATCGAGATTATCATACCCAAACTATCAGGACTTCTCTACTAACTAGAAATGAGTGCTATTACTCGCATGTTTGAAACAGAATGTACATGAGACAGCATTGACACCTATTTAAAGGATGCTAAATGGTGATATTTTGTGTGGAAATTTAGTGTATTCATTTTAAACTAAGATGATTTTATGCAGTCTTAATATTGTGTATGCATGAATTACACTTTTGTTTCCATAACACGTAAACACAGTAACTTAAAGTAATATAAACAACTTTACCTAGCATTGCTGAGTTTCAGTTAATCCAACCTCTTCACAATAAAGATCTAACGCATAGTAAAACATTAACAACAAAGATCTAAAGATAACCAATTACAGGAATCTTCGTTTCATCAAACATATTTGATATCAACTTCATACATAATTCACCTAGCTCGTTTTGGCCCAAGCGAAAACGAAACTCGTTGAGGGGTAGTTTGTGGCAAGTCAATCCTCTGTTCTTGGGATGAATTCGTTTTAGAATCACTAGCTTCTTCCCCTTCCTCTGTTTCTTCTACAGCTTCATTTGTTCGCTTCTTTGAGATCACAAGCTGATAATTTGGACTGATTAAGGTGTCTGCCTCTGGGGGCAACACCGTAGTTATCGCCTTAGGCAATGGAATTTTGTTTCTGCTCCTTGCCAGTTCTAGTAGGACCTTTAAAATATAAATCATGTCACAATGAAATATCAACAGAATAAATACTTGTTTAAGGGGGTGTTTGGGATTGCTTATATACAAGTGCTCATCTGCTTAAAGAATATGCAGCTGGTGCTATCATGCTTTTTTCAAGTACTTATTTCTTCTTGAAGCAATCCTCTCAAGGGTGTTTGGATTTGCTTATCTACTGGCAAAATAAGCAGATAAGCACTTAAATAAGCAATTCCAAATACCCCCTAAGATTTAGTGGACTAATATACCTCTCGAGGAGGGGGTTAGGAGAAGCTGAAATTGACTTTCGACTGAATAGCGAGTTTGACATCATCTGAGTCAATAGTTGACTTTCCAGCATGCTCTGAGTAAACCTGTGCATCTGTCAGCACATCCACAGCATACCGGTACCATAGTTCTAGAAACTGGTGAACAACAAGAGGTTCGTAGCTTTCAACCCCCATTGATTTCAGCAACTGCTTAACAAGTTTGGCATCCCTAGGCAGATCCTCCTCTCCATCAGCCATTCTTCACACCTGATGATATGTGACATTTAATCCAAAAATTAATATTTTTTATTATACTCATTTTCTATGGTTCTAATAACAGAATTCCTGCGGGAACAGAAGGTCTAAAACATATAGCAATTTGTGGTTTGAATTAACATTTCTGGCATATTTATAATCACTAGATGATGATTGGAAAGTAAGCAGAAGTGGTATATTTTAAAAAAAGTATAGAAAGACTGTTAGGTAAAAGAAAATACAAGGGTGCCAACAATGTGATCTGGTTCAGTTGACTCCATGAACTAACAGTCACCAATTCCACTTTTTTGGAGCTGAACCAAACAGAACTAGTATATGAATATATTTATAAGGAAATATGATTACACACATCTACAAGATGTTAAAGGGAAAATACTTTATTTTAGTTCATTTAGAAGAAACACGGTCCATGGAGTGAACTACCTGCCACCACTTCCACTATCTTGAAGTTGAACCAAACAGCCTAGGATATCAAACTTACTGATTCAGTCCAATTTAATTATGCGGTTAATATGAAAAACTTAAATCTACCGAATTTTTAAAAGCAATTTCAAATTTCAATTAAAAGTTAGAATGCAAAATATCAAAATACAAATCATGAGAATGTCTTCTATTAATAAAGTACTGAAACTATAATACGAATAGACCAACTACCAAGACATTAGAGCTTTCAATATAACTGCACACAACAAAATAGACTGAAGCTTCGAACAACCAAAAATCCAGAGGCTTAAGCAAAATGAGAACTGAGAACTGATTAAATCGCAAGTTCGCAACAAGTTGAATCATTTCGCTTGAAGCCTTGAACTTAAAGACGCGCTTAATTTTCACTATAAGTAAAGGCCATAAGCAATAGTCAATAAAAACTTTCAAAGACGGACATCAAAGCCTAAAATTAAAAAGCTCTTAAAAAAGCCCGAACTTCTGCGAAATCATCAAATCGTCAATTTTGAATCACAAATTTCCAAAATCAAAGAACAAAAGCCTCTAACAATCTCCTCACACACACCATGAAACAGATCACGAATATGTAAGTTACAATCAATAATCTACAACACTTTATCAGAAAACTGGAGATATACACAGACAGTGCAGAGGCTGGCTTTAATATGACCTTAATGGTGATAAAGTTTTATGAGTTTAAGTGACTGGAAAGCCTTGCAAAAACTTTTTCCACTGAACTCAATAACTTTGATAATTTCAGCTTTTGTCTAACTCAGGTTAAAGCCAAAACAAACAACGTATCCACTAACTGTATATCAGTGGTAGGACAAAGACTGCCATCTGAATTACCTAAATAGCAATCCACAGCAAACCAATTTCATAGAAACATAATTCATCAAATGTGAATTGTTAACCACAACTAAAATGAGACACATAATTCATCAAGATGACCAAGTAAAATTACAATCATCACTTCTAATCAAACCATTGAAAATCTCATGAAGGTGATTGATTCAAGCTTGTGATATAAATTGGAATTAAACTATATCATATCTGATCAAATAGATACATTGAGTAAAAAAATACAAGAATGTACCTTACAACATTAACCCTAAATTACGATTAAAAAATTAATAGACATCACCCTTTTATATGAAATGTTCAACATATGTGACACTTATCAATGCTTACCTTTTCAACTCAGCCCAAGTATGGCAGTATATTAAGTCACACTTAAAGGTCTAAACCCTAAAAACACAAACCTACATACATCAAATTTGCAATGACAAAACTATAATTTCCAAGCTATACAACCTATATCGTACAGCAGTAATGATAAGTGATTAACACTATTCATTCAGACACTTAATCGAACACCTGGTAGGCATACAAACAACCCATGAATTTTGATATAAAACAATACAGAAAGAGTCACTAGAATTTTAAAATTTCAAGAGAGATGCATCATTTTCAGTTATGTAATTATTTTAAAATATAAAATACAAAACGAAGAACCCTAACAATAGGCGATCTAGGTTCCGAAGTTAAAACATAAAAGTGATACAACAATCAAATCTCTAAATTAAAGTGAAAGAAAAATTCTTACTTGAAGAAACCCTGCTTAGAACTTGAATAATAATAATCGTGATAAATTACTACATAAAGATGTTGAACGAAGGGGGTGTTCGGGGAGCGGGAGGCTTGTTAGCTTGTGTGTATTATAAGGCAAGAAAAGCTCCATTTTAGTGCCGGGATATACTGAGCTTTTTTTCCGAAAGGGTTAAAAAGCCAAAAAACTAGTTTGATTATGAAGCTTTTACTTAACGCAGAAGCTAAAAAGCTAACGCCACGTAAACTAAATTACATAAATAGTCCTACTAGTGGCAATATTTTATAATCTTTTAAAAACCTTAATCGTCCTTTACAATATTTTATGGGTAAATGGCAGATATAAGCAACGTACTTTCACTTTTGTTCACATATAAGCAATCTACTTTTTATATTACCGAGTTAAGCAACGTACTTTTACTTTTGTTTCGACTTAGGTAAGTAAGTTGTTTTTTACCGACTTTGGTAAGTAAGTTACTCTTAAATTTTGTTTCGACTTAGGTAAGTAAGTTACTCTTAAATTTTGTTTCTTAAGAGTACGTTGCTTAACTCGGTAATATAAAAAGTAGATTGCTTATATGTGAACAAAAGTGAAAGTAGGTTGCTTATATCCGCCATTTACCCTTTATTTATTACACATGTTAAAATATCATTTTGAAGCAAAAACCCACTATCGACATTTGCCAATCGGTTTTGAAACAGCTGGAAATTGACAGTTTGGAATAGCGAGCGCATTGTGTGGAATCTGATTTAATTAGGGTGCTAAAATCGTGATTGCAAAGAGTAATAGCTAGATTTCTATTAAATAAAAATTTTATTCATAAGTTAAACTCTATTTTATACTTCTTAATTACCCAAAAAATATCATTTTTATATTTATAGACATATCATAGGATCATAGAAAATGAGGTTTCAAATAAATATTTTTAAAATAGAGAAAGAACCTACGAAACTATAACAAAGAAAAACATGTATATTTCGGATATGGTACCAAAGCTGGAAAAGTGATAAATACCGGTACCAAGCTGGTTGGTACCGGTTATCCTTTTGGCCCAAAAGTGACTACCAAATACAAGACTGTTTAAAGCGGTACGGTATCGGTACGTGATCGGGATTCGAGTACTAATGCTCACCCCTATGGTAGACTATTAATTTTTAATGATAAAGTTAGAGATATAGTTATGTAATTTTAGGATTCGCTTTTTATTCGCACATTTATTTTACTGATTGAATAAAAGGGTTCTTTTATGAATCACCAAAAGTCACACCGAAGGCGAAACTGAAAATGATCAAATGTGGAAATATTATCTTGCTTCTCCTATTGGTTTCATGCAATCGTGAAAAGTGAACAAACCAAACAAACTTCAACTGGTTGTCCATGTATGCGTCGGCAGCCTAATTACAAAGACCTAGTAAAAGATATGAAATGATGGTGTAGAGTTCTTATAGTACCCGATAAGTATGTAAAGTTCTTGTTGATTGGCATGTAGATGCAGATGTAAGTGTTACATATATTGAACGAAAGATACAATCTTATTATGTGACATTATGTATCAACTTCATCATAATGTCATAGATGAAGCAAAACTCTAGATATACATAGTACAGTGAGAGGTGCATGTATGGAAGTGAATCAAAATAGCATCTTGAAAATTCGTAATGTTTCAGGTATACATAGACAGTAAACGTACTGCTGACTCAATCATTTGGAACGTTTATTGCTTGTGATGCTTCAAACACCTTTTTGTGCCTTGTTCACGCTTGTTCTCAGTAAGGATATAACCTGAGCGGGTTCTGGAGCTCCAAACACCGAACTGCCAGCAACAATGCAGTTTGCACCTGCAGCAGCTGCTGTGTCAATTGTTGAAGGTCCTAAACCACCATCTACCTGCATTTCAAATTAGAAGGTTTTCAGTATGAGGTTAAGCTGGATGCATTGTTTTGGATCAAAATGACAGACTGTGATGAAGTGAGCAGCATGGTTCAACCTTTCTTCAATTTTATAATACATAGATTACATGGTCATCAAATTGAACACAAGAATAAATGATACTACTAGACATGTGAGTTGAAGTCTCATTTACAATGTAAGAACCAACTCCTTTATCAAAAATAAGCCGTCATGGTGATCATGGAAAGTGTTCTTTTCTTGATGATGACTACGTAAACATATTCATATGATGTCCAATGATCTACAGACGTATGATAGGGTGCAATGGAAAGAGTGACACAATGGGATTTCCAGGACCTTCCAATGTATGGGAAATCAATTAAAGGTATGTTGATGGCACTGTTACAAGAATAGGAGCATGTGAAGGCCATATATTAATCACCTATGGGCAAGTTGAGTAATGGGTCAGAATGGAGGTGGGTTGACCTGCTCACTTTTCCCATTTTCTTTAAACTTTATAGTAAAAAATATTCTAAGTGCAATTATAAAAGCTAGTAACTGTTACTAGAAGTCTTAAGTTGTAACATCAGAACTAAATTAAAGTATATAGCTCTCTATAGAAAGATTACAACACGGAGGTGTTCTGCACATCTCTTGATACCAAGTTCTCACAAACACTAGTCACTTACAAGAAATTCTATTTTTCATTACAAAAGAATTATGTGATACAGACATACAGTGTGTGGTAGTTTAAAAATCATCAGGTCCTTTGCAGTGATGCAGTCAGACTTTTAAGCTCTAGGTAAACATTAATAAATAAGAGATTACAATCACGAAGGACCTAAATCTACTATATTTTCTTAAACATAAAATAAAAGTTAATATAGAAGCTAGTATGAAGTTCTTGAGTAAAGCTTATGTCCTACAAATTCATCAAGTTGCATATGTTCCCATACACTTTGTTGCTTCCTGACCGCATACAAAATTTAGGAGTGAAACAGATACGAACCTATCCATACTAGGTTGTATCTAGCCATATCCAAGTGTAGAACTCACTCCCAAAAACCACCTTGTAGGAGTAGGGGACATCTAGACTTATAAGCCACCAACCAATCCCATACTTGGCCAATGTGGAACGTAACAATACCCCACGCTTTAAAGAGCCAACGTCCTCGTAGGTCCCAAAAGCCAGCTTGTAAGAGGGGACACCTAGACTTATAAGCCACCCACCAATCCAATACTTGGCCAATGTGGGATCGTAACAAAAACTTTATAATTATATACTAATGTATTAACTAGTGAGACGATACCAATAAAGGCTCTAGCAAGTTATATGAATAAGCAAGAAATTATTATAAAATAAATGCGTAACTGGACATCAAGTTCTAGGCTCTAGCATAACATCCATATATCAATAATATCTGACACTTTTACCTGTAAAGGCGAATCTCGATTATACCCATAAACCTAAAACCTTAGTTTGAGTACAGATTTGTGAGAATATGCGCAGAACTTCAAGTGGATAAATTAAAAGAGAAGAATGAGATATTCAACTCATTATCAGTGTATTAGATGGGAGGATGATGATTACTTAACTTCTATCCAATGACCCATTCTCATTTCTCACAAGCTTCAACCACACCCGTATTACCTGTTCTCGAACTTAGGTAACCTCTAATCCATCTCATTTGGACCCATTGATAAGCATATAACTGAACCAATAAGTTAATAATGAGGGACCACATTGACCCATTTGAGTAATTGGGTTTATACTGCCAGACCTACTTTAATACAGGGTTGTTCCAAGGGGTGTTTGTCTCTGATCTTTTTTTATGGGGATAAACTAATGAATGACATTCAAAGGAATCAATCATTGTGTTGCCTCTTTGGTGTTATATGATGAGACTGCCTAAGAGCCTAAGAACCTAAATGTGTAACTGCAATATTGGAAGTATGGAAGAATGTCATATCCTATTGTGATCCAAATTTATGGATCAAATATTAGCTAAAGCAGAAGACATGATTTCAATATTTATGGATCAAATATTAGCTAAAGCGGAGCTAGAAAATCTATATGGAGGGGGCAAAAACAAAATTATTTTGTTCTTCTTTATAGTTTTTAGGGGGGCAAAAGTGTCGTCCATACCTTAAAAAAAAATTATTTTTAACTTAATTTCAAAAATTCTGAGGGGGCAGCTTCTAGCTCCACCCAGTCAAGCTCGTCTCAAGTTAAATCATATATCCAAGCTTGAAATATACATTGAAAACACTGCTCCATCATTCAAGCTCAATATATCTTATCTCAGACGAGCTTGAAGAAAAGGCGTGAGTAGCTTGTATACCTAATTATGTATAAATTCACTTATGGTACTTACTGTTATAATAGCAGCCAAAAAGCTTGATAACAATGTGAGAAAGAAGTACTTATAAGCTCAAGCTCTATTCTTGAGATGTTTCAATCTCATTTATGTACTCAACCTCGTACTCGATCTAGATAAAGTTGACAAGAACGAGCCGAATAACTCAATAAAAGTTTTAACGAATGTGACACCAGGCTCTTAAGGTGATGATATCATCTACGAAGCTACTAATAGAGCAAGAACAAAGATACAATAAACAAACTAACCACAAGTCTCACAGTGACAGAGGAATCAAAATATATCATGAAATGTAACTTGCACTAAGAAATGGGAGACATAAAAGTACTTGGTAAAAAAAGTTACATGTTAATACTTAATAAAATAAAAGGGGGGAAACGACTAACCTCTATATCTAATTTTGGGTACCTTTCTCTCAGCGTGCGTACCTAAAACCATATTGAGGGATATCAGAAATCAATTATGAAACTCAAATGCAAAATTTCCATAAACAAGCCTCGTGTAAGGATATACCTTATTCATCATATCTGGCATGAACTTTTGGCCACCAAATCCAGGTTCAACCGTCATAACAAGTACCATTTCAACAGGATTTTCACCTTCAAGCTATGGCAGCACAAATTATGTGAAAAAGATGTATGCTTTACTAGACTGAAAAACTGTTTCTTTTTCTAAAGACAGAAGATAGATAGATAGATAGATAGATAGATAGATAGATACCAGAGGATAGACTTCCTCAATGGGGGTTCCGGGCTTTAATGCCACCCCAGGTCGCATGCCGTTGGACTTTATTTGTTTAACAAGTTGTTGCCAATTATCTGCAAAAAGTACCACCAATCCTTTTTGAATAATCCAAAGTGAAAACGAATGCAAAATCCATAAAACATAATAACTAATACTACCTTTGGACACCTCAACATGAAATGTGAAACCTGAAGCACCAGCTTTTCCAAAAATATCGACATAATCGAGCGGATTTGTTACCATAAGGTGGCAATCCAAATATGCCCTGCATCACATCAGCAGAAAGTTATAAACAAATAAAATCGAACATCATGAAGGATAAAAAACAAACCAATAAAGTATTTACTTGGTGTGTTTTCTCAAACTCTCAATAACAGGCGCACCTATTGCTAAATTTGGGACAAAATGACTGCAGAAAACACAAGTGGTTGATCATTTAAAGGATCTCAACTGTTTCTGATAAAGATTCAGGAACCGAACGAGTCTGAAACATACCCATCCTGCAATTACAATATAGAATCACCAAAATAACTGAGCATCATTACTACACAAGTCTAGAGATACCTTACCTAGTTCTAGTAGTAGATAGTTAGTTACTAGGTCAAGAAAGCATAATGAATTGATGATACTTTTTAAAATTAGATATAAAGATGAAATAGGTATTGATACCATGATGTCCATGTGAAGCCAATCGGCACCATAGCTGAGCATGAGTTCATCCTCCGACGCCAAATTAGCAAAGTCCGAAGACAGCATCGACGGTGCAATCTTTGTTTCAACCATTATTTATTTTTTTTTTAATTCCGATCGCTGCATAAGTTTGTTGTGGTATGGTGGTGATGATGATTTATAACGCGAATAAATGATGATGGATTTAAGACGCCAGCCAGGAACTTTACCTACTACTCTATTTTCTAAATCAAACTTCTACAACATTCGATCTAAAGAACTTTCTAGATATTTATTATTAATGGACGCGAAATAAAAATCGAGATACATATATATAACCCATGAACTGAGAATGTAACTTACATTGTATACAATTAGATAATGTAATATTAATTGGACATCATCAAGTTTATAATGCACCACCGTTATTTTTAAGCAGTTATCAAGCTGTCGAGGTATTAAATTCGCTGACAAGAAGTGTGGATCTTGATTTAGTGATCACGTCAATTGTGACTTTGCAAAAGTTTGAATAGGGGTTAATGTTGCCTCAGTGACTGTAATGTCCATACATATATTTTTTACCTCATAATCTAATTATCATATTATACTACAAGCTATACAATTTACATTTGCTACATAAGCATCTCTATAAATATACAATTTTTATGTCGTCGCTAAGGTCCTTATTGCATTTATTTCCCTGAACAACTTTATATGATTAAACCTGAGATGCATGTGATAAATGTGTAAGTTTAATGGCTTAGCGAGCACGTATGTTTTCTATTTAAATATCACGTAGAATCATGCAATAACAATGCTCTTTATAAAAAAAAGGTAATTTAGAGGATACCCCTAACCCCCGTATCATATATATTTCAATGGTACGCGTCAACAAGGATCATCAATGTCGGACAAATTACATGTCCACAATCAACCACATGTGCTGAAAAACGAATCTAAACCCTTAACCTATAGATCACACATGTGGAGTGTGCCAAACAAGCTTCTATGGTTTAGTATGCCAAACAAGACTTCTAGCTTGAGCTTTTTAAAAACATAAGCTTAAGCTCTTATAAGCTCTAATAAAATTGTCACGCAGTGACAGGGGAGGATTTACTTGGGACCAAGAGGGGGCAAAAGCCCCCAATGCCAAAAGAAAATTTATTGATATTTAATGTATATTCAGGCTTCTGTATAACTCTGCCCCCGGCCCAACAAAAAAAAAAGGCCCTCGGTGACTACGTAAAAAAACAAGAAACAGCTCACTTAAGCATGAGTTGGTAGTTATTATGTTAATATAGTTGAGAGAATGTAGGATAAATTTCTAGCGGTGTAGAATGACCTGCATCTCTATTTTTAAGCCTCCTCACTTTTATATTTACTACACATCGTGCCAAAGGCAAACTGAAATGAGTTTATTGTTATTATTATAATAAAAAATTATCTATATCAAACCGTCGTTTTTACCTAGTTTGGGTTCCTCAAACCAAAAGTTAGACTAAAATCTCAAAGAAGTTATACTTGACCCAAACCAAATCAAACGAATTGTAAATGGATCGATAATTGTTTGATTCGATAATCTCTTTCTAAACTATTGTTGAACATAGACTATTGGTTTAGCTATATAACAAAGAACAAAACTTGGTACACGACAGTACCCTTTTTTGGTTGTGTAAATGTGATGCCAAAAGTGTCCATTATCATCTCCCTTTGTATGAAAATATAGTTGAAATGTTGAACTTAAACACGTTTGGGAGCTTCGGATCTAAAACAACAAAAGAACGGTTTAATAGTGTCAACCAATGTTTTGAAAACCGGTTTTTTAATCAAACCGCCACAGGGCCCGGGTCCGGTCGGACCGGTTTACTACTAAACAGCTAAAAAAAAGGCAGATTCCATACACAATCTGTACACAGCCTATTCACAAGCTAAAATCTGGGCAAAAACAATCTTTCAACCAAGCTTAAAAACACATACAAACCAAACAATACGGTGTGTCGGTGTCAAAGTCTTACAATCCAACGATACAACACCAATGTTCTTTCAATTCTAAACGACATTATAGTATTAAACACATAATTTGTGGAATCTGTGAAATAAAGCTTCATAATTATAGTATAAGTCAGTGATCAAACACATAATTTGTGGAAGCCCTGTGGCAATGTATACTGTCTAATATTTAGTGATCAAACACATAATCTGCTACCTGCTATAAATTTTCTTAAAATGACTTCTTGTTAAGAGATGAATTTCCACTTACAAGATTAGAGAATCTAATCAACATAACTTTTTAACTAATACTGATTGTGAGTCTGTGTTAGATACAACTAATCAATTAATTGCTACCAACAAACATGAACAAATTGACCTAATTGAACTGTAATCATTAACCATGAACAACTAATCAATTAATTGAACTAATTGAACAAAGCAATTAATCATGAACAACTAATCATTAATCCTACCAACAAACATGAACAAATTGAACTGTAAACACAGCTACGATGGCCGGAAATTACCTTAAGAAGACTACGATGGCCGTAGTCGAGCGCAGACGGTGCGAGGAGGTTTTAATTTTTTTTTTAATAAATAATAAAGGTCCTGAAAAGGGAAAATTTTGTATTACGGAGTAGTATCTTTGGCTATGTTTGATTGCTACTGAATAAGTTATTCAGCGCCGAATGTTGGATCATTAAGCATTCAGCATGTTTGTTTTAACTTGTAAATGAACTCTGAATGATACCACAACCTTTGAATCGGTCAGCACACAAAAGCATGCTGAACGGCACCGTAACATTTCCAAAGCTGCCCTCCAATCACTTCTACCTTCTTCTTTTTTTTCATCTTTCCTTTTCCAAATTTTCTACCAATAAAATAAATCTAATAAGAAAACACTTTTAAACTTTTTCCACCAAAATCTCTCTTATTTCATTGTAATCTACCTGATTGCTACTGCATCGCGATCGATGATCATTTTATTGTTGTAAGTTGACCAAGAAACTTTTTAAGTTATGAGTCTGTGTTTGAAAATTATGCTTTGAAATTTTGAAAAGATGGCAAAAGTCAGCCATACGTGGATCAACCTGTCGTTATAAGGTGACATCCAGCAACAACGTCATAGATACATTTAAGTTTACTTTAATATTTTGGGTTAATAGCACAGATCAAACATATATGTTTCGAGTTAGGTAACAAACTTTTGAATTATGTTTCGAATTAGGTAACAAACTTTCAAATTATGTTTCGAGTTAGATAACAAACTTTTCGAGTTAGGTGAAAAAAAAGTTCGTTACCTAACTCGAAACATAATTTGAAAGTTCGTTACCGACCTGTATAATAAATTGGGTTCATACCCTAACTCGACAAAAAAGGAAAAGTTCGTTGCCGATTTGAAAGTTATAATAAAATAAAGTATTATAAAAAATACCGAGTTAATAATGATATGCATATAAAGACTAATTAAATCTTATCATTATGTTTTGTTGAAAAGTTGTTTCTTGATAAAGCAATTCTATGAATTAATAACTTTATTAAAAGAATTCAATTTGAGTTATACATAGGGTTAAATTCGTAGTTTTCATTATTTAGACTATTCATTCAGATTGCATATCAAACAACATTTTTCAATCAGAATGAAATTTGTTCAGAGCCTTTGAATCATTCAGTTATTTGAATCATTCTGTGCTTAATCATTTTGATTTATCAAACTCAACCTTTATCTATTTACAATTACTTAATGATTAAATATTTTTTATACAATCAGTACACATATGGATAAGGTTTGCTTTAGATTAGTTATGCATATGTAGTTACAACTTAGATGTACAAATATTATAAGGCCTAAAACAGATCCGAGGACGATGATGAAGTTATGAAAATTTGTTCCATCAAAGATCTGGGACGATCCATTGAAATTTCTTTACATGATAATGATAATAAATATTAAAAGTCTTGGGAAGAATTCATCTAAGTTATAGCAGCAAAGATTAATCGTGCACTCGTTATCAAAATGATTGCAATTTAATGATCTCAAAGTAGTTAGGAGGATGTTGTTTACATTCATTCCTAAATTCATCTTTTGCATATTGATTTTTAGTTGGGAGAGTATCATTTGTGTTGCTTTAACCATTCCAATTCGTTTTGGGCTATTACAATTTTTAGGTGGCTTCTAATTTGTAGCAAGAGGATAGTATCTCTAGGAGTTGGTGATGCTTGGTTGCAATTCCCTCGCACCGTAATTTATTCTATTTTGACATTCTTATTCTTAATTTTAATATATATTTATTTCTTTTGTAGAAAAAGAAAAAACAAAATAGAAGTTGAAAAACACATATTTTTATTTTTCCACATATTTTGTCTATAACATTACCTTTAATTTTCTAAAATTTTCTTAAACCTTTTAATCCAACATAATTATTTAAAAAGAAAAATACAAACACAACAACAATACCCAATACCAAACCAATAACAATTTTAACTTATTTGAAATTTCCAAGACTTTAATAGAGAAAGAAAATTCTTTTCATTTCTTAAGAATTACAGATTAAAAGTTGTGGAAAATTTTTAAAGGATTACTATGGTTATAAACATATTATACAAACAAAAGTTACAAACTGAATTGTTACTGTTATGTTTCTTTAAATAGATGTGGAACGGGTATTCGGAGTACTTCAAAATCATTGGAAAATCATCAAAAACCCTGCTAGACCATATAACCTCAACAAAATACGTCGAATCATATATTGTTGTGTAATTTTACACAATATGATAACCGAAAATAATGGACGAAATATGTATTCACTTGAGGAAAACTATACGACAAACCCGGATAATATGTCTGAACGATCGTGGGAAGAAAGAGTTAGAATGCAAATACGTATGGATATGGAATTACATGACCGTGCCGTGCATCATCAACTTCGGGAAGCTCTCATTGAACACATTGTGACCCTCCCACCAAATTTTCAATCGCGTTAGCTAGTTGTATTTCTTTTTTCAATATATATATTTTTTTCAGGATTTGTAATGTTTTATTTTTTATATAATGTAATGTTTTTAATTTTAATGAATATGTTCTATTTAAGTTTGTGTTTTAAAGAAATAAAGAAATTAGTGTGTGGGGCTAAAAAAAAGAGAATGTATGTTAAGTGATGTTCACTATAGGCAGTGAAGCATCAATTTGTGTCAGTTTTGAAGAAAACTGACGTGACGCTAATGTGCTACAAACTGATGCGTCAGTTTATGTCACCTGTTTGGAGAGGTCTAAGTACTTATTGAAGTGAAGTGTTGAATATGCGGCGTTTAAGTTAAAGGTTTCTCTCGTGTATGTGGTCTATTTGTTAAAATGATATTTTCAAAGTCTTTTGCATACAACCAGCTTAGTAAATACTCCTTCTATCCCATTACAAAAGTCCATTATTAACTTTTTAAAAAATTTCTTTTCCAACTTTGACATTAAATATTTTTGTTTGTGTTATATAATATGTCACACCCCCAAATCGATAATCGTGTTTATTAACAGTTTAGCGGAAGCTTTTAGTTGATTAGCGGAAGCATTTTAATAATAGTTAAGCATCGGGGGCGGACAGATTCGATAGTGCATTCATTGTATCAGAGCATATGATCAAACAGAACATATAAATATTTAAGATGCCATAAGTTTAAAGTTATTACAAAAGATACGACTTATTAAGTCGTACATAAGTAGGGTTGTCAGAGACAACATAAGTATTTGAAAATACAAGTTTATAAAAGAGGGATTTCATAAGTATAACCAATGGAATTGATAATACAAAGGAAATCCAAGTGTCCCAAAAGTGGCATCATAAATAGTCGGGTAGCCTACGTCCTTTATGCATGCAGATGTACCTGAGTCCTAATTCCCTGAAAAACATAGTAAACTGTCAACATTGAATGTTGAGTGAATTCACAGGTTTAGTGTGAATATAGTAAATCAAGTTTTGTATAAATTATTCATGTACACAAACATAATATTTATACGTAAAGTAGGAAACACAAGTATTCTAATTAAAGAAAACATTTCCTATAATTAGTAAGAATGTCATTCTCACTACAATAATAACTGTGTAGGAAACACAAGTTTAATCATAAACATTTCCTAATAAGTAGTCGCAGGATATACAGGTTTATCAAATAAGTAAACATATCCATTTCAATAGTTAAGGAAAATCAGGTTTAGCAGTCAAGCAAACATTTTCCAACAGATAGTTAACAGGAACTCAAGTTTAACAATAAGGTAAACATTCCAAAATAGTTATTTCAGGAAACACAAGTTTATCATTTAAGTAAACATTTCCTATAGGTAGTTGTTTTGTGGGAAACCAAGTTTAACCATTTAAGGTAAACGTTTCCTAAAAATAGTCTCTCAAAGGAACACCTGTCCTATTAGTCATCACAGGGAATACCCTTCCCAAACCAAGTTGTTGTTTAGTTGTGTGGGAAATTTAGACTATAATCCCTCCAAGGTGAGCTAAACCTTTAGAGTTAAAGTAACGACACTAGTACTATAACCAAACCACGACTAGTTGTTTTGTTGTTGCCTCAGTAACACAGTAAGTATACACTCCTCGTTACGACTATCGTCGATGGGGTTGGAATGACCAACGAGTAATATCCTGGGAGGGTTGTCAAATCGATAGTACTATCTGTATACTCAGTGGCTAGAGTCACCTAGCTAATGGTTATAGGTTGCAAGCACTGGGACTTATGTGCACTACAACTACCTCGCGTAAACCTAGGATCGTACCAAGATCTGCTGTCTTATTCCCAAAATGTTGTGAAAACGTTTCATATAATTACTTCAAGTTAATTCAATATGAAAATATTTTATAGAAATAGTTCAAGTTTGATGGCGTGAAAGAAATCATGTTATTCAGTTTCACATAATAGCATGCAGCGCAATACATAAAGCATATAGCATGTTATATCACATTGTTCTATGTTTTCCACCTCTGGTTTTAAAAGCATTTAAAACAATAAAAGATAGGGGTTGTGAACTCACGTGTAGCAAGTCTTCAGCAAAATAGATAGCTAGTAAACAATCCAAACGCGTCCCTCAAATACCTAGACGCAAATAATAATACTTTGTATAAGTATGTGGATTATTTGTTAAGTTGAAATGTTTGTAACATTTTAATTGTTGGTAACGTTTGCGTTTATATACTCGCTAAGTTCAAGTATGTATATTTATATACATATTAGTTGAATATATATATTCTAATATATATATTAGTTGTCGTCATTGTTAAAGTCCATATATACATATATTATAATTGTCGAGTGTATGTATATTTACATAGATGTAGTTGTCGTTGTTGTCGAGTATGTATTCAAAACATAATTATAATAGTTATCAAAATAACTTTGTTATATCGTATATATATAAGTCGTTTGTAATTGTCGCGAAATAAACTTAGTTGTTGTTTATGTTTCAAAACGTAACCTTGTTTGTTACAGAATATAACTCATTTTTGTTTATCGTATATAGTTTGTACTAGATAAATTAAATCGTTCCATTTATACGTTTCGTTTGGTTTTATCATGTCCAAAGTATTCGATTTGTGTTTTTGTTTTAGTTTTGTAAATAAGTACGGCCCATTGGTGACGGAATTGAAATTATATTTCAAAAACATAATTTGGTTTGTTTTCGTAAAAACATTCGTCGTGTATAAAAAGTTCGTCGTAAAACTGTTTTGACATGGCTGCACCGTTTTGGCCATATCTCCTTCATACGAACTCAGATTTAGACGATCCACCTGGCCAAACGACCGTGACTCAGAGGGCTACAAAACTACAAAAGATGGTGGGCTGGATGCTTGTTACCCGTCCGGGTAGGTCCTCATACCCGTTCGGGTATCATCATCTTTTTGCTATCACCCGATCGGGTGTCAACATATATCCGTCCGGGTATTATCACATACCCGTTCGGGTAGGGGTGCCTCACCCGTTCGGGTAGGGGTGCCTCACCCGTACGGGTTTGATTCCTCACCCGTTCGGGTTTGGTTCCTCACCCGTTCGGGTGTAGTTGTTCTTGTTCTGGGTTCAATTCGTAGCTCCGTTTTAGTCCAGATTTTTCATAAGTTTTTGCTATTGTTTTGAGTTGTAACTTCTACAAATGTTTTAGTTTAACATAGTACAAGTTTTATCCATGAGATTTACACTTTTATTCTACATGTATATGTTACCACTTTATAAATCATTTTGTGTTTTCTAAGTCCTGTGGTTTTTCAACATTTTGATTCAAGAATGTAAATCACTTAATGAGTTTGTGATCAACCATAATAATCTTGTTATAACTTATTTACATACATTATAACTTATATAATTAAAGAAAACACAAAATATAAGTATGAAATATATAGTTTTTGAAACTCACAGTGGTAAGATTATGATGATGATGATGTACGACAGATGATGATGATGATCAAGACACCATTTTTGTTAGCTTGATGTGGGTGATTTTTGTGAAGAAAGATGAAGATGATTATGGTGTTGCTCTTCCTGCTGCTGCTGCCTCTTGTTCTGCTTCCTCCAGTACGCACTCAAAACCAGAAGAAGAAAGTGAAGTGTTTTGTGTGTGTGTGTATTTTGAAGATCAAAATTATAGGTGAGTATGAATTATTGGAGACCAAGATTTCAAACGGGAGTATGGAGGGTGTTTCAATCTGTTGCGAGATATTTTGTTTTAGTGTATTATTGGTAGTTTTTAGCCCGTTAATTTTGTGTACGGGTATAATTTGTGGTACTTCGGTTATAATAAAATTTCGCGTTATGTTTCTCTATATCTCAGATTTAGAAATTTGAAAATCGAAAGGTGAAATACTTTGTTACGAGTATAATTAAAATTAATCACAGTAAAAGTACTGTATAGTTAAAACGCGTGCCAGATTTCAGTTAAATTTAGAAATCATATTTTGAGGTAACGTTCTATACATTAAAACAGTAACTTACGAAATAATACTTTTATTATTTGGATCCTCTAAGCGCGTTTTAAAATTGTTTCTGTTCGTATTACGTGTAACAAAAATCGTCTAAATGTTTCGTTTTCTTTTCGTTATAATACTTTTATATAATAATTTCAAACTAAAATTTATTCAAAAGTATTTTTGAAGTTCATTTCGGAACTTTATTATTCGCGATTAATACGTTTATTATTAAACGTATACATTATTATATTATCCCAATAATATAATTATATAATAGTTGTAATTAATAATTTTCGAATTATTAATTATTTTGTATCACCAATATTATTGTGTTCAATTCATAGAGTTTGATATATTTATTTCGTACGTAATTGTATATATATACGCATATAACTACAATCAAATATATCACATAACACATAGTAAGTTTCACAAAACTTAACACATAATTTGTTTTAAATCCACTAATCAGGGAATTACTCTAGGTAATGCATGAGATTAGGTTAAATAAATACCCTAATTGGAGGATTGTCACATTCTCCCCCTGTTAGCGAAATCTCGTCCTGAGATTTAATTTGTATTATTCGTGTTGATCGCTTGTTCAAATAGGTGAGGGTACTTCTTTCTTATCTCATCCTCACGTTCCCAAGTAAACTCTGGGCCATGCTTCGAATTCCATCGAACTTTGACAAGTTTGATTCGTTTGTTTCGAAGTTTCTGTGTTTTCGTATCAGCTATTTCGATTGGTTCCTCCACAAAGTTAAGCTTTGAATTAATGAAGACTTCGTCAGGAGGTATAATTAATGTTTCGTCGGAAAGACACTTCTTCAAATTACACACATGAAAAGTGTCGTGAATGCTACTAAGCTCTTGTGGTAGTTTGAGTTTGTAAGCGACAGGACCAATCCTCGCAAGGATCTCAAAAGGTCCAACATATCGCGGGTTCAATTTTCCTCGTTTGCCAAATCGTGATATCCCTTTCCAAGGCGATACTTTGAGTAGAACCTTGTCTCCTACTTGAAACTCAAGAGGTTTACGGCGGTTATCGGCGTAACTCTTTTGTCTATCTCTTGCCGCTTTCAATCGGTTAAGTACTTGAGATATTTTGTCTGTTGTTTCTTGGACAAGTTCGGGTCCGGATAGTTGTCTATCACCCAACTCTGCCCAACAGAGTGGGGATCGGCACTTGCGTCCATACAACGCCTCAAACGGTGCCATCTGTATACTGGTGTGATAACTATTGTTGTAGGAGAACTCAGCTAAGGGGAGATGAGTATCCCAATTTCCTCCAAAGTCAATCACACATGCTCGCAACAAATCTTCGAGCGTTTGAATCGTTCGTTCACTCTGGCCATCTGTTTGCGGATGATAGGCCGTACTCATATCGAGCCGAGTACCTAAAGCCTGTTGTAGCGTTTGCCAGAAACGAGATGTGAATCTGCTATCTCTATCAGATATAATCGATAGTGGCACACCGTGCCGAGAAACGACTTCTTTGATATAGATCTTTGCCAGTTTCTCAAGTTTGTCAGTCTCTTTGAAAGCAATGAAGTGGGCTGATTTCGTCAGTCTATCGACAATCACCCATATTGAATCAACACCAGTTGATGTCTTTGGTAGCTTCGTGATGAAATCCATTGTTATGTGCTCCCATTTTCATTGTGGCATCTCTGGTTGTTGCAAAAGTCCTGAAGGTTACTCAACCTTGACCTTTGAACAAGTTAGACATTTGCTGACATAAGTAGCGATGTCTCTCTTCATGTTAGGCCACCAATAGAATCCTTTCACATCTTGGTACATTTTATCTGCGCCAGGATGAATAGAATAATTGGACTTGTGAGCTTCGTCCAAAATCAGCTTACGTAGTTCATCGTCGCTCGGTACCCAAATCCTATTCATGAAGTATAAAACTCCATTCTCTTTTGTTTCAAGCTGTTTCTCCATTCCTTTCAGGGATTCGTCTTTCATGCGCTCGGCGGTGAAAGCTAATTGTTGCGCGTCGCAAATTTGAGTAATGAGATTCGAGTGGATTGTCAATACCAAAGCTCGAACTCTGCGAGGTTTAACGTTCTCTTTACAACTCAGGGCATCTGCTACTACATTAGCCTTGCCCGGATGGTACTTAATTTCACAGTCGTAATCATTCAGCAATTCGACCCAATGTCTCTGTCTCATGTTGAGCTCTTTCTGGTCGAATATGTGTTGTAGACTCTCGTGGTCAGTGAAAATTGTACACTTTGTGCCATATAAGTAGTGTCTCCAAATCTTCAATGCAAAAACGACTGCTCCTAACTCTAAGTCATGAGTTGTATAGTTCTTCTCGTGAATCTTCAATTGACGAGATGCATAAGCAATAACTTTGTCGTTTTGCATGAGAACACAACCTAATCCTTGATGTGAGGCGTCACAATAAACAATGAAGTTCTCGGTTCCCTCAGGTAAGGATAGAATCGGTGCGGTGCTTAACTTTTGTTTCAACAGTTGGAAGGCGTTATCTTGTTTCTCTCCCCATTCGAATTTCTTATCCTTCTGCGTTAAGGTGGTGAGTGACTGGGCTATCTTTGAAAAGTTCTCTATAAATCGTCGATAATAGCCAGCCAAACCAAGAAATTGTCGAATTTCTGTGGGAGTTTCCGGTGCTTTCCAGTTCTTAATCGCCTCTATTTTGGATGGGTCCACATGAATTCCCTTGTCGTTGATCACGTGACCTAGGAAATGAACCTCTCTAATCCAAAATTCGCATTTGGAGAACTTAGCATACAGCTTCTCGTTCTCAAGTAGTTGGAGGATAAGTTTCAAATGTCGTTCGTGATCCTCTTTCATCTTTGAATAAATCAAAATATCGTCAATGAACACAATGACAAACTTATCTAAGTAAGGTTTGCACACTCGGTTCATGAGATCCATAAATACTGCCGGCGCGTTAGTCAATCCAAACGGCATGACTAGGAACTCATAATGACCATAACGAGTCCTAAACGCGGTCTTCGGTACATCCTCTTCTCGAACCTTCAGTTGATGATAACCAGAACGCAGATCGATCTTCGAGTAGTAACTTGATCCTTGTAGCTGATCAAACAGATCGTCAATGCGAGGTAACGGGTATCGGTTCTTGATAGTTACTTTATTCAATTCCCGGTAGTCAATGCACATCCTCATGGATCCATCCTTCTTCTTGACAAATAAAACCGGAGCTCCCCAAGATGAAAAGCTCGGTCGGATGAATCCTAAGTCTAAAAGCTCCTGCAATTGTGTAGACAGTTCTTGCATCTCTGATGGAGCTAGACGATAAGGTGAGCGAGCGATTGGTGTGGCTCCAGGCACCAGATCGATGCGAAACTCGACTTGTCGCGGAGGTGGTAATCCTGGAAGATCATCAGGAAACACTCCCGGATAGTCTCGCACTACAGGTATATCGTCTAAGCGTTTCTCTACAGGTTTCTTTTCCACAACATGCGCCAAAAATGCTAGATATCCCTTGCGGAGATATTTACAAGCTTTTAAGCAATTAATAGTTTTGACGGTGCTCGTCCTCTTATCTCCTTGTATCACCAAAGTTTCTCCAGTTGACAATGGTAAACGTACCATTTTATCAAAGCAAACAATCTCTGCACGATTTTTCGACAACCAGTCCATACCGACTACGATGTCAAAACTTCCCAACTCAACCGGTAGTAAGTCTATTTTGAAAAGATGACCCTCCAATGCTAGAGTACATCCTGGTACTATTTCTCCTGATTCAATCAACCTACCATCGGCTAGTTCTAAGGTGTACTTGTTGTCTAGTTTACAAGATCTTACTTCTAATAGTGGTCTAAAATCCTTAGATACAAAACTCAAATCGGCGCCAGAATCAAATAATACGGAGGCATAATGATCGTTAACTAGAAACGTACCAGTGACAGTGTTGGGGTCCTGGCGTGCCTCTTGCGCTCCAACGACAAATGCACGACCCCTAGCTGGCTGGATGTTGGCGTTTCCACGATTGTTGTTGTTGTTCGGGTTCGCAGGGCGGTTCGGATTATTTTGGTTGCCACGGTTCAGTTTAGGGCACTTGTTTCGGAAATGGCCTTGTTCGCCACATTCGAAACATCCATTTGCTGGTCGATCCTTATTTGCTTGGCTGGTAGGGTTCGCTCTACAGTATTGGGCCATATGCCCCCAGCGTTTGCAATTCCCACAGAAAGTACAGTCACCATCATGGTGACGTTCACACTTGCCACACTTTGGCTTACTCCCCATGTAAGTCTTTTGTTCAGCGGTAGTGGCAATGTAGGCTTTCGTGGTACTAGCCTGCTTCTCATTCTTGTGACCCTGACGGTCATTCCACTTGCGTTTTCCTTTCCCAGCATCAGCATTGCTGGATTCAACCTTTCCAGTAGCAGCTTTCTTAGTAAGATTCCCCATTCTTACTGCTTCATCAGTCAAACGCTGTGCTAGTTCCACAGCAATCTTAAAAGTAGCAGGATTTGATGATGTTACCAAACTTCGAATTTGTGGCACTAAACCCCAGATATACCTTTCAGTGCGCTTGTACTCAGGAGTGACCATGTGAGGTACAAGACGTGCCAGTTCTTGAAATCTGGTGGTATATCATGTGATATCAGCACCAACCATAGCAATGTTCCAGAGCTCAGACTCAATCTTCTGCAGTTCACTGCGGGGATAAAACTCTTCCATGACCATAGTTTTCAAAGTTTCCCAAGACAGTGAATGAGCGGCTGGACGTCCCATTGCTTGCCTTTGGGCGTTCCACCAGGTCAAAGCCTTATCACTAAACGTGCATGTAGCATACATTACCATCCCTTTTGAGTGCTCTCAGGGTTACTGCCAGATACAATCGGGTCGGTATCTCTACTACCGCTACGATTTCGGTCAGTGTCATACTGAGCAAGGGCTTCAGAAATCCTTCGGTTGACCATTTGTTCAGTAGTCTCCTCAACGGTAGAAGGTGGTGTGGTGTTTCGTTGGCTGTTCCTGGTAATTCTACGTTTAGGCGGCATGATTCAGTCCTAATCACACACAAGAAACACTCGTAAGATATCTATTCAAGTCATCACTCATAAAGTAAGTGATAAATATAAATATAGTACGAAGTCAATCACTAATTGATATCATTCATAAGGTACACAGCGATGTAAACCAAACATAAGTTATATATCATAATCATGGGTTAATTGTTGTTACATAAGTTTTATACAAAGATGGGATTTACTACAAAATATACCCATCGGATCAAACATGATCTACAAAATGTGACGGATTTAACCTATACATCCATCTAGTCAAAAGTCAACCCAAATACATCATAACTATAGTCCTAATACATCATACATACGGTCTAAAAGAAATACGGTAGACTCCATCCCACAAACATCCTAACAGCTGCCATCAACACACAGAATCCAACTGTGGTACCTACAGTCTCCAAACGATGCTCTAGTCGGATCAGACGTGCTCTAGTAGCATCGGCAGACTCCCTGTCTACCTCAATATGCAACTCAGAAGTCGCAAGGCGTCCATATATCGCCAGCACATCATCGTCAAGACGAGAAGCGTCACTGCGCATCACTCGGATGGCAGACTGCGTACCAAAAAGAAATCCCAGCAATGTATGAATAACGGCGACCACAGTAGGGACCGTGAGTTCCAGAGGCTCCTCGGTCAAATGTAGAGATGTCGGTGTGTGAGATGACTCCCCAGTCTCATAGGTGGAAGGAATCCTCTCAATGGTCCTCCAGTGGCGTAAAATGCGTGGCATCCAGTCCAGATGCGGAACTCTAGCTCTCGGTGTCTGCTGATCACAGCGGATCTCTCGCTCCTCAACCATCGGCTCCTTGCCGCGAGATGATGAGGGTCCTATGGGAAAATCTCTGACACACGACAGCGGTGTCCTCCTAGGTGTAGGCCTATAATCAGGCTCTCCAATAAGGTGGCGTCTAGACATAGAAATAGATCCTAACATATGGGTAGCAGGATCAGTGGATGGCAATGGTGGAGTGGCTATCGAACCATCTGAAGTATCTCTAGGGAGTGTAGGCGGGTAAACCTCCTCAGAAACTGCTGTAGGTATCCCATCGTATGACCCCTCCATGGGCTCCTCCTCAGTATCCGAATCACTGATGTGAATAGGTGCGTGTCTCGACATGCCTAGTCAAAGAATCGTGTGTGACGTGTCAGACGTATGCAATAGTATGAATGCAGAAATGTGTTAGCCAAGGCTATAGTCTAGGTCTCTAAAGTTTTCAGTCACTTAAAGACTTCTAGTTCTCTATAACCAATGGCTCTGATACCAAGTTCTGCCACACCCCCAAATCGATAATCGTGTTTATTAACAGTTTAGCGGAAGCTTTTAGTTGATTAGCGGAAGCATTTTAATAATATTTAAGCATCGGGGGCGGACAGATTCGATAGTGCATTCACTGTATCAGAGCATATGATCAAACAGAACATATAAATATTTAAGATGCCATAAGTTTAAAGTTATTACAAAAGATACGACTTATTAAGTCGTACATAAGTAGGGTTGTCAGAGACAACATAAGTATTTGAAAATACAAGTTTATAAAAGAGGGATTTCATAAGTATAACCAATGGAATTGATAATACAAAGGAAATCCAAGTGTTCCAAAAGTGGCATCATAAATAGTCGGGTAGCCTACGTCCTTTATGCATGCAGATGTACCTGAGTCCTAATTCCCTGAAAAACATAGTAAACTGTCAACATTGAATGTTGAGTGAATTCACAGGTTTAGTGTGAATATAGTAAATCAAGTTTTGTATAAATTATTCATGTACACAAACATAATATTTATACGTAAAGTAGGAAACACAAGTATTCTAATTAAAGAAAACATTTCCTATAATTAGTAAGAATGTCATTCTCACTACAATAATAACTGTGTAGGAAACACAAGTTTAATCATAAATATTTCCTAATAAATAGTCGCAGGATATACAGGTTTATCAAATAAGTAAACATATCCATTTCAATAGTTAAGGAAAATCAGGTTTAGCAGTCAAGCAAACATTTTCCAACAGATAGTTAACATGAACTCAAGTTTAACAATAAGGTAAACATTCCAAAATAGTTATTTCAGGAAACACAAGTTTATCATTTAAGTAAACATTTCCTATAGGTAGTTGTTTTGTGGGAAACCAAGTTTAACCATTTAAGGTAAACGTTTCCTAAAAATAGTCTCTCAAAGGAACACCTGTCCTATTAGTCATCACAGGGAATACCCTTCCCAAACCAAGTTGTTGTTTAGTTGTGTGGGAATATTAGACTATAATCCCTCCAAGGTGAGCTAAACCTTTAGAGTTAAAGTAACGACACTAGTACTATAACCAAACCACGACTAGTTGTTTTGTTGTTGCCTCAGTAACACGGTAAGTATACACTCCTCGTTACGACTATCGTCGATGGGGTTGGAATGACCAACGAGTAATATCCTGGGAGGGTTGTCAAATCGATAGTACTATCTGTATACTCAGTGGCTAGAGTCACCTAGCTAATGGTTATAGGTTGCAAGCACTGGGACTTATGTGCACTACAACTACCTCGCGTAAACCTAGGATTGTACCAAGATCTGCTGTCTTATTCCCAAAATGTTGTGAAAACGTTTCATATAATTACTTCAAGTTAATTCAATATATGAAAACATTTTATAGAAATAGTTCAAGTTTGATGGCGTGAAAGAAATCATGTTATTCAGTTTCACATAATAGCATGCAGCGCAATACATAAAGCATATAGCATGTTATATCACATTGTTCTATGTTTTCCACCCCTGGTTTTAAAAGCATTTAAAACAATAAAAGATAGGGGTTGTGAACTCACGTGTAGCAAGTCTTCAGCAAAATAGATAGCTAGTAAACAATCCAAACACGTCCCTCAAATACCTAGACGCAAATAATAATACTTTGTATAAGTATGTGGATTATTTGTTAAGTTGAAATGTTTGTAACATTTTAATTGTTGGTAACGTTTGCGTTTATATACTCGCTAAGTTCAAGTATGTATATTTATATACATATTAGTTGAATATATATATTCTAATATATATATTAGTTGTCATCATTGTTAAAGTCCATATATACATATATTATAATTGTCGAGTGTATGTATATTTACATAGATGTAGTTGTCGTTGTTGTCGAGTATGTATTCAAAACATAATTATAATAGTTATCAAAATAACTTTGTTATATCGTGTATATATATAAGTCGTTTGTAATTGTCGCGAAATAAACTTAGTTGTTGTTTATGTTTCAAAACGTAACCTTGTTTGTTACAGAATATAACTCATTTTTGTTTATCGTATATAGTTTGTACTAGATAAATTAAATCGTTCCATTTATACGTTTCGTTTGGTTTTATCATGTCCAAAGTATTCGATTTGTGTTTTTGTTTTAGTTTTGTAAATAAGTACGGCCCATTGGTGACGGAATTGAAATTATATTTCAAAAACATAATTTGGTTTGTTTTCGTAAAAACATTCGTCGTGTATAAAAAGTTCGTCGTGAAACTGTTTTGACATGGCTGCACCGTTTTGGCCATATCTCCTTCATACGAACTCGGATTTAGACGATCCACCTGGCCAAACGACCGTGACTCAGAGGGCTACAAAACTACAAAAGATGGTGGGCTGGATTCTTGTTACCCGTCCGGGTAGGTCCTCATATCCGTTCGGGTGTAACACCCGCTTTTGTGGACATCTGGTAATTTCTTTTAAAATTAGATGTTATCATTGTTATATTTAAATATCGTGTTTTATATGTTTGATTTATAAAATATGAAATTTGGTTAAGGATTTATTGTGACTAGTGAATTATTTACCGTTTTAAATAGTTGTAGCTCATGGTAAAATAAAATAGTTTTCTCGCGAATGTTTCTAGGTTCCAGACAATAGATTGAAAGGGGACTAGTTTTAAGGGAATACGGAGTCGGTGTAAAAATTAAGCCGACCTATTTATTTCCTTTCCCTAAAAGGAAAGTTGTTTCCTTCACCTCCCTTGCATATCAACAACCTAAACCCTAAACTACACTTAAATCTAAAACAAGAATTTCAACTAGTGAATCTATAAGCTGATTCTGATCTTCCCTTTAAATTCATCATCTTCATCTTAGTGAGTGTAAGTTTAATTTGAATTCAAGTTCATGTTTATAAATAATTTGATGAAATTCATAGTTAAATGAGTTAAGTGTTATATATGATGTTGTAATTGCTTTATGCTATAGTATGTACATATGTGAAGTTAGTTATAGCTTAGAAACTGAGTTATGAGAGCTGGAAGGTGATTTTTTGTTTGAAATTTTCGGGCAACAGCAGCAGGTTATGCAGGTTCAGGAGTCTGGGCGCCGATAAAGATCGCGGCGCGATCTCTTTAGATCGCGGCGTGATCTGAGGTCCATCGCGACGCGATGTTGTATTGGTTGCGACGCGATCTCATCAGAATCGCGAAGCGATTTACTGGTATTGCGACGCGATTTAATGTTAATAGCGACGCGATCTTTTGTATTGCGACGCGACTGGGTACTGCAGATCAGATTTTACTCCTGTTTGTACATTGTTATTCATTGTAGTATATAGGCTATACAATAGCATAAATAAAGATGATTTGAGTATATGAAACGTGTTTATTGCTACTATGTGATTGCGTTTACTTAATTAAAATGGGGAGTGAATTTAGTTACTAACTCGATTGTTTTATGGTGTTTACAGATACACCGAAGACTCAGTGAGTTAGTCAGCTGAGTAAGTGAAGTGAAGTTAACAGGTGAATAGACTTGGAACTTCAGTGTGGTTTGGTTGTGACTTATTGGTTACAACGATATAATTAGTGATTGTTGATTATATTGCTGAGACATATATATATAAATGTGATGTGTTGCCTATGTGCATTCTGGTGATTCGGGGGTCAACAATGGTTGGACTGATTGCTACAGGTTAGTCAATGTGAGATTTGTAATCATGTGTTGAGAATGGAACACAGATTGATTAAAGGTAGCAATCAGTTATCGGTAAAATCACTGTATTGGCCTGCAGTGATTGTAAGTGTCGCTTGGTGGGCCATCCGCGGTCAGAGGGCTTTACAAGGACCACCGATCCTCTTGGTGATGTTGTGTCAAAGTGATATTGTTGTTAATTGATATTGTTATAGCTAAGTCAAACTGTTGTAACAGGTTTATTCACTTAGCTTCGTGCTAATCCCGCTGTTTACTCCTTGCAGGTTTATGTGATGTTTTGGGACGGGGCAAGGAGTGACTGGGAGTTGTTTGACCAGGATTACTCTGATTTTGTTAGATACAGTTGCTTATGTTTTGTTATATAATAATTATAATAGAGTAATGGTTTGTAAACTAGCAGTTAATACTTATAACTTGTAATATGTTTTGATAGATGACATAATGTCATCCATGTGAATATGAATGGGATTTCGCTTCCGGGTTTTAAAAAAAAAAAAAAAAATGTCAAGTGAAATTAGGTGCCTGTTATATCGGGTATCATCATCTTTTTGCTATCACCCGATCGGGTGTCAACATATATCCGTCCGGGTATTATCACATACCCGTTCGGGTAGGGGTGCCTCACCCGTTCGGGTAGGGGTGCCTCACCCGTACGGGTTTGATTCCTCACCCGTTCGGGTTTGGTTCCTCACCCGTTCGGGTGTCGTTCCTCACCCGTTCGGGTGTAGTTGTTCTTGTTCTGGGTTCAATTCGTAGCTCCGTTTCAGTCTAGATTTTTCATAAGTTTTTGCTATTGTTTTGAGTTGTAACTTCTACACATGTTTTAGTTTAACATAGTACAAGTTTTATCCATGAGATTTACACTTTTATTCTACATGTATATGTTACCACTTTATAAATCATTTTGTGTTTTCTAAGTCCTGTGGTTTTTCAACATTTTGATTCAAGAATGTAAATCACTTAATGAGTTTGTGATCAACCATAATAATCTTGTTATAACTTATTTACATACATTATAACTTATATAATTAAAGAAAACACAAAATATAAGTATGAAATATATAGTTTTTGAAACTCACAGTGGTAAGATTATGATGATGATGATGTACGACAGATGATGATGATGATCAAGACACCATTTTTGTTAGCTTGATGTGGGTGATTTTTGTGAAGAAAGATGAAGATGATTATGGTGTTGCTCTTCCTGCTGCTGCTGCCTCTTGTTCTGCTTCCTCCAGTACGCACTCAAAACCAGAAGAAGAAAGTGAAGTGTTTTGTGTGTGTGTGTATTTTGAAGATCAAAATTATAGGTGAGTATGAATTATTGGAGACCAAGATTTCAAACGGGAGTATGGAGGGTGTTTCAATCTGTCGCGAGATATTTTGTTTTAGTGTATTATTGGTAGTTTTTAGCCCGTTAATTTCGTGTACGGGTATAATTTGTGGTACTTCGGTTATAATAAAATTTCGCGTTATGTTTCTCTATATCTCAGATTTAGAAATTTGGAAATCGAAAGGTGAAATACTTTGTTACTAGTATAATTAAAATTAATCACGGTAAAAGTACTGTATAGTTAAAACGCGTGCCAGATTTCAGTTAAATTTAGAAATCATATTTTGAGGTAACGTTCTATACATTAAAACAGTAACTTACGAAATAATACTTTTATTATTTGGATCCTCTAAGCGCGTTTTAAAATTGTTTCTGTTCGTATTACGTGTAACAAAAATCGTCTAAATGTTTCGTTTTCTTTTCGTTATAATACTTTTATATAATAATTTCAAACTAAAAATTATTCAAAAGTATTTTTGAAGTTCATTTCGGAACTTTATATTAATACGTTTATTATTTAACGTATACATTATTATATTATCCCAATAATATAATTATATAATAGTTGTAATTAATAATTTTCGAATTATTAATTATTTTGTATCACCAATATTATTGTGTTCAATTCATAGAGTTTGATATATTTATTTCGTACGTAATTGTATATATATACGCATATAACTACAATCAAATATATCACATAACACATAGTAGGTTTCACAAAACTTAACACATAATTTATTTTGAATCCACTAATCAAGGAATTACTCTAGGTAATGCATGAGATTAGGTTAAATAAATACCCTAATTGGAGGATTGTCACATAATACTTGATCCAAAATATATGAATGAATTGTGTTTTAAATGTATTATTACTGATATAATTTACATTAAGTATTATATAACACAAACAGAAATATTTTAGATCAAAACTGAATAAAAAAGATTTAAAAGATCTGAACACCGTAATAATAATGAGAAAGAGGAAGAGGAGTATAAAAGAAAAAATTAATGGTATACTACTATAGTACTCCATTATACTCTTAAAAGATAAGATGGTAGTTCATAGTTACGACTTACGCGTGTGTGGGAATGGGTGGCTAATGCTTCTCGTATTATATAAGTCAAATAAATACATCTCAAGTTTCGTGAAGATCTTTCAAGTTTTTCTAGCTTCCAACTCCTCGGATGGGAGCTCTTCAATTTCTTTTCCTGTTTTTTGAATTCCCAATATCAAAATAATGTCTTCTTTAAAAGAGTTCCAACATCTCCGAGTCCCACTCGAAGATATATTATTAGCCACCAACAACTTTGGAGAAACCTAGTGGTATTGGTCAAACATTCCAGGTTACGGGATTGGTTATGAATTGTGATTTGGTTAGTATATTAGTACTAACGATTAACGAGTTGTGAGATGTGTTGTGATTACAGGATGGCTGAGAATGAGCAACCGAACCCTACCCTTAATAATGTCTTAGAGACAGATGTACCTCCAGATAATCAGGGCACTTCTTATTCAGTGGGTGGAGAATCTGATCGTGACTATATGATGAGATTAGAGGCTCAGGTGATGGAGCAAAGTAGACAGTTGGCCGAGCTTTCTCAACGACAAATTCCAAGTCAGCCACATGTTGAGAGTACTGTTCCACCTATTACAGCTACTTTTCGGGCTTCGACATCAGTTCCTTATGTTTCTCAGCAGCAGACTCAGGGGTATGCTTTTCAGACTTCTGTACCATTTTCTACATATGGATCTGCGGGTTTTCCGATATCTATTTTTCCACCAGTTCAGCAGACAGAGAAAGGTTGTTCTTTGAAAACATTTATGTCTAGTAATCCTTCTGCATATTCTGGGAGTACTGATCCTACTGTTACCCTTGACTGGTTACGTGATGTTGAGAGGAAATTGGATGTTTGTCATTGTGAGGAGAAGGATAAGGTACCTTATGCTGTACAGTTGTTAAAGGGTCAGGCTATGTCATGGTGGGATTCAATTACTGCCCCATTTACTTCACAGCAGATAGCTGCTATTAGATGGCCAGATTTTCATGCTGAGGTTTGTAAGCAGTTCTGTTCTGAGTATAATCTTTCTCGTATTAGGCAGGAATTCCTTGACATGGAGAAGACTGATCAGATGAGTATTGATGAGCTTATTAGACAGTTCTCCGAGAAGCTGAGGTTTGTGCAGGAGTGGGTCCCGACTGACAGGACCAAGATTGATCAGTTTGTTAGAGCCTTGCCTCCTGATTACCGTACTACTGTGAGATTAGCAGGTACAATTTCACAAGCTTTTGATTTAGCCCGTTCGGTTGACAGTGATATTCAGGCTAAGAGACTGAGGAATAAGGAAAGGTTCCAACAGAGGCAGAGGGGTGATTCTTCTGATCGGGGCAAACAGAAAGGACAGAGTACACAGCCGAGCAGGAAAGTTAGTTTTGGTGGTAATACTTCTGATGGTTCTTACTGCATCAAGTGTAAAGCTAGACATACCGGGCCTTGTACTCCTCAGACATCTAGGTGCGTCAAATGTGGAGTGTTGGGATATGCAGCTAGAGATTGTACTTATCCTAATCAGGTATGCTGGAACTGTCATAAAGAGGGTCATAGAGTTGGTGATTGCCCTGAGGCTAGGAGACAGGGATTGGGTATGGGTGGTGGTTCCTCTTCTTTAGGCCAAAAGCGGAAAATTCCGCCACCTGCTACTAGTCGTGCATTTCAGATGACCGTGGATGAGGCTGTTGTCACTGATGAAGTTATCACTGGCACTTTTCTTGTTAATTCTGTACCAGCACGTGTACTTTTTGATTCTGGAGCAAACTGTTCATTTATATCTGTGAACTTCTGTGATAAGTTAAAGTTGACTCCTTTGTTGATTACAAACCCTATAGAAGTAGAAGTGGCCAGTGGCAAAATGGTTCCTGTTACCACCTCGGTAAAAGGGGCTAGTATTACGATAGAGGGTTATGATTTTCCTGTTTCATTTCTTCTGTTGCCTATTCCAATTTTTGATGTGGTGTTAGGTATGAATTGGCTGAGTCAAAACAAAGCCAATATCGAGTGTCATAAAAAGTTGATTAAAATCCCAATTTCCAAAAAGTCATATGTAGTGGCTCGAGGAGAAAGGGAAAAAGGCAGTATTCCATTGGTTTCTATGATGAAAGCTAGAAAATCTCTAGCTAAAGGGTGTGAGTTTTATTTGGCTTATGTTGTGAATACCAAGTTAGAAAAGAGATCTGTGTTTGATGTCCGGGTGGTTTCTGAATACCCGGAGGTTTTCCCTGATGAGTTGCCCGGTTTGCCGCCTGTTAGGGAAGTTGAGTATCAGATTGATTTGATTCCTGGTTCTTCCCCTGTAGCTAAGTCTCCTTATAGATTAGCACCTTCTGAAATCCGGGAAATGATGACTCAGATTCAGGAACTGTTAGATAAGGGTTTTGTACGACCTAGTCATTCTCCCTGGGGCGCTCCTGTTTTATTTGTGAAAAAGAAAGACGGCACACTTCGTATGTGTATTGATTATAGGGAGCTAAATAAAAGGACTGTGAAGAAGAAGTATCCTTTACCCAGAATTGACGAGTTATTTGATCAGTTGCAGGGATCCTCATATTTTTCTAAAATTGATTTGAGATCAGGTTATCACCAGGTGCGAGTTCGTGAAGAAGATGTTCCTAAGACTGCTTTTCGCACCAGGTACGGCCATTATGAGTTTTTAGTTATGCCGTTTGGATTGACTAATGCTCCTGCTGTGTTTATGGATCTAATGAATTGGGTTTTTCGACCGTTCCTTGATAAGTTTGTGATTGTATTTATTGATGATATTCTGATTTATTCAAAGTCTGAGTCTGAACATGAACAGCATTTGAGACTGGTTTTGGAAACTTTAAAAGGGGAACATTTGTATGCTAAGTTTTCAAAATGTGAATTCTGGTTGCGGGAAGTACAGTTTTTGGGGTATGTTATTTGTGATAATGGGATAAAGGTTGATCCGTCTAAGGTCGAGGCTGTGATGAATTGGAATACACCTAAATCTCCTTCTGAAATTAAAAGTTTTCTGGGTTTGGCGGGTTATTATAGAAAGTTCATTAAAGACTTTTCTAAGATTGCAAGTCCGTTGACCAGTTTGACACGTAAGAATGTTAGATTTCAATGGGGTGATCAGCAAGAAACATCTTTTCAGACTCTGAGACAGTTGTTATGTCAGGCTCCGGTGTTAGCTCTGCCAGATGGTTCTGATGACTTTACTGTTTATTGTGATGCTTCTCATGCTGGTTTGGGATGTGTTTTAATGCAAAGAGATAGGGTAATTGCTTATGCTTCTCGTCAGTTGAAAACTCATGAAAAGAATTACCCTACACATGATTTAGAGCTTGCTGCAGTTGTATTTGCATTAAAGATTTGGAGGCATTACTTATATGGCACTAAATGTGTGATTTGTACTGACCACAAAAGTTTGCAGTATATGTTTACTCAGAAAGATTTGAATATGAGACAGAGGCGGTGGTTGGAGCTGATTAAGGATTATGATTGTGAAATCAGATACCACCCGGGTAAAGCTAATGTGGTGGCAGACGCGTTGAGTCGAAAGATGTCTTCTGATCGGGTATGTTTTATGCGTTTAGACATCCATTCTGATTTGATTTCTCAGTTAAAAGCTGCACAGTCTGAAGCATTACTGGATGTTAATTTGAAATCTGAAATTTTGCTGAAACGTAAGGATTTATTGGTTGATGATTCTCGAGGTTTGAAAACCTTTCAGTCTCGGGTTTGGGTTCCATTGTTTGGGGGACTTCGGGATTTGATATTATCTGAGGCACATAAATCTAGATTATCTGTTCATCCTGGAAGTACAAAGATGTATAATGACATGAAACCTTTTTATTGGTGGCCCACGATGAAAACCGATGTTGCACGTGTCGTGGAAACTTGTCACATTTGTTCCCAGGTGAAAGCAGAACATCAGAAACCGTATGGTTCATTGAGACAGCTGGATATTCCCGAGTGGAAATGGGAGCATGTTACTATGGATTTTGTCACCAAACTTCCCCGAACGCAGAAAGGTAATGATATGATTTGGGTGATTGTTGATAGATTGACTAAGAGTGCTCATTTTCTGGCTACCAGTGAGACTGCTTCTTTGACTCGATTGTCCCAGTTGTATATTCATGAGATAGTTTCGAGGCATGGGATACCGTTATCGATTGTGTCAGACAGGGATTCCAGGTTTATTTCTGGGTTTTGGCAGAGTTTACAGCGGGAATTGGGTACCAGAGTTAACCTCAGTACTGCTTATCATCCACAGACAGATGGTCAGACAGAGCGTACCATTCAGACTCTGGAAGATATGCTGCGGGCTTGTGTATTAGAGTATGGTGGTTCTTGGGATTCTCATTTGCCTTTGGTAGAGTTTGCTTATAATAACTCTTACCATTCCAGCATCGGCATGCCACCCTACGAGATGTTATATGGACGTCGCTGCAGAACACCTACTTGCTGGTTAGAGGCTGGAGAAAAGCAGTTTGCAGGTCCTGATATTGTACAGATTACAGCCGATAAAGTCGCTATAGCTCGTGAGAAACTGAAAGCTGCCAGAGATCGACAGAAACAGTATGCTGATCCACGCCGTCGTCCTGTTACTTTTGTTGAGGGTGAACTTGTTTTTTTAAAGGTTTCCCCGTGGAAAGGTGTAATCAGATTTGGTAAGCGTGGAAAACTCGCCCCGAGGTATATTGGTCCTTTCAGAATCAGGCAGGTGGTTAATGATCAGACAGTCGCCTTGAATCTTCCTCCTGAGTTATCTGGTATTCATGACACTTTTAATATTTGTTATTTGAGGAAATGTAATGTGGAGGATCAATCCCAAATCCTTCCATTACAGGACCTTAGAGTCGATTCTAGTCAGAAACTAGTTGAGGAACCGATTGAGTTAGTTGATAGAAAGGTGACTAAATTACGTAAGAAAGAGATCCCGATGGTTTTAGTGAAATGAAGACATAGTTTTGGGGCGAACCTTACCTGGGAGACTGAGTCGAGCATGCGCTCACGATATCCTCATTTGTTTGAGTTTAGCGAGATTTCGGGGACGAAATCTTCCTAAGGAGGGGAGATTTGTAACACCCGCTTTTGTGGACATCTGGTAATTTCTTTTAAAATTAGATGTTATCATTGTTATATTTAAATATCGTGTTTTATATGTTTGATTTATAAAATATGAAATTTGGTTAAGGATTTATTGTGACTAGTGAATTATTTACCGTTTTAAATAGTTGTAGCTCACGGTAAAATAAAATAGTTTTCTCGCGAATGTTTCTAGGTTCCAGACAATAGATTGAAAGGGGACTAGTTTTAAGGGAATACGGAGTCGGTGTAAAAATTAAGCCGACCTATTTATTTCCTTTCCCTAAAAGGAAAGTTGTTTCCTTCACCTCCCTTGCATATCAACAACCTAAACCCTAAACTACACTTAAATCTAAAACAAGAATTTCAACTAGTGAAGCTATAAGCTGATTCTGATCTTCCCTTTAAATTCATCATCTTCATCTTAGTGAGTGTAAGTTTAATTTGAATTTAAGTTCATGTTTATAAATAATTTGATGAAATTCATAGTTAAATGAGTTAAGTGTTATATATGATGTTGTAATTGCTTTATGCTATAGTATGTACATATGTGAAGTTAGTTATAGCTTAGAAACTGAGTTATGAGAGCTGGAAGGTGATTTTTTGTTTGAAATTTTCGGGCAACAGCAGCAGGTTATGCAGGTTCAGGAGTCTGGGCGCCGATGAAGATCGCGGCGCGATCTCTTTAGATCGCGGCGTGATATGAGGTCCATCGCGACGCGATGTTGTATTGGTTGCGACGCGATCTCATCAGAATCGTGACGCGATTTACTGGTATTGCGACGCGATTTAATGTTAATAGCGACGCGATCTTTTGTATTGTGACGCGACTGGGTACTGCAGATCAGATTTTACTCCTGTTTGTACATTGTTATTCATTGTAGTATATAGGCTATACAATAGCATAAATAAAGATGATTTGAGTATATGAAACGTGTTTATTGCTACTATGTGATTGCGTTTACTTAATTAAAATGGGGAGTGAATTTAGTTACTAACTCGATTGTTTTATGGTGTTTACAGATACACCGAAGACTCAGTGAGTTAGTCAGCTGAGTAAGTGAAGTGAAGTTAATAGGTGAATAGACTTGGAACTTCAGTGTGGTTTGGTTGTGACTTATTGGTTACAACGATATAATTAGTGATTGTTGATTATATTGCTGAGACATATATATATATAACTGTGATGTGTTGCCTATGTGCATTCTGGTGATTCGGGGGGTCAACAATGGTTGGACTGATTGCTATAGGTTAGTCAATGTGAGATTTGTAATCATGTGTTGAGAATGGAACACATATTGATTAAAGGTAGCAATCAGTTATCGGTAAAATCACTGTATTGGCCTGCAGTGATTGTAAGTGTCGCTTGGTGGGCCATCCGCGGTCAGAGGGCTTTACAAGGACCACCGATCCTCTTGGTGATGTTGTGTCAAAGCGATATTGTTGTTAATTGATATTGTTATAGCTAAGTCAAACTGTTGTAACAGGTTTATTCACTTAGCTTCGTGCTAATCCCGTTGTTTACTCCTTGCAGGTTTATGTGATGTTTTGGGACGGGGCAAGGAGTGACTGGGAGTTGTTTGACCAGGATTACTCTGATTTTGTTAGATACAGTTGCTTATGTTTTGTTATATAATAATTATAATAGAGTAATGGTTTGTAAACTAGCAGTTAATACTTATAACTTGTAATATGTTTTGATAGATGACATAATGTCATCCATGTGAATATGAATGGGATTTCGCTTCCGGGTTTTAAAAAAAAAAAAAAAAAATGTCAAGTGAAATTAGGTGCCTGTTATATCGGGTATCATCATCTTTTTGCTATCACCCGATCGGGTGTCAACATATATCCGTCCGGGTATTATCACATACCCGTTCGGGTAGGGGTGCCTCACCCGTTCGGGTAGGGGTGCCTCACCCGTACGGGTTTGATTCCTCACCCGTTCGGGTTTGGTTCCTCACCCGTTCGGGTGTCGTTCCTCACCCGTTCGGGTGTAGTTGTTCTTGTTCTGGGTTCAATTCGTAGCTCCGTTTTAGTCCAGATTTTTCATAAGTTTTTGCTATTGTTTTGAGTTGTAACTTCTACAAATGTTTTAGTTTAACATAGTACAAGTTTTATCCATGAGATTTACACTTTTATTCTACATGTATATGTTACCACTTTATAAATCATTTTGTGTTTTCTAAGTCCTGTGGTTTTTCAACATTTTGATTCAAGAATGTAAATCACTTAATGAGTTTGAATTCAACCATAATAATCTTGTTATAACTTATTTACATACATTATAACTTATATAATTAAAGAAAACACAAAATATAAGTATGAAATATATAGTTTTTGAAACTCACAGTGGTAAGATTATGATGATGATGATGTACGACAGATGATGATGATGATCAAGACACCATTTTTGTTAGCTTGATGTGGGTGATTTTTGTGAAGAAAGATGAAGATGATTATGGTGTTGCTCTTCCTGCTGCTGCTGCCTCTTGTTCTGCTTCCTCCAGTACGCACTCAAAACCAGAAGAAGAAAGTGAAGTGTTTTGTGTGTGTGTGTATTTTGAAGATCAAAATTATAGGTGAGTATGAATTATTGGAGACCAAGATTTCAAACGGGAGTATGGAGGGTGTTTCAATCTGTCGCGAGATATTTTGTTTTAGTGTATTATTGGTAGTTTTTAGCCCGTTAATTTCGTGTACGGGTATAATTTGTGGTACTTCGGTGAAATACTTTGTTACGAGTATAATTAAAATTAATCACGGTAAAAGTACTGTATAGTTAAAACGCGTGCCAGATTTCAGTTAAATTTAGAAATCATATTTTGAGGTAACGTTCTATACATTAAAACAGTAACTTACGAAATAATACTTTTATTATTTGGATCCTCTAAGCGCGTTTTAAAATTGTTTCTGTTCGTATTACGTGTAACAAAAATCGTCTAAATGTTTCGTTTTCTTTTCGTTATAATACTTTTATATAATAATTTCAAACTAAAAATTATTCAAAAGTATTTTTGAAGTTCATTTCGGAACTTTATATTAATACGTTTATTATTTAACGTATACATTATTATATTATCCCAATAATATAATTATATAATAGTTGTAATTAATAATTTTCGAATTATTAATTATTTTGTATCACCAATATTATTGTGTTCAATTCATAGAGTTTGATATATTTATTTCTTACGTAATTGTATATATATACGCATATAACTACAATCAAATATATCACATAACACATAGTAGGTTTCACAAAACTTAACACATAATTTATTTTGAATCCACTAATCAGGGAATTACTCTAGGTAATGCATGAGATTAGGTTAAATAAATACCCTAATTGGAGGATTGTCACATAATACTTGATCCAAAATATATGAATGAATTGTGTTTTAAATGTATTATTACTGATATAATTTACATTAAGTATTATATAACACAAACAGAAATATTTTAGATCAAAACTGAATAAAAAAGATTTAAAAGATCTGAACACCGTAATAATAATGAGAAAGAGGAAGAGGAGTATAAAAGAAAAAATTAATGGTATACTACTATAGTACTCCATTATACTCTTAAAAGATAAGATGGTAGTTCATAGTTACGACTTACGCGTGTGTGGGAATGGGTGGCTAATGCTTCTCGTATTATATAAGTCAAATAAATACATCTCAAGTTTCGTGAAGATCTTTCAAGTTTTTCCAGCTTCCAACTCCTCGGATGGGAGCTCTTCAATTTCTTTTCCTGTTTGTTGAATTCCCAATATCAAAATAATGTCTTCTTTAAAAGAGTTCCAACATCTCCGAGTCCCACTCGAAGATATATTATTAGCCACCAACAACTTTGGAGAAACCAATCGAATCGGCCGAGGTGGGTTTGGTAAGGTTTACCGAGGAGAACTTGTTATCTCCGGGAAGCTTACCGAGGTAGCCATGAAGCGCTTAGATACTGCACTCGGGCAAGGAGCCCCCGAATTTTGGAGAGAAATCATGTTGCTTTCCCAGTACAAACACGAAAATCTCGTATCTCTCTTAGGTTTTAGTGACGAGAAAGGTGAAAGTATCCTTGTGTACGAGTTTCTACCTAACAAAAGTCTCGATTTGTATCTAAGTAGCCCCGATCTCTCTTGGAATCAACGCCTTCGTATATGTATTGGGGCTGCACAAGGATTACAATACCTCCATGAGCCTGCAGAGGGGAGTCAACACAGAGTCCTACACCGTGATATCAAAAGCGCAAATATACTTTTGGATCACAAGTGGAATGCAAAAATTGCAGACTTTGGTTTATCAAAGTTCGGCCCTGCAAATCAGCAATTCACTTATCAAGTTACTGCGGCTGTAGGTACACCGGGATATTGTGATCCGTTGTACGTGGAGACTTACTTCTTGACAAAAGAATCCGATGTCTATTCTTTCGGTGCTGTTTTGTTTGAAGTTCTTTGTGGACGACTATGTATAGAAATGATATACAAAGATGAGCGTAGGCTCTTGACGAGATTGGCACAAAAGTGCTATGACGAAAAAAGACTAGATACTATCATCGGTACTAGTCTAAAAGAGAAAATTTCACCTGCGTGTTTGGAAAGGTTCTCAAAAATTGCATATCAATGTTTAAAACGAGAACGCACAGAACGTCCAACAATGACCAACATAGTAACAGAACTTCAAATAGCTTTGGAACACCAAGTAAGTTTTATCTTCTCACTTATAAAATTGGTTTCTGATACTCCCTCCGTCCCAAAATTATTGTCTACCAACAAAAAGCACACAGTTTAATAAAAGTGGAACCACAACAGTTTTTAACCACTCAAATAGAATCTGCACCCACTAAACTCTCTTCTTATTGTTTAAAATGAGAAGTGGACAATTATTTTGGAACATCTCAAAAAGGAAAGATGGATTATAATTTTGAGACAGAGGTAGTAACATATTAACATTTATAGTAAGAAAGATTGAAGAAATAAGTTATAAATCTTTTCAATCCCATCACCAAAATAATGATTGCATCAAATACTTACATATTTTAGTGTGTTAATGCTCGTATTAATAAACTTTTATCTTCTGTATGTGTTATGATCTTAATGTTTACATCGAACTCAATTTTCACTACTTAGGGGGTGTTTGGCCTAGCGTTATAAGGAGGCTTTTCACCTTTTGCGTTATGATACAGTTAAAAAACTCTTTTATAAGTGTTTGGATGAGCTTTTCTGACGAAGCTTTTCAAAATTTAAAGAGTGGAAAAGCTAAAAAGCTAAAAGCCTCAGATTCCTGGCTTTTAGATAACGCTGAAGCTAAAAAACTTAAGCTAAGCCAAACACCCCCTTACACGGAGTATTATCGCATTACACAATAACCCATCGTACCTGTTGAAAACTGATGTAATAACTAGAGAAACTGGCAGAATAAGCATATCAGTGATATGTAAAAAGGGCATATCCTTTGTGCTATTGACAATGAATTGTGTTGTTGATGAATTGATAGCTTAAAAAAACTTTTTTTTTTTTGGAAAGTCAACCCTATAATCTAATACACATAAATATACAATCACCACGAATATATACACTTACTGCCTCAAATGAGGCTTGAACCCACAACCTCCCGATTGATAGGCTCCACTCATACCGCTAGGGCAAAGCCCCTTTGATGATGAGGTTAAAAATCATAGTTTCATTCCTCATGCTTTTTACATACACATACATGACCCTTCATTTAAAGGTAATTGCACGATCAATCCCTGCATGGATTATTTTCCCGTCAGAGTTGATATGTGTTTTCCTTTTATATGCAGGAGGAATACGAGCTTGAGAACGAAACAGAGTTAGAGTATTGGGGAAGAAAACTACCAACAAACTTGGATGCAATTATCAAGATGTTCAAAATTCCTCATGCCATTTATTCTATCAAAACGGAACTATTCTCTTATCTTCAAAAGGGATTTCTTTTTGATGAAGACAAGTAGGTTTATATTACTCTATTTTATATCTATATATCTATATACAGTACTAATAACTAATTTTATTGGATGGTGATAAATACAACAAGCAACTTGATTCATACATAATATTTTATGCATTCTGACGTTGTACTGTATAACACTGCAATGCATGTTTTTGTTGTACGAATAAAAAAAATGTTGTAAATATCAATACCCAATTTTTATATGTTCTGTTTGATCATATGCTCTGATACAGTGAATGCACTATCGAATCTGTCCGCCCCCGATGCTTAACTATTATTAAAATGCTTCCGCTAATCAACTAAAAGCTTCCGCTAAACTGTTAATAAACACGATTATCGATTTGGGGGTGTGACAGAACTTGGTATCAGAGCCATTGGTTATAGAGAACTAGAAGTCTTTAAGTGACTGAAAACTTTAGAGACCTAGACTATAGCCTTGGCTAACACATTTCTGCATTCATACTATTGCATACGTCTGACACGTCACACACGATTCTTTGACTAGGCATGTCGAGACACGCACCTATTCACATCAGTGATTCTGATACTGAGGAGGAGCCCATGGAGGGGTCATACGATGGGATACCTACAGCAGTTTCTGAGGAGGTTTACCCGCCTACACTCCCTAGAGATACTTCAGATGGTTCGATAGCCACTCCACCATTGCCATCCACTGATCCTGCTACCCATATGTTAGGATCTATTTCTATGTCTAGACGCCACCTTATTGGAGAGCCTGATTATAGGCCTACACCTAGGAGGACACCGCTGTCGTGTGTCAGAGATTTTCCCATAGGACCCTCATCATCTCGCGGCAAGGAGCCGATGGTTGAGGAGCGAGAGATCCGCTGTGATCAGCAGACACCGAGAGCTAGAGTTCCGCATCTGGACTGGATGCCACGCATTTTACGCCACTGGAGGACCATTGAGAGGATTCCTTCCACCTATGAGACTGGGGAGTCATCTCACACACCGACATCTCTACATTTGACCGAGGAGCCTCTGGAGCTCACGGTCCCTACTGTGGTCGCCGTTATTCGTACCTTGCTGGGATTTCATTTTGGTACGCAGTCTGCCATCCGAGTGATGCGCAGTGACGCTTCTCGTCTTGACGATGATGTGCTAGCGATATATGGACGCCTTGCGACTTCTGAGTTGCATATTGAGGTAGACAGGGAGTCTGCCGATGCTACTAGAGCACGTCTGATCCGACTAGAGCGTCGTTTGGAGACTATAGGTACCGCAGTTGGATTCTGTGTGTTGATGGCAGCTGTTAGGATGTTTGTGGGATGGAGTCTACCGTATTTCTTTTAGACCGTATGTATGATGTATTAGGACTATAGTTATGATGTATTTGGGTTGACTTTTGACTAGATGGATGTATAGGTTAAATCCGTCACATTTTGTAGATCATGTTTGATCCGATGGGTATATTTTGTAGTAAATCCCATCTTTGTATAAAACTTATGTAACAACAATTAACCCATGATTATGATATATAACTTATGTTTGGTTTACATCGCTGTGTACCTTATGAATGATATCAATTAGTGATTGACTTCGTACTATATTTATATTTATCACTTACTTTATGAGTGATGACTTGATTAGATATCTTACGAGTGTTTCTTGTGTGTGATTAGGACTGAATCATGCCACCTAAACGTAGAATTACCAGGAACAGCCAACGAAACACCACACCACCTCCTACCGTTGAGGAGACTACTGAACAAATGGTCAACCGAAGGATTTCTGAAGCCCTTGCTCAGTATGACACTGACCGAAACCGTAGCGGTAGTAGAGATACCGACCCGATTGTATCTGGCAGTAACCCTGAGAGCACTCAAAAGGGATGTTCATACAAAACATTCCTAGCTTGTAAACCGAGTCATTTCCGTGGTACTGAAGGTGCCATTGGAATCATCCATTGGATAGAGAAAATGGAGTATGTGCTAGAGATTAGCAAGTGTGCCCGTGAAGATATGGTAATGTATGCTACATGCACGTTTAGTGATAAGGCTTTGACCTGGTGGAACGCCCAAAGGCAAGCAATGGGACGTCCAGCCGCTCATTCACTGTCTTGGGAAACTTTGAAAACTATGGTCATGGAAGAGTTTTGTCCCCGCAGTGAACTGCGGAAGATTGAGTCTGAGCTCTGGAACATTGCTATGGTTGGTGCTGATATCACAGGATATACCACCAGATTTCAAGAACTGGCACGTCTTGTACCTCACATGGTCACTCCTGAGTACAAGCGCACTGAAAGGTATATCTGGGGTTTAGTGCCACAAATTCGAAGTTTGGTAACATCATCAAATCCTGCTACTTTTAAGATTGCTGTGGAACTAGCACAGCGTTTGACTGATGAAGCAGTAAGAATGGGGAATCTTACTAAGAAAGCTGCTACTGGAAAGGTTGAATCCAGCAATGCTGATGCTGGGAAAGGAAAACGCAAGTGGAATGACCGTCAGGGTCACAAGAATAAGAAGCAGGCTAGTACCACGAAAGCCTACATTGCCACTACCGCTGAACAAAAGACTTACATGGGGAGTAAGCCAAAGTGTGGCAAGTGTGAACGTCACCATGATGGTGACTGTACTTTCTGTGGGAATTGCAAACGCTGGGGGCATATGGCCCAATACTGTAGAGCGAACCCTACCACCCAAGCAAATAGGGATCGACTAGCAAATGGATGTTTCGAATGTGGCGAACAAGGCCATTTCCGAAACAAGTGCCCTAAACTGAACCGTGGCAACCAAAATAATCCGAACCTCCTTGCGAACCCGAACAACAACAACAATCGTGGAAACGCCAACATCCAGCCAGCTAGGGGTCGTGCATTTGTCGTTGGAGCGCAAGAGGCACGCCAGGACCCCAACACTGTCACTGGTACGTTTCTAGTTAACGATCATTATGCCTCCGTATTATTTGATTCTGGCGCCGATTTGAGTTTTGTATCTAAGGATTTTAGACCACTATTAGAAGTAAGATCTTGTAAACTAGACAACAAGTACACCTTAGAACTAGCCGATGGTAGGTTGATTGAATCAGGAGAAATAGTACCAGGATGTACTCTAGCATTGGAGGGTCATCTTTTCAAAATAGACTTACTACCGGTTGAGTTAGGAAGTTTTGACATCGTAGTCGGTATGGACTGGTTGTCGAAAAATCGTGCAGAGATTGTTTGCTTTGATAAAATGGTACGTTTACCATTGTCAACTGGAGAAACTTTGGTGATACAAGGAGATAAGAGGACGAGCACCGTCAAAACTATTAATTGCTTAAAAGCTTGTAAATATCTCCGCAAGGGATATCCAGCATTTTTGGCGCATGTTGTGGAAAAGAAACCTGTAGAGAAACGCTTAGACGATATACCTGTAGTGCGAGACTATCCGGGAGTGTTTCCTGATGATCTTCCAGGATTACCACCTCCGCGACAAGTCGAGTTTCGCATCGATCTGGTGCCTGGAGCCGCACCAATCCCTCGCTCACCTTATCGTCTAGCTCCATCAGAGATGCAAGAACTGTCTACACAATTGCAGGAGCTTTTAGACTTAGGATTCATCCGACCGAGCTTTTCACCTTGGGGAGCTCCGGTTTTATTTGTCAAGAAGAAGGATGGATCCATGAGGATGTGCATTGACTACCGGGAATTGAATAAAGTAACTATCAAGAACCGATACCCGTTACCTCGCATTGACGATCTGTTTGATCAGCTACAAGGATCAAGTTACTACTCGAAGATCGATCTGCGTTCTGGTTATCATCAACTGAAGGTTCGAGAAGAGGATGTACCGAAGACCACGTTTAGGACTCGTTATGGTCATTATGAGTTCCTAGTCATGCCGTTTGGATTGACTAACGCGCCGGCAGTATTTATGGATCTCATGAACCGAGTGTGCAAACCTTACTTAGATAAGTTTGTCATTGTGTTCATTGACGATATTTTGATTTATTCAAAGACGAAAGAGGATCACGAACGACATTTGAAACTTATCCTCCAACTACTTGAGAACGAGAAGCTGTATGCTAAGTTCTCCAAATGCGAATTTTGGATTAGAGAGGTTCATTTCCTAGGTCACGTGATCAACGACAAGGGAATTCATGTGGACCCATCCAAGATAGAGGCGATTAAGAACTGGAAAGCACCGGAAACTCCCACAGAAATTCGACAATTTCTTGGTTTGGCTGGCTATTATCGACGATTTATAGAGAACTTTTCAAAGATAGCCCAGTCAGGGTATTCAATATTTGGTTTGAAACTGTTTAATCCGAATACCGAATCGAATTTAAATTCGATTTTCGATTTTTAATATTTCGAATTCGGTTAAACCGAAAATCGAATTCAAATTTAATTTTCGGTTCGGTTTTTGATTTTGACTTTTCGAATTCGGTTAAACCGAATTCGATTTATTAAATAAATATTATATATATATATATATATATATATATATATATATACATATACATATATATATATATATATATATATATATATATATATATATATATATATATATATACATATACATATATATATACATACACATATATATGGGATTTTTCGAATTTGGTTGAATACTTGAATAGTTTAACGTCTTGCATACCTAAATTTTTTTAGCTACCATGTGTTTGTTGAATTTAAATGTTTTGTCTGAACATTGAAATTCACGTACATTGACAGTTTTATGCTTTCTAAACTCGAAGTTGACTAACAAGTAACACTTATTAATAGTTAGACTTGTATATTTTATATCGTATAATCATGTATATTTCTTAGCTTTGTATGTTGAAGAGTGTTTTTGAAAAATGATATTTTTTTCGGTTTTTTGGTTTTAACTGAAACTGAACCGAAATCGGTTTCGGTTCGGTTTAGACATGTGAATTTGATTTTCGGGTTTGCTCCCAAAAGTTTCAAAACCGAATAAACCAAACCGATTAAACTGAGAAAATCGAAAACCGAACAGTTGAACACCCCTAATCACAGTAGGTCATAAATGAATAAAATATCTAAAGTCAATATGATATATAAGCACAAACCATTTTTCGGAAACAATATTAAGTTGTATGTACACTCGAAAAAACAACTTTCATAAACTTACAAATATTGTTTATTGTATTTATTTTTTTATTTGGCCTTAACCAAAAAAAAAACTTTACATACAATATACGATATAATCAATACATACAATAGAAGTTTTCATAGTTTGACTCATACAATAGTAAAATGTGTAATGATTTAGTAAAATATTTGAAATAACTTATCAATTATATTATTTGCTTAAGTAGATTATACTTTACGAGTAATAAGTTATGTATATGAAACTCCTGATGAAAGCATATAAATAAGATTTACAATTAAATTAATAGTTTGGAAAGTTAAATTATCATAAAAATGAATTGTAGTAAAGTTAAACATAAACATAGTTTAGGGGGTAATATGTAAATGCTGAAAGTCGTTTTGTGGAGAAATTTAATGTATACTAGGAGATGAATTAACCTTATTTGATGCAAACATATTTCTAATTTTAATGCATCAAATTTGTTGCAGTGTTTACTGTTTAGTGTATACGCTGAAATGGCCTAACATGTAGAGGCCTGTCTGACTCGAACCAACTCAACGGCTTAATAGAAAAATACGCTACTTTACTATGGGAAAATATTCAACTAAGTTAATGGACTATTAATTTGTTTGATTTAATTACTAAACTTATAAAATAATGATATATAGGTTGCTTAACATTTACTACGAAGATATTAACACCAAGATCACAAGATCATCACTTTACTTAACATATGAATTTATTTTACTTAACTTATAAACATTATAACGTAAAAAGCCTAATTTAGATATGAAAATAGTTTAGTAATTCAATCGAACATATTAATATTATGGTAACTTAGTTGAACATTTTTGCAAAGTACAACAACATATTTATTTATTAACCCCCAACTCATTATATCATTGAGTTCCATTACTCGCGTTACATCATGGCCACACTTTGTTAAACCATCTTTCAACAGTTTTGTATGTCATTTTATATTTATAAGTATATTTCAACATTGTCGGAGTAACATATAAGTTAGGGGTAACATTTACTACGAGTCCGTTGGATATGCGAAGTGTAATTTTTCAAGAATTGTTGATTTTATTAATGGTGCTACGGGTGCGAATTAACAAATTGTGCTACTAGTTCAACAAGTGAGGACGTTTTGCATGTTATTTATCTAAAAACTACTCATTAGATAATTTTTTATTATGGAATCGTACATGCTCATAAAAAAATTATATAATACTATGAAACTAATCTTGCTACAAGTCACTTTAATTTCTAGTATTCTTAATATACTTTTAAATTTTGATTGACAGTTTTTTTGGATAGACGATGACGGAAAGATATGTTTGTTAATATCGGTTACAAAATGTTTTCTGTCAAATCCCAAGGAGGATGCGAAGCTTTCATGGAAAACTTACAGTGATTCAAGGTATCCTCGATTCCTCGTTAGTATACGTGTAGTTAGAGATGTTACAGTGTGATTTATCATGTGTCACAAATTAAATTACAATTCAACAAACTTGATGTACAACTCGACTTGAGAGACACTGATTCACAAAATCTAACATTTACTCACAACTTTAGACATTTAATTTAAGCTACTACATTTACCAAATGTAAATTCTACTATTCCTAACCTATTGAAACTCATACAATACTATTGCAACTCACTTAAATAAAATATAGTAATAAATAAGGGGATGGAAATGCATATATGATATACTCTTTTTTGTTTATATAATATAATATTGCAATTCACTACTAGAAAACTGGGCATCAGCGACGGCAGAAATCGTTGGAAATATGTTGGAAACGACTTTCACCGACGGATTTCCGACGAAATCATTTCGTCCGAAAACACCTGGTCGGTAACACTCTCGACGAAATTTTCCAACGAATTGTTTTATGTTCCAACAAAAATTTCTATTGGAAATCCGTTGCTTTTGGGTTTTAAATAAATAAAAAATAGCATGAAAATGGTGGTTTAGCAAGAAAATTTTCGTCGGAAAGTCCTTTGTAAAATTAAATAAAAGATTTTAGTATTTAGTAGATTTCTTTTAAAAGCATATTAAAATTTTGTTGGAAAACTTTATGCACTTTTATAGATTTGTATTTGTATTTATTTTAATAATAATAATAAAGAATAAATAAATTGATATTACAACAAATCAAAACTAAAAGACCGATTACAATATCAAAATACCAACAGTCAGTATTTACAAAATAAACAAAAGAATTGAACTTTTTACAAAAAGGTTACAATCAACGGAGTATTAATTACTTCAATTGCTATTCATTGTATCTAATCTAACAAATGTAAGCCGAAATTCATGCTTTCTTCCAAACTTTCCTCGTTGTATACGTCGACACTTTGAGAACAGCCTTAAGACTCACCATCTGCAAATTGTGAGTCAAATAAAATCAGAAAATAACTAAACAATAAAACACAGAAAAATTACTAGATGATTAATAAACAAACAACAAATAGTTCAAACCTCTTTGGGTGTAGTTACAGTGTTGACCCAAAAAGAAAATAATTGAACTTACATACACATCCAATTTTATAACAGATATATACGAGAGAGAGAGAAACGGAAGAAAGTTTTAAGAAATCCAAACCGGCTTTGTTGGTTCGACGGTGATAATGCATCATGCTGGAGAGGATTGTGATGGAAACACTAGAACCTACTCTGAATTTAACAAAACATGTGGATAAATATTAACAAGGGAATTGAATAAGCGGGGATGCAGATCAAGTCGAAGTACACTAGTATATTAGAAGCAAGATTGAAGATAGTGATAATAAAATAATGAGATAGAAAAAGTGGTTGATTTTAAATATTTAAAATAGCAGTAATAATAAAACTAATATATAAATAAAACCATTAATGTCTAATGACACTTTAAAAAAGAGAAAACGTTAACATTTTAATATAATCTTTGTTTTAACAGGATAAAACAATGACTTTAAAAGTTAATAACAACGTTTTAAATAAAAACATATAGTTAAATTAATATACAATCATATTGCTATTAATAATTTCAGTAGAGTCAAATGCAAAATGTAGTCTGTTGATCTTTTAAAATGTAATCTTCGTTTTCACAAGATATGGTTATGAATTTAAAGAATTTGAAAGTTAATCAAAAGGGTATAAAATAGAGCATGCAGTTAATCAGTCTATATGTAAATTGTAGTTCAGTGCAAAATAAGTGATTGTTTGTTAAATAAATCAAAAATATGGGTCAAAGTACCAAAAATATAGTTTATTATAAAAATATATGATTATACGTTATGCTAAAAGTACTATTAGATAAAATTGATTTAAGATTAAAGTTGTTGGAAAATCGATTAAAAATGCATTAAGATTTGTGATGGTTATCTAAATATGTCCAAATTTTCAACAAAGATAACAATCCAATTCCAAATACTTAAGAAAATCAATATTAGTTTTGATAAACATTGCCTACTATTGCGCCTCGAAAATAAAGTTCTTTTACGTTTAAAGTTCCGTTAGATAAGTAAGAAATAATAATTACATTCGTACTTCTAAAAATGTACACTTTTTACTCCCAGCTGTAACACGCGGGTGGGAAAAACTCGTTGATTTACATTTACCAAATGTAAATTTTACTATTCCTAACCTATTCAAACTCATATACTACTATTGCAACTCACTTAAATAAAATATAGTAATAAATAAGGGGATGGAAATGCATGTATGATATATTCTTTTTTGTGTATATAATATAATATTGCAATTTAAAATAGCAGTAATAACAAAACTAATATATAAATAAAACCATTTATGTCTAATAACACTTTAAAAAAGATAAAACATTAATATTTTAATATAATATTTGTTTAACAGGATAAAACAATGACTTTAAAAATTAATAACAACGTTTTAAACAAAAACATATAGTTAAATTAATAAACAATCATATTGCTATAAATAATTTCAGTAAAATCAAATGCAAAATGTAGTCCGTTGACCTTTTGAAATGTAATCTTTGTTTTCACAAGATACGGTTATGAATTTGAAGAATTTAAAAGTTAACCAAAAAGGTATAAAATAGAGCATGCAGTTAATTAGTCTATATGTAAATTGTAGTTCAGTGCAAAATAAGCGATTGTTTGTTAAATAAATCAACAATATGGGTCAAAGTACCAAAAACATAGTTTATTATAAAAATATGTGATTATACGTTATGCTAAAAGTACTATTAGATAAAATTGATTTAAGATTAAAGTTGTAGGAAAATCGATTAAAAATGCATTAAGATTTGTGATGGTTATCTAAATATGTCCAAATTTTCAACAAAGATAAGAATCCAATTCCAAATACTTAAGAAAATCAATATTAGTTTTGATAAACATTGCCTACTATTGCACCTCGAAAATAAAGTTCTTTTACGTTTAAAGTTTCGTTAAATAAGTAAGAAAGAATAATTACATTCGTACTTCTAAAAATGTACACTTTTTACTCCCAGCTGTAACACGCGGGTGGGAAAAACTCGTTGATTTACAATATACAATTCATGATCCACAAATATAAACATTGATTTAAGATCAACGAGTTTTTCTCTCATAAGTGGCCTCCTACAATAATATTTCATGAATATTAAAACCAAGAAGTACACTCTATCATAGAAGGTAGAAATATGACAAACGAACGAAGAAAAATAACACATATATGGTCTAGTCATTTCGGTCAAACACTTAGTTTGCATCAAGTGTTATGTGGGAAATAGATAATTACAACTAATGTAAAGGAAGCAAGCGATTAGATAATTAACAAATGAACAAAGAATAATAAACAAATAATAGTTCTACCTGTTTGATGAGAGGCTCTCCAGCAAGACAGAAAACTCAAGTTCAGTATCGGGTACAGTAAAATGATCGAGGGTCTTCCAGCCAGCATACGCAAAGCCTTTCCCATCCAGCTCAGAACTGTACACATATGCTACATTAATTTCTTCCATTAATCCTGTTGAATATGATCACCAAGAAGAAGAACAAATGCAATCAAATGCATAGAAAGACTATCAATTTGAGTAGCGAAAAATCATACTCTTATATCAACATCTTAGCTTAGTAGTTCTATTATATAAGCAATGAACCATTTCCACTTACATAATAATATGCCAAATAGAGAACTTAAAGGAACAAAAGCATAGATCTAAAAATACCCTAGCATAAATAATAAAAACAAAAATAAATACCAATATACCTCCTAACTCATTTTGTCCCAAATAACCCCACATACTCATTTTGTCACCATCAAGAATCAAAGACTACAACACTATTCCGAAAAGAACATGTATGATAAAGAAGCTAATTTTTTATAGCAAAACCTGATGTTAAGCCTTGTTTGTGTAGCTACAGATAACACTTGCTAAATTTGTAGGCCAATTGCTTCACAGTTAGATCTAACAACTGCATATTCAAATTAAAAAGAGACCGTGAAATGCTACAAACAATTTTAGTCTGTATATTAGATGAAGGGGATGCAAGCTCCTCCATTACTTCACTGTCTCCTCTTCAATATGAAGGGTAAAAATTGTAACAACTTATAGCATCACATAGATTCAAATTATACGTCGACATGTACTAATATACAAACATGATTGTAACAACATGTAGATGGGCATATACAAAATCAAAACTCATCCATACCTTCTTGACCGCAACAACAGAAAAATAATAATCTTGTTTCCTTTAACATTTACCAAGTAAAAAATGATACTTACACCAAAAAACATAATACGATTTGAGAGGAGAATATGTAAACTCAATAAGAATATTAATCTATCCTTGCCATAATCATATTAATATTTGAAAAAATTTCAAGTTCAGAGGATTCTATGCGTCTATGCCTCTCATGCATTTCATCGAACACCTTCAAGACACTCTCCAATTTAAGTGTAACGCTTCATTTTTTAAAAATTTCATGACCAAACGATGACATTAAAAATAATTATTACAAAAATCAATTGCTTACGTATAGAACAATATGTCAATATACCTTAATATTAGTTCATCTTCTTCAAATCCACCAAATACTTTCATCTTCCACTCCACAAGGAACAACAATAGAATATCTACCAACTGATAGTTACCTCCACAATGATGAATCCTAATAATTTGATGATCTAAACCTGTAGGAAACAAACATAAATACAAATAAAAACCTTTACATGAGCTCAAATCAAATATACTGTACATTAAATCAATTTATCAAGCACAAAAGTAAGAGAATAAACTGAACCAAGCAACAAATTGATAAAATTCTGATTATATCTCACCTTCTTTTTGAATCTGAAACGAAGACAGAACATTAAAACTCGTCAATTTTCCTCAAGGTATAGAAGATGATAGAGAGAAATTCAAAAAAATGATGTATGGAATCCGGATGAAAAAGAAAAGAAATTAATGTAACCAGAAAATTTTGGGAAGTGGTGAAGCATAGGCGTGCTATGAAAACCAATCAGATGCAAGCGTGCTGTGTAAGTTTTAAGCTCCCTAAAAATTGGGCGGCTTTAGGAGAGATACTGCGTGTTTTTTTTTTTTTGAGAGAGTCAATGACGTCATCAATTGTTTTGGATGAAGCCACGTCAGCAGCAAAAATGGCTATAGAGTTGACACATCAGCTTCAGTGATGTCAGCTTTATTGACAAATTGTATATAAGATAGATAGATGTAAACATAGCCCTTATGGCTATATTTAAGAAATTCAGACATCCATATATCGTTTGTACCCTGATAATAACCACCCACCCCTGAATTTAACTTCTCCCAACCAACTTAATGTACCATCACTTTAAGCACTAAATTAATTCTTAAACGTAGCCCTTAGAGCTACATTTAGCAAAATCCATTTAATTTAATAACCGATATTGTAATAATAAATATAACAGTAAAAGTTTCAAAATACCCTTGACCGCATACTATTCTATTTATTGTATCCTAAACTTTATTCTATTTGATCCAAGGGGATATAAAAACAAGGGGATAAATATATAGGGATGCGATACTGTGAAAATAAGAGGATAAAAAAAATGGAGAAAACAGATATCAGTCCTTGATCTAATCTAGTTTATATATATGAAAGAGGTGGAGATAAAAAAAACAGTAAAAACACTGTTTCCTTCACAATTTTTCAAAGTTGTGAATTTTTTTTAAGTAAACCATAAAAAATAGAGGTTCACACAAAAAAAGAAATATTTTTTGTAAAAAAAAGTAAAATAAAGTCAAATCCGAAAATCAAAACAAAAAAATAAGGTTCACAATTGAAAATGTTAAAAACTTACCGTGAACTAAAAAAAAAATTAAGGTTCATAGTTTTAAAAAAGGTTCACAATTAAAAAAAAGTTAAAAACTTTCCGTTAACCAAAAAAATATATTTAAGGTTCGCAATTAAAAAAGTAAAAAACTTTTCGTGAACTCAAAAAAAATTAAGGTTCATAGTTGAAAAAAAGGTTATTGAAAAATTTTAAAATTTTTTGTGAACCAAAAAGAAAAACTTAAGGTTCAAAGTTGAAAAAAAAGGTTCACAATTGAAAAAGTTAAAAACTTTCCGTGAACTAAAAAAAATAAGGTTCATAGTTGAAAAAGTTAAAAACTTTCCGTGAGCTAAAAAAAAAATTAAGTTCACAACAAAAAAACTTAAAAAAAAATTCGTGAAAAAATTTATGTGAAAAAAATAAGGTTCACAATTAAAAATGTTAAAAACTTTGTGTGAAGCAAAAAAAAATTTAAAGGTTCATGACGAAAATTTTATGTGAAACAAAAAAAATATAAGGGTTCACAAAAAAAATTCATATGGGAAGCAAAAAAAATGAAAGTTCACAACTTAAAAAAATTGTGAATCAAAAAGTATTTTCACCGTTCTTTTTATCCCCACACATTTTACATATATATATTAACAGGATCGAAAAAGACAGAAATTTAAGGAGATAAGAGGGAGAATGATTTTTTATTATTATAATTTAATATTTTATTGTTAAGATTCAACTTTTTATTAATATAATTTTACATTTTATTGTTTTGGTTCAATAATTTATTAATAAGATTTATTCTTTTGTTGCCATGCTTCAAAAATTATAGTAATACAAATTTGAATCTTAGAATAAAAATAATGAATCTTAGAATAAATATATTAAATCACAGTAACAAAAAATCCTTCTCCCTCTTCTCTCCCTAAAAAACCTTCTCCCTAGATCCTACTCCTATATATATTATATTAATATATTTATATAAACTAATAAAAAGTAAGTTAAATATTTGAGGTGGGGCGGTTAATGGTGGATTGGTTATGGACATTAACCGTAACTGAACCACCACAGGCAGTTAGTTTCATTTTACATAACTGAACCGTCGGTTTGTGTGGTGGAGCGGTTAATTAAAATGGATCGGTTTAGTGGTTTATTCGGTTACGGTTCGGTTAAACGGTTTTTGTGCTCACCCGATGCAATATCGGAACTGGCATTTGTATAATCGTCATATCAAAAAGTAGCATAAACTTTTTGTCGAAAGACACTCGGATATATAGGCACATTAACTACCAAACTGACGAAACCACTCGGTGATCGTGCCTCAGACTTCGGGGCTTTAGTTTCTTCCCGTTGCATAAATGGGCGTATGTCTATGACATGGTTTAAATCTTATTGGGCTAATTGTGTGTTAATTAATTAAAAGCCACATTTCTAAATAATTATTTTTCTGCCTCACGGCATGGGTTCAAAGTTCAAATTTTGCCAAAATCTATTACTATTACTATTATTGTTATTACTAAATTAAGTATGATTGAATTAGATAAACTTATCAAAATTACGGGTATTATAATTCAGTATTTAAAGAAAAAATGACCACCTATTTGGAGACAAGGAGAAACTTACAGCGACATTTGTTCATACATTTACAGGTTTTCGGGTATGGTGATATATGATTATGAGAAATTTCAAAATGTAAAGTGTCGCATACAAACAAGCATGCTATCACTTGGTACCTTGTACACTGCTAGCTTGCTGTTCAAAGTTAATTCCCAAGGTACTAGTGACATACGGAAGACCAAGATTAAATGGAAGACAGGAGACTTGAGTGTATGTTCTACACATAATGCAATTCTGAGACACGACTACTGGTATTCAATCAAAATGTGGGAATTTATTAATCATATGCCAGATCCTTATTTTGATATAGTGCTAGAGGAATTATCATTTACGGAAAACAATATCGCTATATATGGCCTCATAATTCTTGGATTTGAATTTAAGCCCGCAGAGATGGCAAGTTTCCCTTTTTTGAACATTATTATATTTTATTTTATTTTTTCGTTTACAAATGCTGATATTTACAAGTCTAACGGTGAAAGGGATGGTGTGAATATTCTAGTTGTGAATCATAAACACAGTTGGTATTTTAAATTTTAACTTGTATATGTAGCATCAAGAATTTGGAAGTCTGGATGAAGTGGATATGGATAATGATGATGAGGAATACTGGGAGAAAAAGTTGCCAGATGACTATCAACGTTTTATTCAGAAGTCAGACAAGCCTTTGGATTACACCACAAAAAAGGAGCTCTACCTACGTCTTTGTGAGGGTTTCCTTGGTCATCTTGGTGAAAGTCGACTGGTAATTAATCCCCTCTTCTCTTTCAATCCTCTTGTGCTAGAACATAATTGATTAAAGTAATTTATGTCAGATTTTGTTCCAAACAAGCACCTAACTATCAAATTTAGAAAATGATTGCTACACTCATATATAACATTATGAAATGATTTGGTTAACAGTGGTTTTTTCTCTGCAAATCAATCCGCCGGATATGTTCCATGGTACCAGCTACAGATATGGAGTGGGATGACCATGATAAAAAGTACTATATAGATGCCATAACTTTATCTGAATCCAGGTTTTCACTCCCTGAAATACAAAACTTTTATCATGATAAACTTCCTAGCTACATATCTTAACTTTGTACTGAGAAATGTGAGAATGTGCGTACTCTGACAAATCATACTTTTATGCATTAACAGGTTGCCTACGGTGATTAAACTTAGAAGGATGGGCTATTTTAAATTAATGTATAGACTTAAGTCACCCATGTTTTCACCTCACTATATTTATGCATGCTATCTAGTCTTCAAATTTCAAGACAACCAAACTCAGGCAGATGATGCTGTTTTGTTTCAAGTGCGTTGCAGTTTGGATGGCACTGCTCAAGGTGCAATATCAGTACATATGAATTTGTATCCAGTCAATGTACCGATTATTAAGCAAACAAATGATTATGGATCTCGTGATTCATCATGTATACCAACAAATGAAAGACTTGATCAGATGCATAAACATCACATAGCTCCAGGATGTAGTAAGATTAAAGAAAGAAATGATGGTTGGATGGAAGTCATGTTGTGCAAACCATTACGTCACTTACAAGATCACAAGTCACTCAAGGTTGTATTCATTGCAAAGATGGATGGACTATTCAGTGGAATGATTATGGAAGGCATTGAGTTTAGGCCATTTATCTTATAATGGCTGCTGCAAGATCAATCACAGTTTGCACCTTCTTCAAACATTAATTATTAATTAGGTACTACGGTCTCCATACGGTGTATCGTTGTATATAACTGGGCTGGGCTTTCACTTGGTGATGATATGGTCTCCCTACTGCCCAATAAGCACGTTCCCAGTTTTTCAAAACATTTGGCTACCTTCCAATAACTGAACTTTTACCATTCCGATCTATTGACAAGTTGATACTATCTTGTAATCATGTTGTGCAATAATAAACTACAAAATATCATCTTGATGCATCTTTTGATAAAATACGAATGGATATTGTTATACCAAAAAGTCAAAAATAGCAAAATTATGAACTAGCTAGAGATTCAAAGCATAGATATAATTATGTCACATATATATATAAAAAGAAACTACCTCTTGTATCTTTTATTGCTTTCGATTATGTAACTACCTCTTGTATTCTTTTCTAGCTTCTTGCTAGTCTAATAAAATTCTGCTGTTAAAAAAAATATATATATAAAAAGAAACAACCATCAATTTGACACTAAAACAACCACGTTACCAAAAGACCAACAACTAAAAGCATTATACTACATACATAACATACCTTTGACACAATTTATCACCTTGTGACATCTTTATTAAAAGTACCAAAATAAGTTTGACCCATAATTTTTATGCATAACCAAAAAGGGTGTCTCGTTGTATATAACATGATCACAAAGGGATTAACTTGTTACCACTAAGAGCAATAACAAGCCCACCCCCTAACCCCCAACGAGTCTCTTGCCCAAGTTGTCCCCTTTCCCGGTTGCTTCACCTACGTATTCAACAACATAATTATAAGCAATTTGCTTAGTAAATAATTGGCAACAACATTATAAACAAAACTGCTCTTTTAATTCTCAAGATTTATGGTGTGTTTTACGTACTTTTATATCTAATGGGCGTATGGGTTTGAGCTAGTTTAAATCTTATTGGGCTAATTGTAAAAGCTACATTTTAAAAAAATTACTATTAATATTACTATTGTAAGTCTAACTTGTGAATCATAGTCGCAGTTGGTATTCTGAATTTTAACTTGTATATGCAGCATCAAGTATTTGAAAGTCTGGATGTGGATATGGATAATGATGATGAGGAATACTGGGAGAAAATGTTGCCAGATGACTATCGATATTTTATACAGAAGTTAGACAAGCCTTTGGATTACACCACAAAAAAGGAGCTCTACCTACGTCTTTGTGAGGGTTTCCTTGGTCATCTTGGTGAAAGTCGACTGGTAATTAATTCCCTCTTCTCTTTCAATCCTCTTGTGCAAGAACATAATTGATTTAAGTGATTTATGGCGCCAGATTTTGTTCCAAACAAGCACCTAACTATCAAATTTTTAGAAAATGATTGCTAAATTCATATTTTAACATTATGAAATGATTTGGTTAACAGTGGTTTTTTCTCTGCAAATCAACCAGCCGGATATGTTCCATGCTACCAGCTACAGATAGCGAGTGGGATGACTGGGATAAAAAGTTCTATCTAGATACCATAACTTTATCTGAATCCAGGTTCTCACTCCCTAAAATATGAAACTTTTATTGTGATAAACTTCCTAGCTACATATCTTAACTTTGTACCAAGAAAGGTGAGAACGTGCGTACTCTGACAAATCATACTTTTATGCATTAACAGGTTGCCTATGGTGATTAGAACTAAAAGCACAAACTATTTTAAATTCGAGTGTAGACTTAAGTCACCCATGTTTTCACCTCACCATATTTATGCATGCTATCTGGTCTTCAAATTTCACGACAACCAAACTCAGGCAGATGATGCTGTTTTGTTTGAAGCGCGTTGCAGTTTGGATGGCACTACTCAAGGTACAATATCAGTACATATGAATTTGTATCCTGTCAATATACCGACTATTAAGCCAACAAATGATTATGGATCTCGTGAATCATCAAGTATACCAACAAACGAAAGACTTGATCATATGCATAAACATCACATACCTCAAGGATGTATTAAGGTGATAATCAATGTCCCGCAGCCAACAAATTCAACTTCTCAAAGGGTAGTAGAACCATTTTCCCAGTTAAAAGGCCTCGTCTCAAAACATCTTGTGAAGATGCATCTTGAAACCCAGGACATAATTAAACAAGACGACAAGCAAGTTTCTAGTAAAAAAGATCAAGCTCTGCAACAGCTCAATATTTCTGAACAGATTACGGGCTTGCATGTTGAAACACAAACGATAGATAAGAGCCCACTTGACATGGAAGCGAAAGCTTCGTCACTACAAAACCTCATAAATCAGTATATTAAGGATATGCGTATTGCAATAAAGTTAAAGGATACATACTCTTCTCGGGTACTTTTCATTGCTGCCGAAATGGGAAATACTATTTTTTTAATTGAGCTAATTCGTCAATATCCTGATCTCATTTGGAAGGTAAATGATAACAATCAAACAATCTTTCATATTGCTGTCAAGCATCGCCACAAGGGTATCTACAATCTATTATATGAGATAGGCTCAATGAAGGAAATGATAACTCCTCTCAAAGATGACCAAGAGAACAATATGCTGCATTTAGTAGGCAAGAGTGCTAAGCATAAGCGACTACAGGATGTAACAGGGGTTGCTTTACAAATGCAACAAGAACTACTATGGTTCAAGGTACATATACTCCTCTTGATGCTTCAAGGATTCTTGAAATAATTTACTTATTAGTATTTGAGTACAACCATAAAGTAGACGATAACCCTTCTAGTTTGTTTGGGTAATAGGAAGTAGAGAATATGATTCCTCCTTCATATAGAGAGCGAAAAAATGAAGATGATTTAACGCCACATGAGCTATTCACCAAGGAACACAAAGAACTACTTACACAAGGGGAAAAGTGGATGAAAGGAACGGCCAGCCAGTCTATGATTGTTGCAGCGCTTATTGCAACCATAGGATATGCTGTGGCTTTTACGATTCCAGGAGGTTATGGCCAAACCAGTGGTATCCCAATCTTAAAATCGAAAGCAGCCTTTATGACTTTCGTTGTGGCTGATGCCATTTCTCTATTCTTTTCTTCCGCTTCAATTCTAATATTCTTATCTATCCTCACGTCCCGTTATGCGGAACGTGATTTCTTGGAGTCATTACCCAGAAAGCTCGTATTCGGTCTAGTGACTCTTTTCCTATCTATAGCAACCATGACCCTCGCTTTTAGTGTGAGCTTTTTCGTACTTTATTATAAGGGTCTGGTATGGGTTCCAATCGTTATCGCTGTGTTTGCTGTGATTCCGGTCTTCTTATACACGTTCCTTCAATTTCGTTTGTTTTGGGATATAATTCTTTCAACATATGGTTCTAGGCACCTCTTCAATCCCAAAAAGCATGTTCTTTACTATAAGAACCCAAAGGTCTAAATGTCATCCTTTTCCTATGTGATAGGTTTGTTTCAAGAGGCGTGCTTTGTAAAACGGTTATAAGTTGCATTTTGATGATTATGTATTTTTTCCAAGATGATTCTGTTTTGTTGATTGTGAGCATTCTTGTCTTTTAACACATTAACTGGCCCAAAGTAAGTCACTTAGCTTTGGGTTGAACGCACGAGTCCCGGCCCAGTAGAACGTACAACTTATATATTCCCTCCGTACTGTCCATATTTTCGTTTTGAAATGTTCCAAATGTACTGTCCAGTTTGTACTTTCAACCAATCAAAACAATTTAATGTGGTTAGAGATTAAATTTTATAGGTTATACTGTACAACAATTACACTTTTCTTAAGCTGCGTGTTTTTTTGTCTATGGACAATAAATTTGGGACGGAACGAGTATCAAATAATTAACATCTATGAGACCATATACTAAATAGCTTATGTAACACCCCATTTTTCAAAGGCCGAAATGGATGTCACATTAACGAGATAAAATCGGAGTAAGATTCATTTATTTCAAAATTTCCTAATAAACAAACGAGTTATAATTTGTTTCCGAATAGTTGTTATTTCATTAGAAAGCGCTCGAGTAATAAATTAGAGTTGAACAAAGACAATCACAAAGACTGTGGAACAAAGAATCACAAAATGAGCATACTTGACATCCCTCACAATATCTCAACTTTTACCTTCCGATACTCATTCTGTATCTTATTTAGGGGTCTTTTGTTTTTCAAAATTAAGCTCTTAATTGGGCTATTTATCTTGTTCGGTCAGACTTTACATCATTAAGATGTTTATTTTTTTTTATTTTTTATTTTTTATTTTTTCATATTCAGACTTTAAAGATCTTAAAACATCTAACCTCTTTTTTAATTTATCTAACTTAGGCCACTCTTATCCGTTTTCTAATCATTTCTTCATCACTTCTGCCACCTCAACACCACGTCAGCTTTCCACTAGTTGATTTACAACTGATTACCCACTACCATCAATGACTAATCACTTCATTTTTCTGACCCTACATTTACTAATATACCACCATTTATATACACTAAACAAAAAAAGGTACGCGGGCCCACTTTCACAACCGATGAGGAATCGGTTTGGCGATTAGGTTGCAAACCGATTAGCAACCGATGCAACGGGTTGGCTAATCGGTTGCAACCGATTGAGAGCCGATGCCTCCCGATAGGAGCAGCCTTATAACCTCTGCAATCCTAAATTAATAGAATATACAATAAATATAAAGAAACAATAACTAATTTGTATCAAAAGTAGGCTCATGGTCCATATACTATTTTAGCTTTTAAATTATGCATTTCACTAATGGGAATTTGTGTATGAAAGAGATATATAGATTGTTTGATTGTAATTACGTAAGATCACCCCAAGAAAAAAAAAAAATAATAATGTCGTAGTTAAATAAAATAACAAAATAAGTACGTATGGATTTCGTTTAAAGGTTTTCTTAAATCATACTCCGTATTTTGTTATGTTTTTAAAATTACTACTGTACATTCTAAGAGAACATTGTACTTTTAGAATGCAGTAATTTTAAAAACATATTTTGTTTGGGTTAGGATTGACTTTTCAAGATGATTAGCTAACTTATGATTGATGTATAAATTGTAGTCCTAAGATTAACTAACACTAAAACATAAAGTGTACGTAAATAATTCTAACATCCGATCAGAAGAAAACATAAATTTATATTGGATTAGGATTGGGATTGGAATTTAGAAGTAACATATATGAAAATTGCCCCTGGTTAAGAGTTTATTTTATATCTATCGTTAACGTATTTTGCGTGACTTGTTACTGTGTTTCTTGTAACGAAATTTTGTAATCTAAATCTAAATCATTGCTAAATGGACCGGGCTTTCACTCATGACCGGCATGTGGCCGAATCTCGTTACAATAAAGTCCAACAACAAACATGTTTAAAGGGGGCAAAAGTCATTAAATATCCTTAGTATCCTTATTTTTTTTTTTCACTTTTACATAATTTAATATTCTTGGGGCAACTGCCCTCTTCTAGATCCGCCTGTCTATTGATAATTTGGTACTATCTTGTAATCTAAAATTGAAATACAAAATATCATCTTAATGCATCTTTTGATAAATCAACCAAATGAGACAGGAGTACACCTACTGATCTCACGTTAAGCTACCTATCTCATTTGAACCAACAATTCAGAATTGATATATTGTTCTCCCGATAACTCCATGTTGTCAACAAATCCAACCACCCCACGCGTGCGCGCGCACACACATATGTGGTGAAGACCCGATGAGAACTATAAATTTCTGATAACCGTGAAAACCATATATGAAAGGAATTTTATCCCTCAGCTTGTGATTGGCGCTTCTTCCAAAATTCATCACAGATCTTTTATTTCAAAATTAATTTAATATGAAAATAATGTAATCAAACAAATTATATGATTGAATTCATTTTTTTAGTCTCTTTAATTTGGTATAAGTCAAGCTAACTTTTGTTGAAAATATAGTAGATACGTACAAAACTATGAAATGCATCTAGATTTTAACCCCAGATGAACAGAGAGAGCTAGCAGATGCAAAATCGTCGTTAGAAGTAAAATTAAAGGTAGATGTAGAATCGCAGGTAGGTGCAAACTCAAATGTAGATACAAAAATCATTCTCATCGGTTCTTCAATTGCAATAGCAAGAGGTGATTTAACAAGCAATTGACCATCGTTGCACTACCAATTTCACCAACCGTCGCATCTATTCTCGTCTTGTGGTTCAATTGTGAAATTGATATGTCTAGACTTAAGAGATTGTCGGTCACCAAAAGGCAGTGGTGTTCTTGGTCACAAGTACCATAATCAATGAGATGGCGATTTGGAGTAGGGATGTAATTAAAGGTAGTCAGTTAAATCGCAAACGAAACGAGCTAGATTGAACTCTGGCACAATCACAAATGAAACGAGTTAGATTGAACTCCGGCGCACACATTCTTGTCACCGGTGACGATTGCCGAACATATTCAACTTTATATAGTTGGTTTCTGATCATTGTTGTTTGCTTTGGAGAGTAGACACGTACGAAGATCACTTTTGTCAGTACTATATTTTAGTTGCTCAAAAATCTCTCTATTCTGTAGTCTTAGATATTTTATTTATAGATGTACTATACGTACAGATACAAAGTATTATATAATAAACATATTTTCTAGTTTATATATGTAAAAAGAGTTGGTCTAACAATATGTTGGTTGATTTTACTTACCTCTAAAGGCTCTAATAATACACTGATCACAATGATGTTGTTGACAGTATTTTAATTTTGGTAAAATCCAATATACTATATATATATGTAGTTATATCCTCAAATCAATCATGCTAACCCGAGTCAATTATTAGTTTGTAATGTCACTTAAGCCAAACTCATGTTTTACCAAGTCGAAAACAAATTACAAACTAACCTCATTAGTTAGTTCATCTTCATCTTAAGCTTTAAGTATAATTAATTAAGTGAAAGCTTTTTAAAATATCGGCCTCAAACAAAGTGTCCAAAATCCACAACTGGAGGAGAGTTTGGTTATTGTAGATTGAAGTTGAGAGTGTTTGGTGTAAATTAGGGGATATTGTTCGGAGGAAGGCATAACGTACAGGAAATGCTGATTTAGATAATTATTATTTTCATATAAACTTTTTTAATGGGACTAAAAAGTAAGAAAATCAAGATATATTCACCTTAAAGTTTCAAATTTGAACCCAAAGAAAAATAGAAGCCATGCGTGTTTGCTCACCTTATACACTCTTAAATCTGCCTCTTAGACCTCTCCCAACATCCTTTTTCAGTTAAAACCGAAGAAGGCCTTCCAAAGTGACGCCATTGACTTAGCTTCTTTTGTTTGTTTCGTCGGTTTCACACTTCGGTTTACCGAAGAAAGGGAGATGTGGTAAATGTGGGGCATTGTTATATTTTTCTTTACAGTATGTAAATGTAGGTATTTTGATAAATGTGAGGGCTCAAAAATTGAAGTGATGAAAGGATTGTTGAAAGTGTTTAATCAGTCTTTTATCAGTTTGGTTGTGCTAATGTGACGCTGAACTGACAAAACTGAAAAAGAATGAAAAGAGAGTCGAGAATGGTCTTATTTGGCGGTTTGTATTCTTCTTATACATTGACCAAGCCTAGTCAACCGTTTTTGTCTTAATTTTTTATCCCAGCCGTGCAAAGTCACTTAATATTCAATCTGAACCGTTTAAAGTCAATACACCAACTGGGGCACAGTTTCCATTCCTTATTTTTAGACTAATAATGAAACCTTCAAACTTCCTCAAACCGTTCCTGTCTTTTAAACCGCTTTCACCCCTTCTATCACTCTAAAATCTGATTGAGAGTCATCTATCTTCATGCCAGATTTACCTCCCTAGTTCATAAGAGCATCTCCAATGTGTGCGCTATCCGTACCTTTTTACACTAAGATAGTGCAAAAGTGTAAAAAACTCGCTCCAGTGTGAGCACTAAACACTGCACTATAATAGTGCAGAGGTAAATAGTGTTTAGTGCTGCACCAAATATAGTGTTGCACTAAACTCTGCACTAAACACTATTCACATTAAATAATAATATTTATAATAATTCATATGTATTAATATGATGTATTAATTATATATTTGCAATTAATATTTTCAAAATTAATAAATATAATATTTGTTATCATATTGATTAAAGAAACTTCATAAATTTTTTTGAAAAAATCATTTATATTTATGAAATTTTTCAATATAATGATTGTTATTATATATCTTATTATAATTCAATACTTATATAAAAAAATATATTATTATATTGTTGAATTGTGTATTCTAAATCAATTAACAAAGATTTAGTGTAGAGATTTAGTGCAACACATTGAAGTAACTTTTTTTTTAGTGTAAGCATATTCCTAAAAGATTCTCTTTTTGCACTAAAATAGTGCAATTTGTTGCACTAAGATAGTGCATACATTGAAGATGCTCAAGGTTTGGTATCCATCTTTTCCATTTATCTCCAGCTACAATCATTAATTTATTAATACAATTTTCACTATGCTTCTAGAAGTGAGTTTTTGATGGGGAGCTTGTAAGTTACACAGGGGGTGTGGTTTTGAAGCCACTTCAGATCCAATCCTAAAGCTCAATGTCACTAGGTTAGTGTTACTTATGAGTTTCTTTTTTCTTTTCTGCAAATACATTTTTCATTCAAGTAATCGATGGCCTGATTGACATTTACTTTCTCATAATAGAATTAATCTTTTGTTGATGATTATACTTTTTTTTTCTGGATAATTTGGTGCACTGAATATCACATTTAAATAAGCTACGTAGGTTATATGGGTTAAATTGTTGAATTCTGTAAAAAATAGTATGCAGTGTTGTCATTATCGTTGTCGTGTGCCCGATCAGTCACGGTCGTCAACGCAACGGAAGGAGGACACGGCAGTGGAGTTTTAAATTTATAAGAGCTGGGGACCTAAGTTTTACTACGGCTGTATAGCAGCAGTATGACCTAGGGTCGTTCTTCAAGCTAATCGTATTGTGAAACGAGAGTATCAAGACAAGTTGTTTATTTTAGTGATGGGACTTTAAAACAGAGTTTGAGTGGGTTTTTGTTACTTAGGTCCGTAATTTAAAGCAATTAAGTAAAAAGTAAATAAATGGAAAATATAAATAGGGATGAAATCAGTATGGAGGATATGTGTCTGTTATGACTTCGTTAGCTTATGCGGGGGTGATGCTAGGGTTTTGATACGAAAACGTCTTTTAAAGGTTTGTGTCTTATCTGAGCTTAATTGTTCGTAGTGTAAACACTAGTACCCTACTGATTGGGGAAACCAATCAATATGTCACTGAATACTAGGCCAAATTGAGTCTGATCGGAGGAGGATGCTCAACTCTTCAACGTTATCCGGTGATGGAGTAACGACCCTTCTTGGAATGTTTAGTTCCTGGGTGCATGAGATAGAGTAACATACCCACTAAGGTTCCGACCTTTCTTAACACTACGAGGACAACAAAGTCAAACAAGGCATTTAAGATTAAGACTTGGTTTGGTGATTATTAACTTTATATTAATGGTTATATTTTAGTCTAGAGTGTAACACCCCCAAATATCGTTTAGCGGAAGCATTTAGTTAAAGTAATGGGGTGTCACAATAATAAAGCATGCATACGTATCAGAGCTTATGATTACAACAGAACATAATATATTAAGATGCCAAAATGTTAATTTCAAAGTTTACGATTCATCAAATTGTACAAGTTAAAAGTAATATGTATACAAAAGTGGATTTCTAGAATATGACAAAACAGTTTCAGTTATACTAGAGAAATCCATATGTTTTTCCAAAAAGTTGGCATCCTAAAGCTTCACGGGTCGCCTAATTCTCCATGGGTTGGCGATTCTTACATGCGCAGCTAATTCCCTGAAAAACATAGTAAAAGTCAACAACTAGGTTGAGTGAATTCACAGGTTTTAAGTTTACACAAGTTGAACCAAGTTTGTAAGCACAGTTGTTATCCAAATACGTTCACAAATAGTATTGCCATAATAGTCGAGAATAAGTTTAGTGGAATGTTATCCAAATACACGTTTAGTGGGTTGTTCGTCCCAAGTACAAGTTTAGTGGGTTGTTCGCCCAAAGTTTAGTTTAGTGGGTTGTTCGCCCAAAGTTTAGTTTAGTGGGTTGTTCGCCCAAAGTTTAGTTTAGTGGGTTGTTCGCCCAAAATAGATACGTGGGATGTTACCCAAATGTCAGTTTAAAAACACGTGCTGGTCGTTCTCTAGCATTTCACAAACAGTACCGGTCGTTCTCCGGCCAAATACGCACGGGTCGTTCTCCCGTTCAACAAAAACAGTTTACCGGTCGTTCTCCGGTCTAGTTACGCACGGGTCGTTCTCCCGTCCAACAAACGCATGGGTCGTTCTCCCATCCAAGACGCACGGGTCGTTCTCCCGTCCCTTGGCCAGTCGTTCTCTGGCACTAAAATACGTAGCTGGTCGTTCTCCAGCGTTTACATAAAAGTACCGGTCGTTCTCCGGTATACCAACTAAGTTTAAAGGTTTACAGTCGATTGCAAAACAACTTACCGGTCGTTCTCCGGTCTAGTTAAAACAGTTTGTCGAATAAGTTATCCCATTCGTTCAGTGTGTCAATATGAGAATGTTATTTCATAAATATCAGTTTGTTCAATAGTCTAATAGTTCAAAGTACTCTAATTGTTCGAGTAAACAAGTATGATTAAACAATCATATGAGTAAAAGCAGTTATGGCAATAAGTAAAACAGTTGACTATGTTTTCCACCCCTGTTCAAAAGCAGTTAAATCAGTAAAAGTAAGGGCTGTGAACTCACCTGTTGAGTTAAGTAGTTGTGCGAGTGCTAGCAAACCTAAGCCCAAGTACAGTCCAGAATCTCCTAACGTCCTAAACGTACGAGATTTAATAAGTATGTGGATGTCTAAACTAATCATCCATGCTAGTGTTTGTACAACCAAGTTATGTCCCAAGTATTTGTTAAACGTTTACGTTGTATTTCGTTGTTTGTGAAAATGTATACGACTTGTTGGTGATGTTTTGAAACAATAGTTCAAAAATGTTATTATCTCATTTGCTACAGTACTGCTACAGTAAAATTTGACTTTTCTACAGTAACTTTGACTTTTTAAAATGTGTTTTTAAGGTTCTGACTTGTGCGACGCAAGTTGCGACGTAAGGGTCTGCGTCGCATTCAGGTTTTGCGACGTCATGGGTTGCGTCGCATAGGCGACGTTCGCAATTTAATGCGACGGAACGGGTTGCGTCGCTATCTGCGACGTGGGGATGATTATGCGACGCAAAGGCCTGCGTCGCAGTACTATTTTTGGGCCAAAAGCGACGTAGTCGCCTGTTCGACGAACAGCTTAAAAATCAACGAGTTTTGGGTCGATTTGGACGTTTTTGGTTGTATAAAACGCTAAAACATGATAATCTAAGTATACTAAACATGAAATATTAACTAAAACTACAAAATCTAGGAATTGACGGGATTTGTCGGAAACTTACGAGTGTCGGATTTGAAATCCGAAAAAGTAGAAATGTAGATCGTGGTCTCGTGGTCGTTTTATTCCAAAGAAGTATGTGATTCGGCGTCGTTTGAAGGTAGTTTGTGGCGTTTTTGTGGTGGTTTTTGGTTAGCGGTGGTTGTAGTAGAGAGAAAAAGAAAAAGAGGGGGTGATGATGAATGAGAAAAGTGGGGAGGGAGAAAGGGTTTTGTCTCCCTTTTTCCTTCCTCTGTGTTTGCGCTCCGCGTTTGTTTACCCGATCGTTAAATGTTACTTTATTTTAACTAATATATTTTTAATTATACGAGTTGACGTTTTGCGTTATAAAATGATATGTAAATATTATCGACATAATATTTTATTATTTACGACGTTATTTAATAATTTCGTTTTATTAAATAATTTTGTTCACCAACAGTCGTATATTTTTGTCACGTTTGTTTTCAGATTGTTCAGTACGTAATTACTACTAATTACGAATACATAATACTACTCGCATTATCTAGTTGGGCTTTGCTAGACTTACCTCTAAAATATGTTGTGAATTCACTCAAGTAGGGAATTAGCCTAATAATGCAAGTGATTAATGTTATTAATCTCGTTTAAATTTGCGGGGTGTTACATTCTCCCCATGTTAGAGAAATCTCGTCCCGAGATTTAAAAATCAAGTCGGATCGCCCGCGGCGTATGTTCTCTGAATAAGTCACGTCGTCAATAATAATACCAATTTGCGTGGCACTCAATTGTTGCCAGAAAAGTTTTAACCAGTTTAGTATACTCGCGGTATAGTTTAAATAGTTATGCGTTCGAAAATGGTCGAAGTTTACCAAGCGTTAAGTTTGAATAGACATTCGTAAGAAACGTATGTTAAATCGTAGCAACAGCTGTTAAGACATACCGTGTTAGCCGAGGTCTGCAACCGTTTCCGGTGCACGGAGGATGTATGCGCGGCTTGGGGTGTAGCCTTTGTTAACGACGCGATTGTTGTCGTTTTGATTGTTGCGGTTGTTGTTCTGATTGTTGTTCCCGGTGTTGTTCTGGTTGTTGTTCAGTTTTGGACATTGGTTTCGAAAGTGTCCGGATTCACCGCACTCGTAGCACGCATTTGATCGAGGAAGAGGGGCTGTTTTACAGTTTTGGGCCAAATGACCCCAGTGTTTGCAATCTTGGCAGAAGGCGCAATTGCCGGCATGATGCATCCCGCACTTGTCACATTTCGGTTTGTTGCCAAGATAGGTTTTGGGTCCAGGGTTGGTGATTGCAGCGTAGGCTCGGGTGATTCCTGGGTTTCTGTTTTGTTGACCCTGATGGTCGTTACCCTCGTTGTTCCATTTGCGTTTGTGGTTTCCAGAGTCGCCCGCATCAGTACGGGTAGGTTCAGTTTTCCCTGTGGTAGTTTTCAGGGTTCCAATCAAGACCGCGTCGTCGGTCAAGCTTTGAGCCAGGTCAACTGCGCTCCTAAAAGTAGCGGGTTTGGAGGACATAACCATGCCTCGGATTTGTGGGGCCAAGCCCTTGTTGTAACGCTCGATGCGTTTGCTCTCGGGGGTTACCATGTGGGGCACCAGTCGTGCAAGCTCCTGGAATCTAGTGGTGTAACCGGTAATGTCAGCGCCGATCATCTGTATGTTCCAGAATTCGTTTTCAAGTTTCTGCATCTCGTTGGGAGGACAAAATTCCTCCATCATCATCTGTTTCAGAGTTACCCAGGTCATGGAATGAGCAGCTGGGCGTCCCATAATCTGGACTTGAGCGTTCCACCAGGTTAGCGCTTTATCGGCTAAAGTGCAGGTGGCGTATTTCACGATTTTGTCGGTGGCGCAGTCGCTGATATCAATCACCGATTCCATTTTCTCAATCCAGTGGACCAGGCCAATGGCCCCTTCGGTCCCGGTGAAGGTGCTGGGTTTACAAGACTGGAAAGTTTTGTAGGAACACCCCTGCTGGGCATTGTTTGGAGTTTCGCTGTTAACTGGGGTGGCTCCACTATTGTTGGTTAAGTTTTCACGATTTCGGCTGGCCTCGTACTGAGCAATAGCCTCAGCCACGCGGCGTTCGATTATTTGTTCGGTTGTTTCTGGAGGCGGAGGTGGAGGAGGAACATTTCGTCGACTGTTTCGAGTATTTCTTTTAGGCGGCATGATGACGTTCTGCGATGAAAAGATGCAGAAGTCAATGCCAATGTAAAGTATGTGAGGAATGAAGTTTCACATATTTCAAGTTTGTCGAGTATCAAGAAAAATTGCCGAATCCCCATCACGTATCTTACGACTATGAAACACCCATATGTACTTAGTATTATATAATCACGTTGGCCAGGCGTCATTATATGATGCTAAATACATACTTCTTTTCATCAACCGTTTAATACGATCAGGTTCATATGAGGTCTGAGTAAAATGAACGAGTCGAATGTGGTGACCAGTTCACGCGTATCGAGGTATCGTAACGATAGTTTAGATGTATGCAAATGTATGTATGCATGTACGTTCTAGCCATGGCTATAGTCTAGGTCTCTAGGTCGCTAAGTCACCTAAAGTTTCCTAGTTCGCTATAACCAATGGCTCTGATACCAATCTGTAACACCCCCAAATATCGTTTAGCGGAAGCATTTAGTTAAAGTAATGGGGTGTCACAATAATAAAGCATGCATACGTATCAGAGCTTATGATTACAACAGAACATAATATATTAAGATGCCAAAATGTTAATTTCAAAGTTTACGATTCATCAAATCGTACAAGTTAAAAGTAATATGTATACAAAAGTGGATTTCTAGAATATGACAAAACAGTTTCAGTTATACTAGAGAAATCCATATGTTTTTCCAAAAAGTTGGCATCCTAAAGCTTCACGGGTCGCCTAATTCTCCATGGGTTGGCGATTCTTACATGCGCAGCTAATTCCCTGAAAAACATAGTAAAAGTCAACAACTAGGTTGAGTGAATTCACAGGTTTTAAGTTTACACAAGTTGAACCAAGTTTGTAAGCACAGTTGTTATCCAAATACGTTCACAAATAGTATTGCCATAATAGTCGAGAATAAGTTTAGTGGAATGTTATCCAAATACACGTTTAGTGGGTTGTTCGTCCCAAGTACAAGTTTAGTGGGTTGTTCGCCCAAAGTTTAGTTTAGTGGGTTGTTCGCCCAAAGTTTAGTTTAGTGGGTTGTTCGCCCAAAGTTTAGTTTAGTGGGTTGTTCGCCCAAAATAGATACGTGGGATGTTACCCAAATGTCAGTTTAAAAACACGTGCTGGTCGTTCTCTAGCATTTCACAAACAGTACCGGTCGTTCTCCGGCCAAATACGCACGGGTCGTTCTCCCGTTCAACAAAAACAGTTTACCGGTCGTTCTCCGGTCTAGTTACGCACGGGTCGTTCTCCCGTCCAACAAACGCATGGGTCGTTCTCCCATCCAAGACGCACGGGTCGTTCTCCCGTCCCTTGGCCAGTCGTTCTCTGGCACTAAAATACGTAGCTGGTCGTTCTCCAGCGTTTACATAAAAGTACCGGTCGTTCTCCGGTATACCAACTAAGTTTAAAGGTTTACAGTCGATTGCAAAACAACTTACCGGTCGTTCTCCGGTCTAGTTAAAACAGTTTGTCGAATAAGTTATCCCATTCGTTCAGTGTGTCAATATGAGAATGTTATTTCATAAATATCAGTTTGTTCAATAGTCTAATAGTTCAAAGTACTCTAATTGTTCGAGTAAACAAGTATGATTAAACAATCATATGAGTAAAAGCAGTTATGGCAATAAGTAAAACAGTTGACTATGTTTTCCACCCCTGTTCAAAAGCAGTTAAATCAGTAAAAGTAAGGGCTGTGAACTCACCTGTTGAGTTAAGTAGTTGTGCGAGTGCTAGCAAACCTAAGCCCAAGTACAGTCCAGAATCTCCTAACGTCCTAAACGTACGAGATTTAATAAGTATGTGGATGTCTAAACTAATCATCCATGCTAGTGTTTGTACAACCAAGTTATGTCCCAAGTATTTGTTAAACGTTTACGTTGTATTTCGTTGTTTGTGAAAATGTATACGACTTGTTGGTGATGTTTTGAAACAATAGTTCAAAAATGTTATTATCTCATTTGCTACAGTACTGCTACAGTAAAATTTGACTTTTCTACAGTAACTTTGACTTTTTAAAATGTGTTTTTAGGGTTCTGACTTGTGCGACGCAAGTTGCGACGTAAGGGTCTGCGTCGCATTCAGGTTTTGCGACGTCATGGGTTGCGTCGCATAGGCGACGTTCGCAATTTAATGCGACGGAACGGGTTGCGTCGCTATCTGCGACGTGGGGATGATTATGCGACGCAAAGGCCTGCGTCGCAGTACTATTTTTGGGCCAAAAGCGACGTAGTCGCCTGTTCGACGAACAGCTTAAAAATCAACGAGTTTTGGGTCGATTTGGACGTTTTTGGTTGTATAAAACGCTAAAACATGATAATCTAAGTATACTAAACATGAAATATTAACTAAAACTATAAAATCTAGGAATTGACGGGATTTGTCGGAAACTTACGAGTGTCGGATTTGAAATCCGAAAAAGTAGAAATGTAGATCGTGGTCTCGTGGTCGTTTTATTCCAAAGAAGTATGGTGATTCGGCGTCGTTTGAAGGTAGTTTGTGGCGTTTTTGTGGTGGTTTTTGGTTAGCGGTGGTTGTAGTAGAGAGAAAAAGAAAAAGAGGGGGTGATGATGAATGAGAAAAGTGGGGAGGGAGAAAGGGTTTTGTCTCCCTTTTTCCTTCCTCTGTGTTTGCGCTCCGCGTTTGTTTACCCGATCGTTAAATGTTACTTTATTTTAACTAATATATTTTTAATTATACGAGTTGACGTTTTGCGTTATAAAATGATATGTAAATATTATCGACATAATATTTTATTATTTACGACGTTATTTAATAATTTCGTTTTATTAAATAATTTTGTTCACCAACAGTCGTATATTTTTGTCACGTTTGTTTTCAGATTGTTCAGTACGTAATTACTACTAATTACGAATACGTAATACTACGCGCATTATCTAGTTGGGCTTTGCTAGACTTACCTCTAAAATATGTTGTGAATTCACTCAAGTAGGGAATTAGCCTAATAATGCAAGTGATTAATGTTATTAATCTCGTTTAAATTTGCGGGGTGTTACATTCTCCCCATGTTAGAGAAATCTCGTCCCGAGATTTAAAAATCAAGTCGGATCGCCCGCGGCGTATGTTCTCTGAATAAGTCACGTCGTCAATAATAATACCAATTTGCGTGGCGCTCAATTGTTGCCAGAAAAGTTTTAACCAGTTTAGTATACTCGCGGTATAGTTTAAATAGTTATGCGTTCGAAAATGGTCGAAGTTTACCAAGCGTTAAGTTTGAATAGACATTCGTAAGAAACGTATGTTAAATCGTAGCAACAGCTGTTAAGACATACCGTGTTAGCCAAGGTCTGCAACCGTTTCCGGTGCACGGAGGATGTATGCGCGGCTTGGGGTGTAGCCTTTGTTAACGACGCGGTTGTTGTCGTTTTGATTGTTGCGGTTGTTGTTCTGATTGTTGTTCCCGGTGTTGTTCTGGTTGTTGTTCAGTTTTGGACATTGGTTTCGAAAGTGTCCGGATTCACCGCACTCGTAGCACGCATTTGATCGAGGAAGAGGGGCTGTTTTACAGTTTTGGGCCAAATGACCCCAGTGTTTGCAATCTTGGCAGAAGGCGCAATTGCCGGCATGATGCATCCCGCACTTGTCACATTTCGGTTTGTTGCCAAGATAGGTTTTGGGTCCAGGGTTGGTGATTGCAGCGTAGGCTCGGGTGATTCCTGGGTTTCTGTTTTGTTGACCCTGATGGTCGTTACCCTCGTTGTTCCATTTGCGTTTGTGGTTTCCAGAGTCGCCCGCATCAGTACGGGTAGGTTCAGTTTTCCCTGTGGTAGTTTTCAGGGTTCCAATCAAGACCGCGTCGTCGGTCAAGCTTTGAGCCAGGTCAACTGCGCTCCTAAAAGTAGCGGGTTTGGAGGACATAACCATGCCTCGGATTTGTGGGGCCAAGCCCTTGTTGTAACGCTCGATGCGTTTGCTCTCGGGGGTTACCATGTGGGGCACCAGTCGTGCAAGCTCCTGGAATCTAGTGGTGTAACCGGTAATGTCAGCGCCGATCATCTGTATGTTCCAGAATTCGTTTTCAAGTTTCTGCATCTCGTTGGGAGGACAAAATTCCTCCATCATCATCTGTTTCAGAGTTACCCAGGTCATGGAATGAGCAGCTGGGCGTCCCATAATCTGGACTTGAGCGTTCCACCAGGTTAGCGCTTTATCGGCTAAAGTGCAGGTGGCGTATTTCACGATTTTGTCGGTGGCGCAGTCGCTGATATCAATCACCGATTCCATTTTCTCAATCCAGTGGACCAGGCCAATGGCCCCTTCGGTCCCGGTGAAGGTGCTGGGTTTACAAGACTGGAAAGTTTTGTAGGAACACCCCTGCTGGGCATTGTTTGGAGTTTCGCTGTTAACTGGGGTGGCTCCACTATTGTTGGTTAAGTTTTCACGATTTCGGCTGGCCTCGTACTGAGCAATAGCCTCAGCCACGCGGCGTTCGATTATTTGTTCGGTTGTTTCTGGAGGCGGAGGTGGAGGAGGAACATTTCGTCGACTGTTTCGAGTATTTCTTTTAGGCGGCATGATGACGTTCTGCGATGAAAAGATGCAGAAGTCAATGCCAATGTAAAGTATGTGAGGAATGAAGTTTCACATATTTCAAGTTTGTCGAGTATCAAGAAAAATTGCCGAATCCCCATCACGTATCTTACGACTATGAAACACCCATATGTACTTAGTATTATATAATCACGTTGGCCAGGCGTCATTATATGATGCTAAATACATACTTCTTTTCATCAACCGTTTAATACGATCAGGTTCATATGAGGTCTGAGTAAAATGAACGAGTCGAATGTGGTGACCAGTTCACGCGTATCGAGGTATCGTAACGATAGTTTAGATGTATGCAAATGTATGTATGCATGTACGTTCTAGCCATGGCTATAGTCTAGGTCTCTAGGTCGCTAAGTCACCTAAAGTTTCCTAGTTCGCTATAACCAATGGCTCTGATACCAATCTGTAACACCCCCAAATATCGTTTAGCGGAAGCATTTAGTTAAAGTAATGGGGTGTCACAATAATAAAGCATGCATACGTATCAGAGCTTATGATTACAACAGAACATAATATATTAAGATGCCAAAATGTTAATTTCAAAGTTTACGATTCATCAAATCGTACAAGTTAAAAGTAATATGTATACAAAAGTGGATTTCTAGAATATGACAAAACAGTTTCAGTTATACTAGAGAAATCCATATGTTTTTCCAAAAAGTTGGCATCCTAAAGCTTCACGGGTCGCCTAATTCTCCATGGGTTGGCGATTCTTACATGCGCAGCTAATTCCCTGAAAAACATAGTAAAAGTCAACAACTAGGTTGAGTGAATTCACAGGTTTTAAGTTTACACAAGTTGAACCAAGTTTGTAAGCACAGTTGTTATCCAAATACGTTCACAAATAGTATTGCCATAATAATCGAGAATAAGTTTAGTGGAATGTTATCCAAATACACGTTTAGTGGGTTGTTCGTCCCAAGTACAAGTTTAGTGGGTTGTTCGCCCAAAGTTTAGTTTAGTGGGTTGTTCGCCCAAAGTTTAGTTTAGTGGGTTGTTCGCCCAAAATAGATACGTGGGATGTTACCCAAATGTCAGTTTAAAAACACGTGCTGGTCGTTCTCTAGCATTTCACAAACAGTACCGGTCGTTCTCCGGCCAAATACGCACGGGTCGTTCTCCCGTTCAACAAAAACAGTTTACCGGTCGTTCTCCGGTCTAGTTACGCACGGGTCGTTCTCCCGTCCAACAAACGCATGGGTCGTTCTCCCATCCAAGACGCACGGGTCGTTCTCCCGTCCCTTGGCCAGTCGTTCTCTGGCACTAAAATACGTAGCTGGTCGTTCTCCAGCGTTTACATAAAAGTACCGGTCGTTCTCCGGTATACCAACTAAGTTTAAAGGTTTACAGTCGATTGCAAAACAACTTACCGGTCGTTCTCCGGTCTAGTTAAAACAGTTTGTCGAATAAGTTATCCCATTCGTTCAGTGTGTCAATATGAGAATGTTATTTCATAAATATCAGTTTGTTCAATAGTCTAATAGTTCAAAGTACTCTAATTGTTCGAGTAAACAAGTATGATTAAACAATCATATGAGTAAAAGCAGTTATGGCAATAAGTAAAACAGTTGACTATGTTTTCCACCCCTGTTCAAAAGCAGTTAAATCAGTAAAAGTAGGGGCTGTGAACTCACCTGTTGAGTTAAGTAGTTGTGCGAGTGCTAGCAAACCTAAGCCCAAGTACAGTCCAGAATCTCCTAACGTCCTAAACGTACGAGATTTAATAAGTATGTGGATGTCTAAACTAATCATCCATGCTAGTGTTTGTACAACCAAGTTATGTCCCAAGTATTTGTTAAACGTTTACGTTGTATTTCGTTGTTTGTGAAAATGTATACGACTTGTTGGTGATGTTTTGAAACAATAGTTCAAAAATGTTATTATCTCATTTGCTACAGTACTGCTACAGTAAAATTTGACTTTTCTACAGTAACTTTGACTTTTTAAAATGTGTTTTTAGGGTTCTGACTTGTGCGACGCAAGGTGCGACGTAAGGGTCTGCGTCGCATTCAAGTTTTGCGACGTCATGGGTTGCGTCGCATAGGCGACGTTCGCAATTTATTGCGACGGAACGGGTTGCGTCGCTATCTGCGACGTGGGGATGATTATGCGACGCAAAGGCCTGCGTCGCAGTACTATTTTTGGGCCAAAAGCGACGTAGTCGCCTGTTCAACGAACAGCTTAAAAATCAATGAGTTTTGGGTCGATTTGGACGTTTTTGGTTGTATAAAACGCTAAAACATGATAATCTAAGTATACTAAACATGAAATATTAACTAAAACTACAAAATCTAGGAATTGACGGGATTTGTCGGAAACTTACGAGTGTCGGATTTGAAATCCGAAAAAGTAGAAATGTAGATCGTGGTCTCGTGGTCGTTTTATTCCAAAGAAGTATGGTGATTCGGCGTCGTTTGAAGGTAGTTTGTGGCTTTTTTGTGGTGGTTTTTGGTTGGTGGTGGTTGTAGTAAAGAGAAAAAGAAAAAGAGGGGGTGATGATGAATGAGAAAAGTGGGGAGGGAGAAAGGGTTTTGTCTCCCTTTTTCCTTCCTCTGTGTTTGCGCTCCGCGTTTGTTTACCCGATCGTTAAATGTTACTTTATTTTAACTAATATATTTTGTTAGTACATGTTTAGTGTCTGTCAGTTGGTCAAGCTCATAGTTTGTATTTAGATTTGTGTTTCCTGACTCCTGCGACGTAGCGTGCAACGTCGCAGGTGCGACGTCAGGTTTTGGGCCTGCGACGTAGCCAACGTCGCATGGGCTTGGGTCTGCGACGTAGCGTGCGACGTCGCAGGTGCCAGATTTTGTATAAATTCGTTTTACGTTTTCTGTTTTAGGGTTGACGAAACCCTAAACGCAATTAGTCGAAATCTCTGTAATCTGACCGATTATAATACAATATAATACGTTTCGTTTGGTATTCATTGCGTATTGATTGGTTGTGTGTTTAGTTTATAACTTAATCGTTGATTCCGCAAACGATTGAGTGACTCGGTTCGTACTAGATCCAAGGTTAGGGACAAACAACTGGTATCAAAGCAGAAAGTGCTCGTTTTTGGCGATTCGGATCGAGTTTAGGATTTATAAGGAAGTGATATTCGCGTGTTTTTGTGTTTATCACGTTTGTTTTGTGTTTTTACAGGTTTTCGATCAGTATTACTGGGATTCTTGAAGGTTTCTGTCGTTGGAAATTCGTGGTTTTGGTGTTAGGGTTAAAAATTCGTTTTTAGGGTTTTTGGCCGCAGATTTTCGCGTTTTTGCGACGTTACCTGCGACGCCAGCTGCGACGTCGCGTGCGACGTAGTGTTTTTGGACTTTAATTAGTTCGTGCGACGTACCGTTGCGACGTCATCCGTGACGTCGCTATTTTGACTTTAATTAGTCCTCTGCGACGCTGTATTGCGACGTCGTGTTGCGACGTAGCGTGATTCTGCGACGTCCTCTGCGACGTACCTCTCAACGTCGCATAATTCTGATTCTTAATTGAATCCTTTGTTTTTGCGACGTACCTATCAACGTCGCATAATCTTTGTGCGACGTACTCACCTACGTCGCTAAGATCAGAAGTTTGATTTTTTCGTTTAAGCAATTACAATGGCAGCTGATAAAGAGGATATTAGAGGATTGAGAGAAATGATTAAACAAAGTAATGACATAGGTTCAAGTAATAAACCTCCACTATTTACTGCGGACATGGATTATGTATACTGGAGAGACCGAGTTGAGCAATACATTGATTTTCATTGTCCAGAATTATGGGGACCATTACGTGAGCGTTATGTACCTCCATTAGCTGAAGGAGAATACCGGGGTATTCGTCCTGCTAAGACCTATAAAGCTATGTCTCCCGAGGAGAAGAAAGATTTTGATACTGAAAGAAAATCTTTTTCAATGATTAAAATGTGTCTAACCAAGGATGTTCTATGGCTTTTCAGAACTCATGAAACAGCCTTTGATCTGTGGAAGGCAATTGAAACTCGTCGTGGAGGTAATGATAAGTACAAGGAAGCAAAGCTCGAACTGATTAAGAAACAGTACGATATCTTTGACATCCTTCCTAATGAAGACATGACTTCTTTATTCACTAGGTACTCACGGTTAGTTGGTGAGTTGTTTGAAGGGGGTTATACTTTTCCTTCAATTGAAGTAAATAAGAAGCTACTGGATGTGTTGCCGAGTTCTTGGGATGTTAAAGTTCAATTTTTAAAGGAAAATGAAGAACTTGCAAACATGTCTTTGGATACGTTGATAGGGGATCTTCAAGCTCACGCGATGGAGATTAAGAAGAAAGAAACTAGGTCTGGTTCTGCTGTTCAGAATCCTAGTGTGTACGGTGTTCAGATCAACTCTGGAAAGACTTATGGATCTGGAGTCGCCTTTGTGACAAATACAAATGCTTCATCAACCTCTTCTTCTTCTTCTGATGGGATTCATTCTGTTTTCATGACTGGACCTTCTTCAAATCAACAACAGGTTCAAGTCTCACCTGCTATTCAGGAGCAAGCTGCCATCTACACAGCTTTCTTAAGCTCTTACAAGGATTTGGTTACTCAACCGAATCTAACTTTGGAGTTGACTAAGGAGGACTATGCTCAGCTTGATGAAGACGATCTGGAGCAAATGGATTTAACTTGGAATGTGGCAATGATCACCAGAAGAATTCAAAAGTTCTTGCAGAGGACAGGGCGTAAAAGCTTGGAGGGTGATGGAAAGACTGGCTTCTGATTTGACAAGAGTAAGGTCCGATGTTACAATTGTCAAAATTTGGGTCACTTCGCCAGGGAGTGCGAGAAACCCAAAATGCCAGCATCTGGATTCACAACACCTTCTACTCCTCCAAAGGCCAAAGAAACGGAAGTTACCAAGAAAGGGCCTGCTGATAATGCCTTGATTGCTTTTGAGCCTACAAGTCAGGATTGGACGCCTGTCTCCCAGCATTACCGACAGTGTCTGATGGCTCACATTGTGAATGAGGTACATGATGAACCGTTAAATTGTATTTCATGCATTAAGTTAACTGAATCTTTAAAGGCATATCAGACAGAGACCGCTGAGTTGAGGAAAAAGAATGAAAAACTAACCGACTCAAATAATTTTTTAAAAGCTAATGAGAAACTTTATGAAAAACATCTTGAGGCTCATCGGTTAGATACTCAAAAATATAAATCTAAGGTTTTTAGTCAAGAAGATGCTATTAAAAGCTATCTTGTTGAAATTGAGCTGCTAAATAAAGAACTTACAGATTTAAAAAATGAGTATGAGAATTATAAGAGTAAAATCTTAGGTTCAAATTCCTCAACGGTTGTCTTTAATGAAATTCTTAGCAAGCATGGTACTAAAGGGAAAAAGAATGAGGGATTGGGATACAACTCAGTCCCTCCTCCTACTACTCACTGTCCCCTGCCTGTTAAGGAAGGCTTTGAAGAGATTCCAGTTGACTGGTCCAAGCTTTATGGTTTAAAAGCTAAAGATGCTAAAGAGACCAAACATAACAAACCGGCAAAGGAGAAAACCAAGCGGCCAGAGTACCCCTTGCCAACGTTTGTTAAGTCTGTGCATGAATCTCCTGTTAGTGTTAAGGAGAATGTTGAGCTAAAGAATGAATCTCCTGTTAGTGTTGAGGAGATTGTTGAGATTGAGGACATTACGGATCAGGAGTATCCGGAGGTTAAGAAAGTTGCAGTTAAACCTGAAAAGGTGATTTCAAAGGTTGAACCTGAAATTAAGATTCAACCAAATAAGGGAAAAGCTAAGGTTTTAAACTCGAAACAACAAACTTTACAGTCACCTGTAAAGATTTTGCAAAGAAAATCAGTAAATGAAAATGTTTCGTATGATAAACCTTCAACTTCAACCTCTCATCCAAGACAAACATTTTCTAAGACGTGTACTCAATGTTCATGTTCTAGAAATGTTTCTCCACCTCCTGTGGTAATTCCTCAGCCTCAACCATTTGTTGAGGCTCGTTCTTGTTTCTACTGCAAGAAACAAGGACATTTAATCCGTGAAAGTCCAAAGCTGTCAAATCAGCGATATGGGAGAGAGATGCCTAGGACATCTGTTTATAGAAACTCTTTTTCTAAATCTCCACCTAGGCGTTACTCAAACTCTCCCAAGCCTGTTTCGAAACCAAGTAATGTTGAGCAAAAATCTTTGCCAATTCAAAAGCCCAACATTACTTCTATTACCAATTCCGAATCTTCAAAAGTTTGGAAACGTAAAGAGTCTGATGTTGACTCTTCAGTCGTCAACAATAACACATCAGATAAAAATTCTAATTTGTTTAAAGATAAAATCCTATCTGACGTGATTATTGTTGATGACCACGGTCGACCTAAGTCTGTAAAGGCTTGGGTCACCGTTTCTCACTAATCTCCTTCGTTTGTGTGTTGCATCAGTCAGAACGTGTTAAAGATAGTGAATGGTATTTGGATAGCGGCTGCTCGCGACATATGACAGGCGATGTATCTCTTCTTGTGGATATTAAACCATACGCAGGAGGATATGTTGCCTTTGCTGGAGATACTGGGGGAACCATTTCTGGAAGAGGAACGTTAACTAACGGCAATGTTAGTTTTGAAAATGTGAACTACGTGGAACAGCTTACGCACAACTTGCTAAGTGTTTCACAGGTCTGTGATAAGGATTATACAACTGCGTTCACAAAGACAGAGTGTGTGATACTGAAGCCTGGGTATGTCATTCCGGAAGAATGGGTGTTACTGAGAGCACCAAGAAAGAATGACACATACATTTTGAACATGAGAACTGTTGAGACCTCGAACGAGTATACGTGTCTCTTGTCTAAGGCTTCTGAAAAGAAATCACTGCTTTGGCACAGACGAATGGGACACATTCATTTCCGAAAAATGAATTTCTTGACTAAAAATGACCTAGTGCTAGGAGTTCCAAAACAGTCATTTGCTCTAAAGGATGACTGTATCTCCTGCCAAAAAGGAAAGTTACGTAAGAAGTCCCATAAGTCTAAGCAGGTGAATTCCATAAATGCTCCATTGGAACTACTGCATATGGATCTTTTCGGTCCAGTTTCTACAAAGAGCATTGGTGGTCGGTCTTACTGCTTGGTAGTTACTGATGACTACTCAAGGTTTTCGTGGGTTTACTTTTTGACCACAAAAGGGGAAACTCCTGAGATTCTGGTGTATTTGTTGGACAAGTTGGCAAATCTGTGCAACTTGAAGGTGAAAAGGATACGAAGCGACAATGGAACTGAATTCAAGAACTCAACTCTCGAATTGTTTTGTGCTACAAGAGGTATTGAGCATCAATTTAGTGCTCCGAGAACTCCACAACAGAATGGAGTTGCAGAAAGGAAAAACAGGACAATCATCGAGACAGCTCGGACTATGTTAGCTGACTCCAAATTACCAATCATATTCTGGGCTGAGGCAGTTAATACTGCCTGTTATGTTCTCAACAGAGTACTCACGGTTAAGAAAAGGAACAAAACGTGTTATGAACTTTTTAATAACCGTAAGCCAAATCTACAGTTCCTAGAACCATTTGGGTGTCCATGCCTGATCATGATTACAAAAGATAAGGTCTCTAAGTTTGGTGATAAAGCTGTTGAAGGGATTTTTCTTGGATATTCAGTCAACACTCCGAACAAAAGAGTCTTTAACAAATCAACGAATCAGATCGAGGAGCATTTTGAAGTGAAATGTTTAAGGTATACGGAACCTCCTCAAGGAACGGGTCCGGATTGGTTTTTCAACTATGGAAACCTCTTCAACTCTTTCAATATTCCGGAAGAAACTGAAACGGAAGAATTGGTTTCTATACTTCATGAGTTGGATCTTAGTCAAGATACACCGGTTAATAATAAACCATCTGACCCATCTCCCAATGCAACACCTGCACCTCCACCAACTAATCCTACACCTCTACAACCTACACCTACACCTTCACCAACACCCACACAACCACCCACACAACCACAATCAACTACCAAATCACCACCATCAACACCATCTCCTACTCCATCATCTTCGGCTGCTCCTTCTAAAACAGTTTATAACTATACAAAGGAGCTTCCATATGATCCAAACATGCTTCCTTTGGAGGAACCTCAAGAAGAAGATGAAATGGAGGAAACAATGGCCTACTCTCACTTATTTTCTCCTGAAGATGAAGGAGAAGAAGAAGAGATAGCCATTCCTGAGTCTGCTGCTACTCCCGAAACTGAGGGAGATTTGAATAGGGATGAGCAAAAATACCAAAATACCGAAACCGAACCGGTACCGAACCGGACCGGTACCGAACCGGTACCGACCATTACAAATGGTACGGTATTCGGTTTTTGATTTGGGGCAAAAAAAAAACCCGGTACCAACCGGTCGGTACCGGTTGGTACCATGCACACCAAAATACCTAAACCGAACCGGAACCTCACCGGACCGGTACCGAACCGGTACCAACCGATACAAATGGTACGGTATTCGGTTTTTGATTTGGGACAAATTAAAAACCGGTACCAACCGGTAGGTACCGGTTCGGTACCGGTATGGTACCACGCTCACCCCTAGATTTGAACAATCTGGGTGTGAATCTCGTGCCAGGTGCCATACCAGAAACTCGTATACATAAGGATCACCCCATTGATAATATTATTGGTGATCCTCATGCATCTGTTCAAACACGACAACAAGCAAAGCAGACTTCAGCTCAGCAGCTTTTGGGACTTATTGCACATATCGATTCATGTCATTTGTCTCAAATTGAACCTAAAAAGGTTGATCAAGCCTTAAAAGATCCATCTTGGGTCGAGGCTATGCAGGAGGAACTACAGCAAATAAACAAGATGAATGTTTGGGAAATTGTTCCTCTACCCAAGGGTGCTCACTTGACGGGTACTCGTTGGGTTTTCCGTAACAAAATGGGAACTTGATCCACAGACTGGTGAAGCGGTTATTACTTTCGTTCCAGATTCTGAACCGTGGCCAGAAGTTGGAGGTATATGGAATTTGAAGCAAGCAACGTTTAGACTGTATGATCCGATGAGTTTGATTAATTTTCATGAAAAAGATTTAAGAAAACTCTATGATAATCGGATTCGTGTTGGTCAGAAGAATGATTTCAACAGACGTTTAGCACAGCAGTTTTACAATGTTGTTACTGTTTGTGTGGCTAATGGAATTCATGCTGACGGCCAGTTTCCTGCGGGCTGGGTTTAAAGAAGATTTTTTTGAAGACCAAGCTGAAGACACGGGGGAGTTTGTTAGTACATGTTTAGTGTCTGTCAGTTGGTCAAGCTCGTAGTTTGTATTTAGATTTGTGTTTCCTGACTCCTGCGACGTAGCGTGCAACGTCGCACCGGTTTTGGGCCTGCGACGTAGCCAACGTCGCATGGGCTTGGGCCTGCGACGTAGCGTGCGACGTCGCAGGTGCCAGATTTTGTATAAATTCGTTTTACATTTTCTGTTTTAGGGTTGACGAAACCCTAAACGCAATTAGTCGAAATCTCTGTAATCTGACCGATTATAATACAATATAATACGTTTCGTTTGGTATTCATTGCGTATTGATTGTTTGTGTGTTTAGTTTATAACTTAATCGTTGATTCTGCAAACAATTGAGTGACTCGGTTCGTACTAGATCCAAGGTTAGGGACAAACATATTTTTAATTATACGAGTTGACGTTTTGCGTTATAAAATGATATGTAAATATTATCGACATAATATTTTATTGTTTACGACGTTATTTAATAATTTCGTTTTATTAAATAATTTTGTTCACCAACAGTCGTATATTTTTGTCACGTTTGTTTTCAGATTGTTCAGTACGTAATTACTACTAATTACGAATACGTAATACTACGCGCATTATCTAGTTGGGCTTTGCTAGACTTACCTCTAAAATATGTTGTGAATTCACTCAAGTAGGGAATTAGCCTAATAATGCAAGTGATTAATGTTATTAATCTCATTTAAATTTGCGGGGTGTTACATAGAGCTTTCATTACGGTGTACCATGTGATTATGCATTTCCACAGTTTTCCAGACCCAAGATGTACTAACGGTGTACAGTGCATCTAAGCATTTCCACAGTGTTCCTGATCTTTAGGTGTACTAACGGTGTACAGTGCGATCAAACATTTCCACAGCTTTGAAGTCAAACCAGGATGTGACACAGTCTTCAACCACCGACATTTCCTTAGCTCTACGTATTTGTACTTCACCAAAGGTGTTTCCAACGTTACACGAAGTACAGTGCCGTTTATCGTGGTCTTTCCGGGGTCACATACTTTATGGTCACTCTAGACTAGTTTAAACTACGTTTGTATTAAAGCCCAACCATCTATGATATAAACCAGCCCTCACTATTTCCCAATAAATCCCTGATTGATTCACGGTGTACTATACGAAAGGTTTTAAACAGTATTTCCACAGCTACGCAATTCAGACCATGTTTACAGTTTCAGAAAACATAGATAGGTAGTGACCGTTTGATCAAGGTTCGCGACTCCTTGTCATAAAGGTTCTAACCACGTTTAATTGGAGGAAAGGCGATTTGGTTTAGAAATTCATAAATACAAGATTAATAGATCACCGGTTTTCATTTATATAATATAACTGGAAACATTATTTCCACAACGGATTGTGCCCACGACTTTCATAGCTTCCACGTTCTGTACTACACACATAAGTGATGATTCCGGCGCTATACAAATGAAAGTCGTATAACGTTACCTCCGTTACTTCATAATGTTATCCAATCTACTTATATTATAATAAGAAAGTTTAAATGTTTAAAAAACTTTGACCAAATTTAAAATGGGTAAATCTGGACCTTCCATTTCAAAAGTCAACATGCTAATCCAACCGTTGGTTCATTTGCTGACATCATAATCATTCACATTAAAAAGACATTAATACCCTTCTAAATTGGGTTTATTTAAACAATTAAAAAAAGGTTTCCTTCTTTTCCGATTGATTCAAAATTCAAATATTGAAATCAAATAAAAAATACCCGTAAGTCATAAAATTGAATTCAAAATTCAAATTTATACTCATCGATCTTTTTGAAACCTAATCAATTTATAGATTGATGGATGCACTGATTTGGTGATCTTCGGGTTTCAACTTTCCGATGAATGAAGAAATTATATACAAAAGCGTGTTTTGAATTTGGGAAGTGATTTTAGCACCGTCTAATCAGTCCTCCGCGATAGGTAATCATATTAGCAATTCAATTTTGGTTTCAATTCGATTTCGATTATCGATCATCAGTAAATTTATATATTTTTTGTATAGTTAATTTCGCATGATTGTATTTGCGCATGTTTTGGTGAATAGAGTACCATCATCAATTATTTCTTTCATGTCTAATCAAGTGGTGTATTTTCATCTATTTATTATGATATTAGGAGATTTTTATGGACGCACATAAGGTGTTCGATATAATGTCGATGACAATTCTTGATTGTTTTGTCATATGAACACATCGTTAAATAGGTATGTTTTGTTTATTTAATCTAATTTTCTTTCATATGAACACAGTTGTGATTCTTGGAATGGATGGGAGGTACTAATAAATTCCAGTATTTTACCCATTTATGTCTATAAAATTGTGTTATTATTGAAATAGAACGGGCATATGCATTCAGTGTAAATTGATTGTATACTGTTGCTAGCAAAACTTCATTGATAATATGCCCGACCTTCTTTCTTTGCAGGTTGAGCATATCCGCAAGTCATATGGTATCTATTTTGGCATAAATGTTGGTGGTTACCCAGGTTTAATCCCATCTCACTTCCTATGCTCTTTATTTATGGACTATCGAGTATTTTATGCATCATATTGGTATCATTCGTACATGTTATTCTATTTCCTAGGTTTATACGCAGCTGTGATTGTTTATCAGGTCACAATTAAAAATTTTCATACTGGTTCTTGATCTCAACAGTCAAGACTGCACCTCTTTGATATTTCTTTTACAGGTGGTAGATAGGGTGGGTGGACAGTTTGGGTAAAGGTCACAGGTGTGGTTCAAAATGGGTAATATATGTACATGTCAGAGTTGACTCCGAACAATTCTTAAGCATTTTTAAACATAGTTTGGTGTTAATCACGTTGCAGGCACTATATTATGACAAAAGTTAATTTAATTTCCACAATCTGCTCTGGAAGATTCTGAATTGTACCCAGTAGTGAGGGTGCCTTTGATTCTTTTTCTGTTTACGTCCAATGCTTGGAAAAATATACTTTCCTTCCACATTTTAGTTGAAGAAAATGAGTAATTCAAAGAGAGCTTCAGGAGCTTCTGAACTAGGAGAAGTTGTGGAAAAATGCTCTGAGATTGAACAAGTTGAAACATTTTAGGGTTTGAAGATGCTCAAACATTCTAATTGCGATAAGGTGCCGGTATTGTTTAGAGCCCATATCAACAACAAACGATAAGTACCCATGTTAATTTGTGTGTTTATATAATGTGTAATATAAAAATGTGGCATCACCCTTATTTTTCGATTGCAGTGCCAAACAGCGATTATGAAGTTTCGAAGGTCAATGAACAAATATTTAGCACAAAAGACAGAATGAATATATCGGAGGAATCGAAGAGTTGAATTATTGGATAAGAAAAAGGTAATTATTTTATCTTTATTCGTTTTTGCAATGAGTATGGTGTTAAATGAATCTATGAATCATTGTACATAATTATTCATTTATATTAAGTTCATTCATTTTCATCCTCTAAATTAACATCAAATTGAAGGTTCTCTTTTGATTTTAGTGTTAATTATTTGTCACTTTGTTGTATATTTATGTTTTCTTATCTATGATTTTTGATGGTTGTGGATGTTTGCATTGGTATCAAATCAAACGAGGAAGATGAAAGGTAAATATGGCAATCATGATGTTTTACTTAATTTATAACATTCTGATCCAACTTATTGTGTTTGCTTTATTTGCTTACATATTTCAAGGACCACCTGACTTGATGCCTCCGGTAAGTCCATTGAATATTTGTATTAAGTATGGTTGTTTTTATTATTTTCTTATTAGTAAGAGTTAAGATTTTGATGCAGTATCCTTTTGGCAGCTACCTGTCTGAACTCTTGACATCCATTATTTTATTGGAATGTTGGTTCAATGACTTAAAAATATAGCAGATAATCTAAGCACACACATACTTGAACATTTACCTACCCAAACATCTATTTTCATTGCATTTGATTCGTTGCCTGATTGGTGTTTGTTGTATAAGGAAAAAGACTTGAAGAGTATTAGGATTGTTAAGATGAGAGAAGAGAGGCGTGACAAGGAAGCTTCTCTTCAACGAGCAAAAAGGGAAGAAGCACTTGCAGATGGTATCTCGTGGGGTATGGATGAGGATGCTGCTGAATAAAATGAGGTTTGTTATATAATCCTCTAAGGAGTGTACAGAGCTCAAACCAACTATACCACAGTTGCTGTCAAGTTGTATGACTTTGGCAATAAATTTTCAGTAACTTTTGATAGCAAGGTAAACATTTTACAATGATAGATTACAAGCAATTCATTCATAGAGTAATCAAATGGCAAACCAATGGACTTTTAAAAGGGTCAAGTTTTGTCACTTTTGGAGTTTACAAGGATGGTAATTTTTGGGTTGTCTATTCATTTAAAATCGTGTTAATCATGTTAATAGATACATGTAGACAATGAGCCCACCATATCCAGATGGGACTACATGTCTTACAGGATAGCATGGCGATTGGGCTAAGATTTAAAAACAGATATGCATCTTGGCATGTACTTGATGTTGGACATGCAATTCTTCGTTGAGAATTCATTAAGCATGGGTACACCGTACACCACTACATGCGACATTCTATTGCAAGGTTATGTGTCTTTACATTTCTCTTTAAATGATTTGTGATATTACATGTTTTCATCTTTGCAAACTATAATGGGTCAACTATGGACCATTTGTGTTAGACCAAACTTTCAGTAAAATGGATTATGGTCGAATTGGTTCAGGTCTAATCTGGTGTGTGTGTGTGTGTGTGTGTGTGTGTGTGTGTGTATGTGTGTGTGTGTGTGTGTGTGTGTGTGTGTGTGTGTGTGTGTGTGTGTATGTGTGTGTGTGTGTATATATATATATATATAAAGGTTTACCTATATATATTAAAGGTGGCAAAATAAGTTGTTTATGTCTGCTGGAGAGACTAATTACCAGTGATTAACGAATAAACAGGTGTCAGAATGGACAGGTCAGGTCGTGTCAGGTTGGGTATCAGATCTACCCGTTTTAGACCCAAAAATGGTTTGACCGATTACTGAACCTGACCCGCCCCACCCATTGTGGCACCTTTATCTTTGACAATAAATCTTATCTATGTGCTTTATGTCATCCACTAAATTACGGTTCTTACTTACATAACACATTGATGTTGAATTGTTATTGATGGTGTTACTTATTTTTTAGACTTTGCTTCTCTATTGGTTATAATTCTTTTCGTGAGTAGAAAATGACTATGGATTTATTTATTTTTTGAATATTCTTCCCCGTTGGTAGGCATGTACATGTAACTGACATGCACAATAGTTGAATCCTTCTGCCTAACTTCCATTGTGATAAAATAGCTGTCTAATTTTAGAGGAGGTGAACAATGTATGTAAAACATATGATTATGGAAACATGTAGCAGCCTATCACGTGTTTACATAGAATTGAAGGTATCGCAATGCCTTTTACTTAATATACTCAAAAAATAAGGATTGCACAAACGGGCAAAGAGCTATGGTACATGTATCATTATTATTCTAGACATCTATGAGAAAAGGATTGGTCTTGGTATCCTTTTACTCAGAACTCAGAAGTAGCAAGTACTTATGTTTTAGTCATTTTGACAAAGCTTATAATAATTGCTTAAATATAATGATAAACCATCTCACTTCAAGCCCTCCTGATTTAGCTGTTTGTGTTTCAGCTATCATTTCAAATGTGGACCGATCAAATGCATGAGTCACTAAACTCGGAAAACAAGGGGATGCCGCATTTCGGCAAAAAGAATTTAGCACTACAAATAGAATCAAATGCAACAAACGTTTATATATAATGTGTAATATAAAATCATATGGATGTTCACACAGGATATCTTTTGAACATGAATGTTGCATACATTCATGTATTCATTGAACTAGGCGATTATTGCTTACCTAGGCACCAAATCAAATAGCCTCAAATCAGCAACATATTCATTAAGTTATCAAAGTTTTATGACAGGTATTTTGGTTATGCTAATTTTTCTTTTTAATTATGAATGCCGGTGGCTTGCTAAAACTTTGAGCATTCTGCAAACAAAAACAAATTATGGATGGCTTGCTTATAGGCACCAACTGGTAATGCTCTTTTGCTACTTTAATTTCCTTGCAATGCATTTAATTTACTATGTTACAATTGATTTTTTTAAGAGCTCTTTCAGTTGGATTAATATTCCATCTTCGGTATCAAGTTAAGTACAGTAAGACAACAAGGTTTGATATTTCTTTCAATATTGTTTGCATTTTTCATTTGTAGTGTTTATTACTTTAATATGACCTTATGGGAATCATGTGTTTGATGCAGAAAAGGTGTTTGATAAAATGGTTAAGAAAACAATAACAAAGACTCTAACAATTGATGTGATGATATGAACAGTACCATTGCTTTGGGTTATGGATTCCAATTCAAGGATCAAATGTGTGTTTTAAGTCTTTTCCATGTTGTTTTGATGTTGAAGTGGGTTTCAAGACTTGATAATACATCGTTCTTATGCATATACGTTTTGTTTCTTTTCTTTACTTTATGCTATGATTCATTAAGTTATGTTTTAATATTTGGAATGATTTCAGTTCTATAAAGTTTGCAAGGGATTGAGGCTGCTTTTTTTTTTTTAATCCCTTGAAGTTTTCCTAAACCAGGTATTACCATGTACCCCTATCATATTACCATTGAAATAGTAATATTTATGCATAAATTTATACTTAATATACCTACATATTACTATTTTTTTTAACTCAACTTTCAATTTATATGGATTGAATATCAGGCTGAAATATTGCGGCAATCAACATTAAAACAGCTGCTTAAACTACTTACAACAATTCAATCAGCACGTGCCATTCTTGTGATGAACGACTACTTCTACTGCATTCGCGAACTAAGCGCTATTTGGATTGCTCGTCCGAAATAATAACATATGACCTGTCTGTTTTGTTTTTAATTTATAATAAACTAATTTTAGCGTTTCCATTTCGATGTCTTTCCAAAATTTTTTGCTTCAATACAACGTTATATTTTTGTTCTTCAAATAAAATTGTCGGTGTTAAGCTGTGCATATCGACTATACCTTGCACCTACCAATGTATTCGTTCACATTTATAACTAATCAACAAGTACCATTATTACAAATATATACATGATGTACCCCGCGAAGCCGCGGGTCTTAAGCTAGTTATATGTTTAAAGCAGCATCACCCCACACATATATAAACTAACTACATCATAACAAACACACAAGGAAACTACTCACTACGCATAATAACAGATCCTAAATCTAGCATAATAACAATAGCAATTATCATTATAACAGTTAAGGAAAGAAGAAACCGTTAATAAACGTAGATTGAATAAGCGTTTAGAGAGAGAGTACAAGCAGAACTTTCGCAATATCCTTGACAATATTACAATAAAAGCCCCTGGACTATTCCCTATGCTATTACAAAAGTAGTCCCTCCGTTAGTTTCAGTTAAATATTAACTGAGAACTAACTAGATCTAACCCTAATTTCTAGAGAGAGAAAGAAAGAAAGAGAGTTTAGAGAGAGAGAGAGTGTGTGAGAGAGAAAGTGGAAATGGAGAAATGAATGGAATGGTGAAGTGTGTAGAATGATGGAGGAGTGGCCTCCTATTTATAGGCAAAGCTTGAAATCAGCCGAACAACTCGCGAAGCACGCACGTACAAGCAAACGAAGCACAAACGAGCAGCATATGGGGGTCATGGGGCCGTATACGGCCTTCATAGGGCCGTATACGGTGTATAAAGGGCCGTATACGGTCTATGAAGGGCCGTATACGGTGGCCAAGGCCGTATACGGCCTCCGTCTGATTTCGTTCGTTGCTTAAAACGTCCGTATCTCCTTCGTTATGCGTCCGTTTGACCTGATTCTTTCGCCTGTGTCTTCGTAATTCTGTTACGCTTCTAATGGTGCCAATCTCACTTAAATTGGATGTGTACAACTTTAGCATAGCCGAAATCACTTTATAGGAGTTTGTAACCGTCCAGTCTTTTCCGTTCTTTGTCTGATTTGCATGATTCTTGATTTTCTCGTCTCGATTTTACCTATTACATCATATCATGAGGTTAGAATATGTTTATCATAGGATAAATGAGGGTGCGAGAGTTGGTTGCTGCTTATTTGCTCCGTTTTGTTCGTTATTCGGATGTTTTTACTGATTTTTGTAGCAACGTCTATATTCTGAGCACTTTAGTGATTTTTGGTAAATAATGATTGTTTTGGAATGTTTTCACTAAAGATGTGCCCAAAAAGTGTGGAATAATGGCCTTGAAAACATGACTTTTTGCGTCACATCAAGTTATCCCACACTTAGACGTTGCTTGTCCTCAAGCAACACTCAGTTTCTGAAAACATTTTAAAACAATTTTTAGAGCGAGCTTCAACATTTTTAAGAGTTACCACTGTCAAATGCAAATAAGATAATTTCAGGAATATAGGGAAAGATAAGATGATCCTCCCTTAAACAAGAAAAGATTCTCTTAGGCATACATCCAAATCTCATAATCTTGGAGTACACATGACTAGGCGATCTCACTAAAGGTGGTCACTCAATTCACTCAAAGTGTATCGGGTTTCCTATCAGTCTAGAACAAAAGAAATCGCTCAAATAGCCAGTCATGCAGCACTCATCGTCATAGGCTTGGTCGAGAATCGGATCTCCACCACTTAGGTGAGGACGGTGCTAATTATCCCGAGACATTCATGAGGGTTGTAGTGTTTGGTGAGGGGTAAAGGGTATGGATAGTGGTATTTTGGGGTTGTAAGGGTTGCTTATCTTAAAACAACTGAGATCATGAACAACTTTATTTCAGAACGGAGAGAGAGGTGGCTTTTGGTCTTCTATCAGAATCTTGATGATACTTCAAAGGACTTTAAGCTTTATTCTTGCGGAACTATTTTTTTTCTTTCTTTTCTTCTTTTTCTTCTTTTTATTTTCTTTTTCTGCTTTTGTTTTTTTCTATTTTTCTTTTCTTCTTCAGAATTTCTTTGCCAGAGAATTTCCAAGGATATTTTTCTTCTTTTGATTCTTTCAGAAATCCCTTATCTTGAATGTTTCGAGTCTTTTCGCGGTGTCAATTTTTCACACCAAGGATTCTTCAATCTTTTTGAGAGCACGAAAGGGGTAGGATAAGACATTCTAAAAGATGTTCTTCATAACCTCAGAAATTCTAAGATAAGTTTGGGAGTATTTTGGGAAGTAGGGTTTATTGGGGGTTTTATAAAACGAAAGGTTTAGGCTCAACAGGGTTTACTAGGCGGATCATCGATACTAAAAATGAGTATCGGAAGGGTTTTGGGCTTGAAGAGATATGTGAAAAGGGGTTTATATCCTAGGGAATGTCAAGGTCATTTAATTGCACCTATACCGCGTACGGTACACACCAATGTGGTCTTGAAGCGTATGTCAAGAGCAAGTTCTAATTCAGAGATGCATGCATCGGCACACACAAGAAATGATTAGTGAAGCATTAAAGATGAATGCTATTAGGCTCAAGATACCTCACTGCAAATAGGGTTGTATGTGCTTCGTCATGCTTCCATCAGATTATTATTTCTTGTTTAAACAATTTCTACCTTATTTTCCCTAGACTCCGAAATATATTATTCACATCTGAAAATAGCTTCTCTTAAAAGATATTTCGGCTCAAAATTAGCAGAGTAAATCAATAGATTTAGCTCATACTTTTAATTTTCTTGAAAAAATTTTTAAAAAATTTGAGGAACATTTTCTGAGTTTACTATTTCGGACATTAAAAATCAAAGAAAACTAACCAAGGTATTCTATACCTGCTATCCCACACTTAGAGAAACATTGTCCCTAATGTTCTCTTTAGTTGAGATTTACTGTAAGTAAAATCCCACACTTAGAGTTTGAACATGTAAGAAAATGTTTCTCAAGTGTTTGTTTTGGGCTGGAATCCCACACTTAGTGATAAGCTTAGGATAGAGTATAGACTACTTTCACAAACTAACAAAGCAAATAATATACAGAATCATAAACAAAAGAGAGTAAAGGTTAAGACACTCCCCAGATAGCGAGCAGCAAAGAAGCTGAGAATCTGAATTTGCTGAAAAGAGATGTTGCCAAGATCTTTTTCTGCATTCATGAAGAGTGGCACAGCTTCAAGCGTCTTGCTATTTGGTTTCTTTTCCATCCATTATTCCCTTTGTGAATCAATCTCGTAAGTGTGAACACGTTGGTCGTACTAGTTTACAAACTCAAGGTATTTGCAAATGAAAAGATAAATCACCGTCTCAGAACTTTGAAAAGATATTTTCTACTACAAATCATTTTTATAAAACATGTGTTTTTAAACGAGTTCGAGCATAATGCATAAAAGTAGTATGCAAGTACCTCAAATGCTCGAAACACATGAATTATCATTTTTCAAATTGATTTCCTTATTTCTGAGACGAGTGGTTTATTTGCAAATGAGTTGTAATATTAGAAAGTGTTTCAGTGACGACCAAGTGTGAAGGATAGTCAGAGATATATCTTCACTTATTGACACTGTTCTCTCTACACGTCTTATTACACGGGTTGCCTCCCGAGAAGCGCTGCTTTTAGAGTCGAGAGCTCGACTTTGCCTTCCTTCAGATTTAGTTGGTGCTGGAACCACCAGGACCGGAAGTGCGCAGAAGTGGAATCCTGGGGTTACGTGGGTATATTCTCAGAAAATGGCGAGCGATGATGTCGACGATGTTTGGAATCTCAGATGAAAGTATGGGGAAGCTATGCAGATGTTGCTCTGTAATCTTTTTTATGTGCAGCAGGTCCCAAGTAATCTCCTTTACTGTGCTGGAGATAATTCCGCGGGAATTTACAAAAGAGAATCCATCAGCTTCGATCATCTCTCGTTCAGGATGGTATTGTCTGAGTGAGTCCATAAATCCAAAGAACTGCAGGTGTAAAGTCTCGTGATCTGCAATACTGGAGTTTACTCCAAGTTCTCGGATAGATTCATGAATACCCTGGATGAGACTGGTCTGGTAGTGGGAAAACGTGAGGTCGGAGTTCTTAAAGGTATTGTTCATCATGTCATAGACCTCACGTAATCCGTAGTTGAATACTTGACTGTGCTCTTCATCAGGTACTTCAGCGAAGATTTCCTTGATTCGATCAGTGAGGAAGTTCGCGATGTTAACCATCGAACCTTCAGGTATAGAAGAAGGGATGACACGCGTCCTCTCGTCAGAACTCTCGTACTCGAGATCTTCGGCAATCTTGTGAGCGTGGTACTCGATGGTGCAGTTAATGTAGAACCGATGAGGAGAAGTCTCGTTGATATGATCATTCCTAGCCATAGAATCTAGAAGTCCCCTGAGATCATTCATCAACCGGATGTCTATGTCTGCGTCGGGATTCCCAGTAGCATTGTACATATTGCTGCGATAAGAATTTAAGAACTCGTGTTGCTCAGCAGAATATGGAAATGCGGATCTGAACAGTGTGTCATAGATCTTCCTGTACATGCGTCTTTGGTCTTCAAAGAACTCAAGCTCCTCAGGTGTTGGTCCAGCAGTGTGGTGCTCTCGTAGCAGCTGAGCAGCGAGGTCTTCGGCAAAGGCATTTAGGCGGTTGTGAAAGAATCTGTAATCTTGGGAATTCTCGGCTTGGCTGACCTCAGATTCGGCTATGATTTCCTCAATCAGGTTCCTTTGGTGTGGAGTGTAATCATTGGTGGAGTTAATGATAATGCTTGTCATCATAGGTATGTCGTTTTCGAATTCTTCAATAGCACTTATCATTTCCTCATGGTTGGAGATAGTCGGAATTTGAGGAGAAGCGGGAACAGTCGAAGATGCAAGAAGTCGGATAGACCGAATATCTATTGGAACATCAGTATAGATGATGTCATCATCATCACTCTCCTTAGCTGGAGTATCCCTAGCCTGGAAATCAGGGAACTCAACAGTATCGGATGGTGGAAGGGTGTCATCAGTGATCTGAGATATCGGCTGAGAGGAATCCATCTCGATGTCTTTTTCCTCCTGAGAATCAGAATTACGGCTAGATCCGGAAGTACTTCCCTTCTCGAATTGACTTCGAGGTGCAGATGCGTCAAAGGTTTGAATCCTTTGGGGAAGTCGGGATGCTTTATATGCTGCAATCTTTCTCAAGAGTTTGTCTCGAAGCTCCGGGTGTTGTGCGGATAAAGCTATAGTCTTCTCAATATTCAGCAGAGCGTCAAGTCGGGGAGACACGAGAGGTTTGGTGGGATCAATAGCTGATGCAATGAGTTTCTCCATGGTGAGACCAACTTCTGCATCGTGAGAGTAATCAGTCGGTGTGTCTTCATTTGATTCATCTTGTGACAGAGGGATGAAGTTCTCGAGGTTCTCGATTTGCATAATCTCTGCTGTCGGTAAATATGAGTCAGGAAGGTATTGATGAGGTGGTGCGGACTGATATACTTCCTCGGGCTCTGATTCTTCCTGTCCTTCCTCGGATTCTTCCATTTCTTCTGGTTCCGTTTCTTCCATCTCTTCTTCCTCTGGTTCTGTTTCAGGTTGTTCCTCTTCTTCTTCATCCTGTTCTGAATCTTCCTCCTCTTCTATTTCTTCCTCTGGTTCAGATTCTTCCATTTCCTCGTCTTCTGATTCTGACTCTTCAGTAGCTGAGATAAGACAAGTATGCTCGTATGGCCTGTATGGTTCTGGCTCTGAATCAGAAGTGTCATCATCCGAAGTAATTCTGCCCATGGATATTGCGTATATCTCTGCATGCTCCATTATTGAACAGTCGTACTGATCAATTTTGTATGATATTGTCTGTCCATGTGCTCGCAGACTGATAACCTGAGAACATACGTCAATAACAGCACGTGCAGTATTCATGAATGGCCTACCTAGGATAATGGGTATGTTAATGTCTTCCTGTATATCCATCACTACAAAGTCAGTGGGGAAATAAAACCTGTCAACTTTTACCATGACGTTCTCAGCAATGCCTTTCGGGTATCGGACTGATTGATCGGCAAGCTGGACGCTCATTTTAGTGGGCTGGAGAGGTCCTAATTCTAATCTGGAGTAGAGCGAGTAAGGCATCAGATTGATACTAGCTCCAAGATCGGCCAAGGAGCGTATTGTGCCTGGGTGATAGATGGAACAGGGCAAGGTGAATCGTCCCGTGTCTCCTAGCTTTTCCGGTAAGGCATTCTGGATGACGGCTGAACACTCGGCGTTCAGAGAGACTTTAGGAGTGGAAGGAATCTTGTCCTTAGTTGCCAGCATTCGTCGGATGTACTTCGTACTAGAAGGGATTCTAGACACGGTGTCTAAGAATTTTCCATCAAGTTTGAATGACTTGGCATTGTACTTCTTGTGCAGGCGGTTAGGGAAAGGAATCTCAACCTCACGATTCGGAGTGGGCATTGATTTGGTCTCAACTGTAGGCGGGACAGGAGAATGTTCCCTTGGAGAAGCAGTCATAGAAGGAGTTGGTTTATCAGAGTTTAAGGTTTTGGCTTCCTCGACGTGGGGGTTCTGAATAGTATTGCTTGGTAAGGTCCCTTGCGGTCGGGTATCGAGACGTTGGGCTAACTAACCGATCTGGTTCTCAAGGCTTTTTAGGACCGAGAGTTGATTTCGAAGGAATAGATCAGTTTGGTCTTGTCGAGCCGTAGTCTTTTGGTTGAAAGCGGTCTGACCTTGGATGAATTTGTTGAGGTTGTCATCAGTACTCGTGACTGGAATGATGGTCTTTGCAGGCTCAGCAGGCTGGGTATCCTCAGTGGCGGTTAATGGAAGTGGTTGATTGTATGGAAGTTATGGTTGTTGGGGGTACGTCGGATATCGTGGCTGAAACCTGGGCTGGAAAGGGGGTTGGTTGTTCCGTGGAGGATATTGGTTTCCTCGAGTTCTGGGTGGTGAAGTTCTAGCGAAGCCGGGAGGATTTTGAGGTCTGACAGGAAACTGGGCATAGTAGACTGAACCGTCAGTAGGATCTTCGTACTCAACCTCGTATTCTTCAGCGGGATGGTTGGTACAGTTCTGGCAAGCCTGAACTTGGTGGATCTGCTGTGGTTGTTTCTTCAGATCTGCTATCTGTTTTGTCAGAGTCTCAATTTGATCGCTCAGAGACTTAATGGCTTCAGTTTGGCGGGTGTTGTTTGCGGAAAGGGGTAAAGATGAGGAGTGCTCATCAGACTTCCAATCGTGGTGATGCATCGTCATATCCTCAATCAAGCTCCATGCTTCATCATCAGTAAGTTTCATGAAGTTTCCTTGAGCTGCTGCGTCAAGATTGATGCGATGGTTAGGATCAAGACCTCGGTAGAAGGTGCACACCTTGTCAGTCTTCGTCATTTGGTGGTTTGGACATTTCCTCAGTAAACTCTTGAATCGCTCCCATGCTGAGTAGATAGATTCATCGTGGGCTTGTTGGAAGTTTGCGATGTCATTCTTTGCCTGAGTTTGTTTGGACGGGGGAAAGTATCTAGCGAGAAACTTATTACCCATGTCAGTCCATGAGGTGATTGAGCCGGTCTCAAGTCCCTCAAACCAGGTAGAAGCATGTAAAGCGAGAGAATAGGGGAACAAGTATAAGCGGATGATATCCTGCTCAACCCCATTCTGCTTATAGGAGTTTGAAACCTGAATGAATTTGTCGATATGAGCGTTGGGATCATCACGGGGTAGACCGTGGAATTGGCAGTTATCTTTTATGAGTTGTACGATGTGGTGTTTAAGCTCAAAAGAAGCTCCGTCAATCACTGGATAGCTAATCGGTCCTCCTCGCCCTTCGATGGATGGTTTGGTGTTGTCGGCGAGAGTAACACGAGCGGCCATTTGTGGAAAACGGGAACGTCTTTCTTTGCGGATGGTACGGATAATCGACTCAGGATCGGGTACGAAAATGAGAGATTCAGATCCGGATGATCTGGTCGAATATCGTTGTGGGATATGGGAAGATATTGTCGGTTGGAACAAAGAAAATAAGAATGGGAAAGAAGTATCACTAAATAGAAAACTCGTCTGGATGCTTCAGAGTCTTACGATTAACTCCCCGGCAGCGGCGCCAAAAACTTGTCGTGTGCCCGATCAGTCACGGTCGTCAACGCAACGGAAGGAGGACACGGCAGTGGAGTTTTAAATTTATAAGAGCTGGGGACCTAAGTTTTACTACGGCTGTATAGCAGCAGTATGACCTAGGGTCGTTCTTCAAGCTAATCGTATTGTGAAACGAGAGTATCAAGACAAGTTGTTTATTTTAGTGATGGGACTTTAAAACAGAGTTTGAGTGGGTTTTTGTTACTTAGGTCCGTAATTTAAAGCAATTAAGTAAAAAGTAAATAAATGGAAAATAGAAATAGGGATGAAATCAGTATGGAGGATATGTGTCTGTTATGACTTCGTTAGCTTATGCGGGGGTGATGCTAGGGTTTTGATACGAAAACGTCTTTTAAAGGTTTGTGTCTTATCTGAGCTTAATTGTTCATAGTGTAAACACTAGTACCCTACTGATTGGGGAAACCAATCAATATGTCACTGAATACTAGGCCAAATTGAGTCTGATCGGAGGAGGATGCTCAACTCTTCAACGTTATCCGGTGATGGAGTAACGACCCTTCTTGGAATGTTTAGTTCCTGGGTGCATGAGATAGAGTAACATACCCACTAAGGTTCCGACCTTTCTTAACACTACGAGGACAACAAAGTCAAACAAGGCATTTAAGATTAAGACTTGGTTTGGTGATTATTAACTTTATATTAATGGTTATATTTTAGTCTAGAGCTTTCATTACGGTGTACCATGTGATTATGCATTTCCACAGTTTTCCAGACCCAAGATGTACTAACGGTGTACAGTGCATCGCTTATTTCCACAGTGTTCCTGATCTTTAGGTGTACTAACGGTGTACAGTGCGATCAAACATTTCCACAGCTTTGAAGTCAAACCAGGATGTGACACAGTCTTCAACCACCGACATTTCCTTAGCTCTACGTATTTGTACTTCACCAAAGGTGTTTCCAACGTTACACGAAGTACAGTGCCGTTTATCGTGGTCTTTCCGGGGTCACATACTTTATGGTCACTCTAGACTAGTTTAAACTACGTTTGTATTAAAGCCCAACCATCTATGATATAAACCAGCCCTCACTATTTCCCAATAAATCCCTGATTGATTCACGGTGTACTATAAGAAAGGTTTTAAATAGTATTTCCACAGCTACGCAATTCAGACCATGTTTACAGTTTCAGAAAACATAGATAGGTAGTGACCGTTTGATCAAGGTTCGCGACTCCTTGTCATAAAGGTTCTAACCACGTTTAATTGGAGGAAAGGCGATTTGGTTTAGAAATTCATAAATACAAGATTAATAGATCACCGGTTTTCATTTATATAATATAACTGGAAACATTATTTCCACAACGGATTGTGCCCACGACTTTCATAGCTTCCACCTTCTGTACTACACACATAAGTGATGATTCCGGCGCTATACAAATGAAAGCCGTATAACGTTACCTCCGTTACTTCATAATGTTATCCAATTATATGTTTAAAGCAGCATCACCCCACACATATATAAACTAACTACATCATAATAAACACACAAGGAAACTACTCACTACGCATAATAACAGATCCTAAATCTAGCATAATAACAATAGCAATTATCATTATAACAAATAAGGAAAGAAGTAACTGTTAATAAAGCGTAGATTGAATAAGCGTTTAGAGAGAGAGTACAAGCAGAACTTCCGCAATATCCTTGACAATATTACAATAAAAGCCCCTGGACTATTCCCTATGCTATTACAAAAGTAGTCCCTCCGTTAGTTTCAGTTAAATATTAACTGAGAACTAACTAGATCTAACCCTAATTTCTAGAGAGAGAAAGAAAGAAAGAGAGTTTAGAGAGAGAGAGAGTGTGTGAGAGAGAAAGTGAAAATGGAGAAATGAATGGAATGGTGAAGTGTGTAGAATGATGGAGGAGTGGCCTCCTATTTATAGGCAAAGCTTGAAATCAGCCGAACAACTCGCGAAGCACGCACGTACAAGCAAACGAAGCACAAACGAGCAGCATATGGGGGTCATGGGGCCGTATACGGCCTTCATAGGGCCGTATACGGTGTATAAAGGGCCGTATACGGTCTATGAAGGGCCGTATACGGTGGCCAAGGCCGTATACGGCCTCGGTCTGATTTCGTTCGTTGCTTAAAACGTCCGTATCTCCTTCGTTATGCGTCCGTTTGACCTGATTCTTTCGCCTGTGTCTTCGTAATTCCGTTACGCTTCTAATGGTGCCAATCTCACTTAAATTGAATGTGTACAACTTTAGCATAGCCGAAATCACTTTATAGGAGTTTGTAACCGTCCAGTCTTTTCCGTCCTTTGTCCGATTTGCATGATTCTTGATTTTCTCGTCTCGATTTTACCTATTACATCATATCATGAGGTTAGAATATGTTAATCATAGGATAAATGAGGGTGCGAGAGTTGGTTGCTGCTTATTTGCTCCGTTTTGTTCGTTATTCGGATGTTTTTACTGATTTTTGTAGCAACGTCTATATTCTGAGCACTTTAGTGAATTTTGGTAAATAATGATTGTTTTGGAATGTTTTTACTAAAGATGTGCCCAAAAAGTGTGGAATAATGGCCTTGAAAACATGACTTTTTGCGTCACATCAATCGTGTTCATAAAATTAACTATGATGGGCAATTGTTTTCTTGCACCCCATCTGCTTGATGAAATGCTTCTTTGTAACCATTAAAAAAATAGTAATAATAATGAAAAGAACATACCAAGTGTTTTGAAAGTCGCCCAGTTGGTATTATAAAACCTTCTTGAGTCTATCAACGAAGATGTTCTATTATCGTCCACAAATATTATTGTATAAGTAATCATATATTTAACCTTATTATTGATGTTTGTTGTATGTTTATTGTTGTTTGAATGCTTCATTTGTTGTATTCATTCATTCTTTCCTATAACTTTAATTGTGTTTTTACATATGCTTTGCTTTTGGGCAATGATAAATACAACAAATCTTTTGTTACTTACACCAAAATTATGCATCACAGTATTGTACTGTACACATTATAATGCATAAACTTTGGTGTATACATCAAAAAATTGGTTGTATGTATCAACTTCCTTTGCTTTTAGGGCCAAAAATTTCGAACTACAATAGCTGAAATCGGTTGCATTCCAAGATGATAGGAACTATTCATGGCTTCTATGTCTGTTCATGGTATCAAACGTTAAGGAAGATCTTTAAAGTTAATTATATTGGTGGTGTTTAAGGATCAAAGTTTATGGAGAGTCAACCCAGGAACTCAGATTGCGTGTACCATTTGTTGAACCTTATACAGTTGTGGTCATGGGACATTGGCGCACTATCAATCACGCTCTCCAGAGGAATTTTATTATAATAATTATTTCTTGTGTTTGTTATCAAGGTATGACAATTGACTACTTTTGTAATTTATGAAATTTATTTAATTTAGAACTCATTATCCATATAACTATCTGATTTTGGTGTTTCCATCCATGTAGCCAACAATGATTCATTTATTTTATAGTTCATTGATTATATCAATTAACCACTCCTCGACATTATTTATTTTACTTTCTTGATCAGGTTATACATGAGAGAGATTAGTTGATGGATCAGATTCTCCATAAGTGGGATTAGACGAGAGGTTAATCTAAAATAGTAGACGTAATAATCTGGTTTATGTTGCTTTGCTGAATAAAATTGCATTTCAACATCTGTTATGAACTAAGAGAACATGTTGTGAAATGTTAAAACTTTATACTTTGATAGTGATAATCATCAGTTATATATAAGTGTGCCATTCTTACATATACTTTTATTTTAGTGGAGTTGGGGCCTTGAATACAATTGCATGAAGGTGTTGATGATAGATAATATTTGATCATATAGGAAATAGATCGGTTTTTTTTCCCAAGTGCTTCTTGCTGTTAGTTAATGTGTTCTTATATAGAATGTGAACATATGTGTTTATATTCTACATATGTAATGCTTATCTCATGTTTTTGTCTTGGTTGTCTATGTCTGGTTGTCCAACCAGATTGTCAAATATATTGAAACCTCATTACCTTCCTTCGTTGTTTGTTTTGTACATCTCTATGAGTTTGTATTAAATATAGAAGGTTTCTCCACAATTCCTATGTTGCAGTTATTTACTTAATTTCTTTCATTCTATCTATTTCCAAATTTTCATCCCCTGCAACATTATAAGCAATTGGTGAGTCAAAGTTAAAGTAGTTATACATATGAATGTTCACTTTGATGCTTCCTAATATTATTTTATGCATAATGCATTTTTAGTTATACATTAGATGTAAGGGATTGCATCGTGGTTCATCATCGGCCAACTTTCGATCATTTCTCCTTAAAAGGGACAAAGCTGCTCCGTTTTATCTACTTTTTGTATTCTTTCACAAACTGCATTGTGTTATATCATTTTTATTTTTCTTTAATATCGACAAACACACATATAAATACTTATCCGTCATTATAAACGCAAATAATTTATTACTACCTAAAAGCAGTTTGCCCGGGGCACCGCCCGAATATTACACTAGTTTAGGGAGGGCCGGGTCAGTCAATGCGGTTTGTATTTAGGGCGGTTTCAGTCAATGCGGTTTCAGTCAATGCAAATAAAGACAAATTTTGTAGAAGGAATATTTTTGGAATATTTTTTGGTGTCTTGTGAAGAGTATATTCAATTCATTTATTCAACCGAAGTTTATTATTATTTGGTAGGGTTAATAGATTTAATACTTAAATTTTCAACTTTTTTTCGTTTTAACACCTCAACTTTTTTTAACGTTTTAACACTTCAACTTACAGTTTGACCAATACTTAATACCCAAACTTTCAACTTTTTTTCGTTTTAACACCTAAACTTCTTTTTTAACATTTTAACACTCCAACTTATAGTTTGACCACAGTTTAATCTCTTTAGTTTGTTTGGCCGTTTAAAATTAAACTTCTGGATTTTTTTGATACGTACATATATATGATTTAAATGCTTATAAATTAATTGTAACGTGTCATCACAATTAGTTTTATAATGTTTTATTTTGATAGCGATATATTTTTATAATGTTTTCGTGTATAATATTTCTAGTTATATGAAAAGCTATTTATAATGAATGTGTGTTGCTAAAAAACGATAAATGGGTATTAAACGATAAATGGGTATTTCTAGTCAATTATTTCAACATTACCTATTCAGCAGGTTACCGGTTATAAATACCCTGATTAAAATCTGACCAGGTAATAAGTTAGAATTATAACAATAATAAACTATAATTAACAGGATAATAACATTCGAGATCACGAGGTTAGCTAAACATTCGAGATCCCGAGGTTAGCTAATCTTAGTATTCTTTGAAGGATTAATAGAATACATATTAAATAGACAACACATAAGAAGAATTTCTAGTGTATTCAAATTGAATCTTGATTATTTCAAACTAAAGAGTTAACAAAAAAAATCCAGAAGTGTAATTTTAAACGTACAAACAAACTAAAGGGATTAAATTGTGGTCAAACTATAAGTTGGAGTGTTAAAACGTTAAAAAAGAAGTTGAGATGTTAAAACGAAAAAAATTTGAAAGTTTGGGTATTAAGTTTTGGTCAAACTATAAGTTGAAGTGTTAAAACGTTAAAAAAAGAGTTGAGGTGTTAAAACGAAAAAAAGTTGAAAGTTTGGTTGTTAAACCATTATTAACCCTATTTGATAAGTTTCACTAAAAGAATCTTCCGCAAAAAGGTTTTTTTTTACTAAAACTTTTCATTCCAATGAAAAAAAGAGCATATTTTTCATTTTAAATAAATAAAATTTATTGAATAATGTGGAGTGAGAAGATCTAGTGTACTTGTAGCTTGAGAAATCTCGTTAAAAAGTTGCATTAGCTACAATATGAAGAACTTGTTCAAAAAATTTTCTAATGTTATCGAATTTCATGAAAAACCATATTTGTTGTCAATTGATTGAAAGTTTTCACTCTTTGCTAACTCTTTGCTAACATTATTATGATGTTATATTGTAGGGATGCTGCAAAGTTAGATTCACTCGGCTCATAATGTTATTAGTTTTTTTCCCTATATTATTTCATGTTTGATATGGGAATATGATGAATTGACCATCGGTCGACATCTTGGGCAAGTTTTACTCTATTTGTCCCGTTTAATTGTTAGCCACCATTTTTCCTCATCACTTTGCATGATCACTTAGGTTACACGGAGTATGTCATAACATTCATGCTTCCATGCAGGGCCGTCGCTGATTTTTCGGAGGCCCTCGGCAAAAACATAAATGATCAATGAAATGAGGCCCTATATGGAGCTATAAATTAATTTTCTTACTTTTTTGTTGTGCCTCAATCAATTTTGAAACAGCTAGAACATATTTTTTTCCTTACAATTAACAATCAAATTATATTTATATGTATATACGCACATACATATACACAAACACGTACAAATTTGAGGCCCTTATAATTCAGAGGCCCTGGGCGGTCGACCACCTCGCCCACCCTCGAAGACGGCACTGCTTCCATGCATCACATGTGTTTTAACATATGTTTTAGAGGAAAATGTACATAACTGGATAATTATGCAACCCACTACTATAATAACATAATATCTTTATTTACAAATCCAACTGTGAACATATTGAAATAACTGCACCCACATTTCAACGACAATACCATTAACAACTCAAATGCTTGCTCATGTATATAAAGGATCCTCCTCTAAAATACAATAATAAATTATTGTATTTTATCGTAAGGGTTAGTGTATGAAATTAATGCATTAAACTTGTGTGTGTAATCAACTTAGGTTTGCTAATTATAATGCATCAAATTTTCAAAAAGTGTGTTTTAATGTATTTTGCTTATGTATTGATGATGTATCAAACTCTCCGGATGCTATGTGACACCTTACACGAGCGTCACAACAGCAAAATACATTAAAACACCATGTCTAAAAGTTGGATACATTAAAAATAGCAAGTTAAACACTAACTCCTAAGACATATACATATCTCCTAAGACATATACATATCCAAACATTAACTCCTAAGATATATACATATCTCCTAAGACATATGCATTTTCAAACACTAACTCCTAAGACATATACATATCTCCTTCAATTCAAAACATTTATGCAATCTTAAACATATAAATATGTCGACTTAAAAAGTACATAATAAAATATAAAAATAAGAATATAATATAAACTATGTATTAAAATCTTACGATAGCCTCCCGCGAATTCGCAGGGTCATAATTTAATAATATTTCAAATACAGGGGATAAAATGAAACATTACAAATTTGATGCAAAGTTTAGTATTACGTCAAATTTGATGCAAAATATCAAAAAACTTGGTATACATTAAAAGTTGCATTATATTTGGTGAGTTGATTGGAGTTCAGCTTTAAACCAAAACACCAAATTTGGTGTGAAAATATATACATTGGAGATGGCCTTAGTTAGAGGTGGCAAAATGAATGGGTCGGGTCGAGTCGGGTCACGGGTCTAGATGGGTTTAGGTCTAAATAGGTCCGGGTCTAAATGGGTCATTTAGAAGGATGGGTCTAAACGGGTCCGGGTTAAATGGGTCTCGGTCGGGTCATCGGGTTCACCAAACTTTTTTTTTTATTTGATTGATCGAAAAATGAAATGAGGTGGAAAAAAAAAATTTACCCGGTAGACCCGTCTAAACCCATTGTTAATTGTTACATAATTAGAGGTTATATTGAAAAACCCATTTAGACCCATCCAAAAAGTAGGGAGGAGATCCAACAAACCCATCCCCTCCTTAAAATTGTATATTAAAAATAATTTACGGAGTATACTTTATAAGTTTGACTAGCCATTAAACTTGTGTATACACATACGAGTCGTTTAACTTTTTAATTGATAAGTTTTAAATATTCTTGTGTATATCCTAATTTTTACGAATTGAATTACCTAATCCATAATAATAAAATTAATTATTAATCATAATTAATATGGAGTATTATTTTATTGACAGTTGAATGTAATAAATGAATGTGAATGTCAATTTAATTTCAATTTTGAAAGTAGATGTTATAACTTAAAAGTCAGCTTTCTATAGTATATTCAAGATATTAAAATAAGATTTTTGGAATATAAACTTCTAAAGTGTTTACGCATGATAGAAGTTTTTAAATTTTGGATAAGGAAATAAAAAAATTATGCTACTCTTGAAGATGGTAGTTTCGTAGTTGCTCGTGTGTGTTGCTGGGTGGGCGGCTAACTACTTCTCGTCTATATTAAATGGATCACAAATTTTGATGACCAACAAACTGCATATTCTACTTGTTTAAAGTTTTTCAACTCCTTGGAGCTGTTTGTGTTTCTTTTTCTCTTTCTCAATATCAAAACAATGTCTTTCCTAGAAGAGTACCAACATCTCAAAATTTCACTCGAAGCTATAATAGCTACCACCAACAACTTTGGAGCATCCAATCGTATCGGCAAAGGTGGTTTTGGTACTGTTTACCGAGGAGAAATTGTCATATCCGAGAAGCTTACCTTGGTGGCTATAAAGCGCTTAGATGCTGCACTTGGGCAAGGAGCTCCTGAGTTTTGGAGGGAAATTATGCTACTTTCGCGGTACAAACATGAAAATCTAGTTTCTCTTTTAGGCTTTTGTGACGAGAAAGGTGAAAGTATCCTTGTGTACGAGTTTCTACCAAACAAAAGTCTTGACTTATATCTAGGTAGCACCGATCTCTCTTGGTGTCAACGCCTTCGTATATGTATTGGGACTGGACTAGAGTACCTGCATGCTCCTGCAGAGGGGAGTCAACACAGAGTCTTGCACCGTGATATCAAGAGTGCAAACATACTTTTGGACCACAATTGCAATGCAAAAATTGCAGACTTTGGTTTGTCCAAATTTTTCCCTGCAAATCAGCAGTTCAGTTATCAATTTTCCGCTGCAGTAGGTACAATGGGTTATTGTGATCCGTTATACATGCAGACTGGCTTCTTGACAAAAGAATCCGATGTCTATTCCTTCGGTGTTGTTTTGTTCGAAGTTCTTTGTGGAAGACAATGTGTTGCTAAAAATTACAAAGATGAGCGTAGAGTATTGCCAGAATTGGCACGGAAGTGCTATATAGAAAATACACTAAGTACTATCATCAGTACTAGTCTAGAAGGAAAAATATCACCCAAGTGTTTGGAAAGGTTCTCAAAAATTGCACATCAATGTTTACAACTAGATCGCACGCAGCGCCCATTAATGACCGATATATTGAAAGAACTTGAAATCGCGTTGGAATACCAAGTAAGTTTTTACTTATCTTCTCTATAATTTTACTTTGACATGATAACAGTTAAAACTTCATATTGTGTGATTACGATTTGGAAAATGATTGGCATGACTAATTATGTAAGCCTAAAAAAAGACCTAATTAAGGATGTGATTGGTTGCTTTGAAAAATTGATTGGATGATATTAGGAGAGAGAAAAAAATCAACCAATAATATAATTAGGTCTATGTAATTAGGTTGATATAGCATTACTCGAAAGATTTTGTAAAGAAGTCTAGATCTACCATAAACAATCAATCACAACTTATCACCAAGAACATACACAATCGAAAAACTGAATAATACCTTGAATTAAACTAAGGTGGAGATCATAGGAGAAGTTGTTATTTGAAGGGAAGGATAACCATTGGATCACCATTCGATTTAGATCAATGGTTATAACTTATAAGGAGTGGTATTATTCTAAATAGTTTGTAAAAATATGTGTTAGAGTTAAAAAAAAAAAAAACATAGCAAAATATTCCACTCCACAACTCTTCCACTATTTTAATTTTTACATTTTAGTTCTTTCACTTTCTTTTCTTCCTCCTGTTACTTCTTCTCCAACCCCACCTACCACCACCCACACCACCTGCTTCCACCATCCATCGCCGACCGCCACTGCTGGTCTTTGAATACCGGCCGTAAAAAAAAATTTATTTTCCAGAAATTTTTTTCTTTCAAAATTTTTTTTTTCAAAAAAAACCTATTTTTTTATATTATATATAGTATCTATTTCTACTGCATTTTGAATAAAATTATAAGTCTTTTTCACTGCATTTTGTATATTATTGTTTTTTAACTAAAACTTTTATATATATTTTGATGCATCTTCTATACACGACGTCAGCAAAAAGCAAATATTTAACAACGTGTATATATATTTTAATGCATCTTCTATATATACATGACGTTAGCAAAATGTACTACATATGGATATTATGTCTAATATAAAATGCATTAAAAAGCGAACAATATGTCCTAAATACAAAATGCAGAAAAACAACAATATGCAGTATACTTTTATACAAAATGCAATATAAATGGATAATATGCATAATATAAAATGAAGTAAAAAAAATAAACAATATGTAATAAATGAAATATATGCAACATGCAGTAAAAATAACAATACGTATTTAAACTTTTATACAAAATGCAGTACAAATGAATAATACGTATAATATAAAATATAGTAAAAAACAAACAATATGTAATAATGAAATATATGTAAAATGCACTAAAATAACAAAATGCAGTATAAATAGATTATGTATCATATAAAATGCAGTAAAAAGTGAACAATATGTACTAAATAAAATATATGCAAAATGCAGTAAAAACAACAATACATATTTATACTTTTGTACAAAATGCAGTACAAATGGATAATATGTATAATACAAAATGCAGTAAAAAAACAAACATTATGTAATAAGTGAAATATACGCAAAATGCAGTAAAAATAACAAAATTCAGTACAAATAGATTATGTATAATATAAAATGCAGTAAAAACATGCATTATATATTAGATCAAGTTGTATAGATAAAATGAAGTACAAAACGAATAATATATATACTAAACATATATATAAAAAATGCAGTAAAATTAATAAAATGCAGTACAAAAGGATAATATGTAAAAATAATTGAAAAAAAATCAAATATCTAAAATTAATTTTTTATATATATATAAGTTAAATTTAAAAAAAAAAAAAAAATCTGGCGGCGGCCGACGGCTGGTGACGGTGATCAGTGGTGGTTGGTGGCGGGTGGTGGTGGGGAAGAAGAAAGTAGGAGGGGATGATATACAATATTAAGAAAGTGGAGGGGGTAAAAGTAAAATTTGGTGATGTGAGCAGTGGTACATTTTTAATGGTTTAAATTCTTCTCGTTATTTTTCCTCAAATACCTCATTCTCATCTGAACTTCACCTTTAAACTAAACCCGGACATAAACCCAAAAACAAGACCGCTCAAGATGTGTTATCTAGACTCAAAAACATAAAAGACCCACCGGGCTTCTCTAAAATGTGTCTATGTAGAAACTGCAAGTACAACCCTCGAGATTGCAAGAACGTCTCCAGCTTCTTCAAGTATTTACCTAGTCCACATTTAGTCCCTGATAATATCTTCCCTTTATAATAATTAAAAAAATATATATATAATCTATCTTCTATCTTTGTAACCAGGGGAGAAAACTCTCAATTATTATTAATCAAAATTTCACTTATGCCACATCATACAAATCCAGTATGTCATCACCATAAAAAACAAACTTAATGATGTGAATTTTTCTATAACCTTACTTTAATAAGGTAATATTCAATTAATAATGATATTATAACTAATTTCATCTAATAAGGTAGTTGAGAAATTAAAATTATAACCAATTAACACTTAAATTTTTTTGTTATAGTCCAAAATTAGGTCATCCTTTAATATATTTTTTCCCTCTAATTCGATTTATAAAATTTTCACTCTTCTTTCTCTAACTCTCTCTCTCTCTCAAACAAATAAACTAAATAAATAAATAAATTTCTAGTGAGATATGATAACTTACTTTTAATGTTATTATTGATTTTATTATAGTTTTGTTAATTTGAATTTTTTTTTTTTGTTATTATCTTACAGAAGACCAAAATGAATATTAGTACCCCAAACTTGACTAATCGGGTTTTCTACTACCCTGAACTATTAAAGGTGCGGTATTGTACCCTCAACTTGAAAACTTGGTTAAATTAGTACCTCCACTCACTTGACTCGGTCACGTGACAAACACGTGACCAATATCTCCTTAATTTTTGACGGCACTGGTTAATACAACATCGATTGCAAAAAAATTAAAAAAAAATAATCAGTTCCTTTCAAATTCACAACACAAACCGTTCATGTACTCTTTCTCTCTCATCTACCTTAGTTTTCTCAATCAAAATCAAAAGTTCAAATTCGAAGGAGAAAAAAACGTGTTGGTGGTTACCAAATTGAAGACAGAATCTGGTGCTAATTATCTCGTTAAAATCGAAGTTCACCAAATTCGTTATTCATTCTAACCCTACGTCCCTTTTAAGTATGATGATGAATCGTTCATGTTTTTTAATTCGACGAGGTAGCAGAAGTATTAGTTGAATCAACGAACTACAGGTTTGATTTAGATAGAGAAACCAAAAATTAATATAAAGGGTTGAAGATCATATCTTTGATTTCGATTTTGATTTTGATTTTGATCGAGAAGAACGAGGGTGGCAGAGAGAGTATACGAACGGTTTTGATTATGAATTTGGAGGGGAATGATTTTATTATTTTTGCAGCCGATTTTGTATCATTATGTTTTCGTTAAAAATAAACGGGATGTTGGTCACGTGTTTGTACCGTGACCAAGTCAAGTGAGTGGAGGTACTAATTTAACTTAGTTTTTAAGTTGAGGGTACCATACCGTACCTTTAATAGTTCAGGGTAGTAGAGAACCCGGTTAGTCAAGTTTGAGGTACTAATATGCATTTTGGCCCTTACAGAATGAGGGAACTCAATTTCGGTTATTTTGCAATCTGAATACTAATTTTATGGATATGTAGATCAAGTTCATCATCTCTTTGTAAAGATTTTTTTTTTTTTGTTTTTAAATCACACAACTCAATAACAATTCAGTTTGCGACTGGTAAGACGTGTACTTCTATAATTTCTATATTACTTTTCAAATCTATATAATGTCCCATTTATATATTTTGTATATATTTGATCGTTATAGAATGATTTACGTTTTGTACATATATGCACATTACTTATACAATAAAATGTCCAGATTGTTATAGTAGTTGTTACAATCTATGTTTCCCAATACTATGAACATACACATTGTTCATCAAATTGTTGCAACCTTACCATATTATAACTATTGGAAACGAAAAGGTTAAAAGGCTACAATGATCATACAATTATTTTTAGCTAGAAAAAGGATACTTTATAACATACACATCTTTTTTAACCTTCCAAATTCATTGATATATGATGGGGAGAAAAAATTGTTGTTAATATTTCAATTATTAATGTTATTAGAAAAGATTATATAAAGAGAAGCTATTCGTACACCACATTGTTTTAGCCGTACATCACAAACATGATTTACACAGTTGTACAGTACAACACCTCAAAGCATAATCGATGCGACGATGTACTAATCGTCACCATTATATAAAGTATATACTCAGGGGCGAATCTGTGTTATGTTAGGGGGGTCCATGAACCCACCTTAGAAATTAAAAATCTGGAGAAGTATATGTATATTTCTTCTATGGACCCACCTAAATATTGAAGATGGACCCCCCTTAAAATCAAAGCTATATAGAGGTAAAGTAAGAGTCCATGAATTTCGATTTCTTCTTCTAGTTACAAAAGAGTTGCAGTCTTGCAGAGATGTTTGAAGGTCCGGGAAAGAGAAATGAGAGAAATAGATAGTAGGGTATGAATTTGTATAGCGAGAAAGTGTTGGGGATAATGTTTAACGTGCAGTTTTCATTTGTACAACACTGTACAAGTACTTGTAGAAAGTAGATAGAGGAGAGACACGTGGATATGCATATTTCTTCTCTTTTTTTTCTTTTCTTTTTACCTTTAATTCTTTTTCTTATTGATGGTTCAAATTATCTTTCAGATCAATTATTTGTAAAATTGGTAGGAGAACAATTATTAATATCTTATGATTGTAATTTTCCTAACTCAAATTATCACTCAAGGCGTATATTTCGATTATCTAGTTATATAATCTAGGAAATTTAATAGATCATTGGAATAAATTCAACATAAACTTCATTCATCATTGAAAATATATATTCATGTTAAATTCATAATATTTTACTTTTCTAATGAAATTATTTAAGCTGTAACAATTTAGAAAGTTTAAAGAGTATTTGAAAACTTTAACATTTCAAACATTACCTCATTCTTGTCTACTTGACAAATCGAGTAATTAGTATTTAATATTAAGATAACAAAATGAAAATGTTTAAATTTTTTTGATCATTAGAATGACGCGTAATAACAGAAGTTAAGAGCCTAGTTAATTTACCCGACCCGAGCCGGCCCATGACCCAACTCATTCAACCCAACTAATGCACCACTTGAATAAAATCGGACCCCCCTTGTTTTCAATCCTAGATTCGCCACCGTATATACTACGTAAAGTTGAATACGATTAAAACATTCTATATATCGTTTTAACTTATAATCCACATATTACAATATTATATATTTCTAGCCGTGCATCGCACGGGTTTAAAACTAATACCTATAATAAAGTTCTAATCACACAATAAGATTTATTAACCAGATTACTACAAATGTTCCAAACTTAGTAGATTTGTATGTTTGTATATTTCAACAGATTTACTATATATCTATTCTATCTTTTAAATGAACAATGAGATGAGATGAGATATTTTGAACGGAAATAGAATAACAGAGTACTATAATCCGTTACCAATTAACAATGAAAAATGTTGTGGGCTATTATTAAATTAACGGATTAATTTTTTTGATGGGCTTATTGTACAACTAAAACAGAGTGATCCAATTTTCATATTAAAATTCCTCTCGATCTCCAACTACGATTCCGACAATGAGCAACTTAATTCAGATTCCACCCAGTCGTAGATCCATAAAATAGTCTCATGGGGCGGTTGGGTTGGTTTCGGTACGTGTTAAAACGGATCGGGTTATGGTAATCCACAAACAGATCTATTCTAAAACTCTCCACATGCACAAAACCCATTTACCCCCACATCAATTATCTCACAACCGACAAATCGAAAAATTATGAAAATTGCACCATAAAATTCAGCGTTTTCTACACTTCAATTTGCCGTCCCTCAAGGCATACTTTCGACGAGTTTTTTTTTTTTTTTTTACACATGTGTTAAAGTGTTGTGTTTAGGGTTTGAGGTTTCGGATTTAGGGTTTAGGTTCAGGGTTTTGGCAAAACCCTCAACCCTGAACCACAAACCCTAAACCCTAAACGCTTTACAAATCTCTAAACCCTAAATTCTTCTAAACCCTAAACCATACTAAACCCTAAACCCTAACCCTAACCTTACATTAAATGTACAACCAAGCACTAACTCGTGTGTTATAATTTATAAAACCCACAAAAAAATGAAAAAAAAATCATCGAAAGTACGCCTTGAGGGACGGCAAATCGAAGAGGAAAAAACGCTGAATTTTATTATGCAATTTTCATAATTTTTCGATTTATCGTTTGTGAGATAATTGATGTTGGGGTAAATGAGTTTTGTACATGTCACACATTCTCTTTATACATGCGGAGCATTCTTATTAGTTCTTTCATACTTCTAAAAATTCTTGTACTAACTTCAACTTTTCTCAAATAAAAGTCTCTTTAACGCTTTCGTATACTACGATATCAATGTCTAGATGGCTTTAACTCTGATTAGGATTAATGTTTCAAGAATATCTTCATTATATAAGCAACTACTAAAAAAGGTGTTGGTTCATTTTTTCAAACTAAATTGATGTTTTACGTTCAATTTCAATTCCAATTTTATTCTACAATAAGCTGTTTTGCGTGTGGTTCGTTGAATTGAACGAAATTGGATGGAACTGGAATCTCAAATTCCTTTCCTTTCCTGATATTGTTTGGTTGAAAAAGAAGATGGGATTAGAAATTTCAAATTCCTTCCAAATCCTTTACCTAAATAAATTTAGATTCCATATATTTTACGAAGGAATGTTCAAACATTTGATTAGAATCATTGCTAAAATCACATTCAATGCTTCAAACACCCTTCATACACAAAATAACTCTCAGATCTCTTAATCACTAACCTGCCGGAACCACTGTTACATCGTGCGTCACCACCATCACACCGTTGCTTCACCATCTCCGTCAAGTTCTTCTTGATTCTGTCAACGCCGCCAACTGTTTTCTTGAATTTCTTGAAATACTAAATACTGAATTCAAATTGGTTAATTAGACTTCTATCCCAAATCAACCACTCATCCCTTTGTATCCAACCGATTCTATCATTTTGATTTAAGAAGTTTATTTATTTCCAATGTGCCTAATAATTCCTTTTATCTTTTTAATACATGTTAGGGTGTCTATCCCTTGCATTCTTTCATTCTTATTTAAAACACTTATAAATATCTTAGACCTCTCCCAACAGTGACAGAAACTGACAGAAACCGACGCGCCACATCAGCGCCACGTCAGTTTTTTCACCAACTTGACAGAAACTGACAGACCCATACCAACAGTGCTCCGTCACTTCATATTTTTAGGACCCACATTTAACAATTTACTTCCACTAAATACACACAAACACAAAGAAAAAAAAAAAGAAAAAAAGAGTGACGAACGTCGGTTTGGCGACGGAGCCAACCGACGAGGCCAACCGACGGAGTGCTCCCATCGGTGTCAGTTTGGTGATGGGAAGTGATGGGAACCGACGAGGAAACTGACACTCCCGTTGGGAGTCGTCTTAAGACATTTTCAAAAAAATTAGTTTAATTGATTGAATATACGTGAATTATATTGTATTTACGGTAAGACTGAAAACAGTTCGCACTATTGACCGATCAATTTGCACCATCACATTAGCCTTCACGAACATTGTTAGTATTGATTCTGTTTTTCTTTTTCTTTTTTCTTCTAAGTTTTTATGTAAAATTTTATATTCACTTTATTTAGCGTTCTTACAATTGTGTGAGTATTATTTATGATGCAATGTAGTGTTCACCATGTACTCTATTTATTAAGTTTTGTTTGATGAAACATTTGGAGTGCTTGACTGATCTCACCTGATTCTTGTAGTTCTACATTTAGTTATCAATATGTATTTACCAATTACATTTGAAATATACTTATATAGCTATTAATTTAGAATATTAATTAATTTTTATTATTGATATTTAATTGTATTTTTATTTTTCAATATCAAAACAAATATTAATTAAATTATTTAAATTGACCAATACCAACAAATAAACACAACTAATTGTTCATTATAGATTAATAAACATATACAACTTTTTTTAATTCACCGTGTGGTAATGATCTAGTTTTCTTTAAAAAAATATTGGTCTCATTAAGAGCCCATGGATGAGATATTTTAGTTCTAATAGTTTTCACCACTTGTAAATTCTCACCCGATCCTCACTATGTGTGTGGATATGTCGATGGTATGTGATCTTTGCGTTTAATTAAGTTGTATTTTTTCGATTTTATTTTATTTTAGGAGGAATATGAGGATGAGAAGGCAAGGGAGTTTGCTGCGTTAGAATCCAAGTATTGGGGGACAAAGCTACCCACAAACTCGGATGCAATTATCAAGATATTCAAAATTCCTTATGCCATCTATTCTATAAATAAGAAACTATTCTTTTATCTTCGCGAGGGATTTCTTTTTGACGAAGGAAAACAGGTATATATATTCGATATTATAACTGTGTTTCATGAAAACTTTTAATACTTTCTCCGTCTCAAATTGTTTGTCACCAAGTTGAAAACACGCATATTAAAAAAATCATATTATATGTAGCTTTGACCTTAGTATAATGACAACTTTAACCCTCAATCATTAATTAAATTGTTTTCTTTGAAATATGTGTAGTTTTAAAGTTAAAGGTAATATGAGAAATCTAATCGTTAATGCATATTTAATTTTAGAAGTGGACAATAATTTTAGGACAAATATAAATAGTAAGGTGGACAAACAATTTGAGACGGAAGGAGTATCATTTATAAAAAGTTAACTAGTAACTATTTCTTGTCACAATTGTTAAACAGTGATGGACACTTCTATTTTTATTTTTTATTTTTTTAACTTCGATGCATGTATTTAAAATATGAATAAAAAATCAGATGCATAGTGATGCACAATAAATTGAAACCGATTCGCACATTGTGTTGCACAACAACTCTGAGATAAATGTTGGGTTGTGAAAATCGAACAAGTAATGGAAGTGAAGCTGAACTCAAGACCATATTTCCCTATGCGGTGGTGTAGTTTTGTTTTCGGATTTGATCAAAACCTTGATTGTCGTGCGACAATTATGAATCGTTGTGCGAAGTTAGAGATCGCAGTGTGATCAAGCATATTTCAGCTCGAGTGCATATGGAGGGGAATTACTTCTTTACTCTACATAAATGTTGTAGTTCGGATCGAGGTTGTTCACATCGACGTTTGTGAAGAGTAATTGAGAGTACGCATCTAGGACGATGGGTACTTAATCACCCTTTACCAAAACCCCATCTCCTTAGATGGGTACTAAATCACTCTTTTCTACCCTCGATGAGAACAATCTTGATACGGGTTACAACATTTATGTAAAGAGATGATTCCCCTCCACCCGCACTCAAGCTGAAATTTGCATGATCATTGACTAAACCGATCACCCGATTGGATATACTTATATAACCACGCATCTTCTCGTGTCGATTTTCTTTTATGCATTACTTTTTATTCATTATTTGATTGTGTGGTTACAATTGTATTCAATTGCTCTGTTGTTTAATTCATTTGAGTCCTAAATTTCTAACAATAAAGGCTCTCATAGAAGAATAGATTCGTTAGAAAATATCAAATAGGAAATTTTGTTGCCAGAGAAGATGAAACTTTAAAATAGCGCTTCCACCACTTACATTTGCTGAATCACCCGACGAATGTTCGAATACATCATTTGATATTTGATGTTTATATGAAGTCTTTTTAATGAACACACTACTTTCTATTTGTAGTTTTTTTGGATAAATGATGATGGTGAGAGATGTGTGTTGATATCACCAGAAGGATTTCTTGCCAGTCAGATTACAAGTCTTACTTGGCAAACTCGCGGTGATTCAAGGTATCTTTGTTATGTGTGTATCTTAGAGCATTTTATTAAATTCGTTTTAAAAACCGGTTGAACCGGCACACTTCAACCGATCCAACCAAAAATCGAGAGTGGCCGATTCATTTTAAATCGTTTTAATCATGATTTTTGAATTGGTGAGAAACGATCGGTTTTCCGGTACTACCTGGTTGAACCAATGAATCGGATCAGATCAAACCGTATTTTTGTCTAATTTTTTATTTTTATTTTATATTCTACAATTTTAGACTTGATTAGTTTAGTACGGTAGTTAATTGCATGGTTCGTTCATGTGGTTTGCACATAATTGCATCGTTGGTCACTATACTTTACTTTTTGCACCGACGGTCCAAAAATATGAAAGTTATTGCGCGATTGGTTCCTCCTCCAACTAAAATGACTATATTACCCTCATTTAAATCAAGACAAAAAATAGGACATCAAAGGTATGATCATTTCCCATACCCATCCATGTGTCGGACCAACTATCCGGCAATGAAGATAACAAGAAAATCGCTTCTACCTCATCACAAATTAACCCCCACATTTGCCGAAGCACCCTCAACCAACTTTGCCTTCACCAATTGCCAAATAAAGATTACCTTATTAATCAACGTCGTTAACACACCCACAGTCGTGGTTTTGCCAATGATATTATAAGTGACATTCTTGGCTAGAGACAATCGAACCACTCCTAGTGCCTGACAGAATCTGACGATACAACATGTCCCAATACTCTAGCTAGCTAATAAGTGATATTATTTGTGCTTGATTTACATCGAAATGAGATACAAATATATATAGAGCGAACACGCAACCCTAATCTAATAATGGGCCAGGCCCACTCTAATGGGCTATAATATCCGTTAACACGCCCCCGCAGTTGGAGCGGGAGGTCTTCGAACGCTCAAACTGGATCGGAATTCGGTGAACAATGATGAAGGAAGCCCTTTGGTGAAGATATCTGCATACTGATAACGTGAAGGAACATGAAGAACGCGAACTTGGCCCGTAGCCACTTTGTCACGCACAAAATGAATGTTGATCTCAATGTGTTTCGTGCGTTGATGCTGAACGGGATTAGATGACATGTACACTGCCCATTAGAGTGGGCCTGACCCATTATTAGATTAGGGTTGCGTGTTTGCTCTATATATAATTGTATCTCATTTCGATGTAAATCAAGCACAAATAATATCACTTAATTATTACTAACTTAATCGTTAGATTTACAAATACATTATAGTGTATATAAGTACAATGTGGAAATGACTTCGAGTACAAGTGTTTTTTAGAAACAATTTTCTCAAGTATCAATTTCTAGTGTAAATGTAAAATATGGTCAACATGACTCAAAGTATTCTACACTGGGTCCTATTTATAAACTAATGTCGTGTCTTTAAATTGTTATTTCTGTATAGCCTAATAAATTAAATGATCGAAATATGGTATTTGCGGAGTGTTTATCTTATGTATGATTCAAAGAATTATCCAACATTATCATTGATGTACCCTTACACAACATCTAACACATTTGAAGAAAATAGGAAACTTACAGTAGCCTTTTTATTTTTTATATAAATGTACAGGTTTCGAAAGGTGGCGGCGATGTATGATTATAACAAATCCCAAAATATAGAATGTCGCATAAAAACTAGCATGTTATTACTTGGTACCTCGTATACAGCTAGCTTGGTGTTCAAATTTCAGTCCCACGATCCCGAAGCAGTAAAGTTGACCAAGATTAAATGGAAAACGCAAAAGTTAAGTGTATGTTCTACACATGATGCAATTCTGACACACGACAGCAACTGGTATTCAATCAAAATGTGGCATTTCACAAATGATAGGCCAGATGCTGAATTTGACATTGTGCTAGAGGAATTATCATATCCACAAGAACATTTGCTCGTGTATGGCCTCATAATTCATGGATTTGAATTTCAGCCCAGAGATATGGCAAGTTTCCCTTTTTCTAACAATTACTATGATCGAGTCCTTAGTTTATTTAGAAGTAACCTTTGAAGGTCGGGTTGTTGGAAAGATGGTGTGAATATTCTACATGTGAATCATATATAACCACAATTATTGGTATTTTGAATTTTTAACTTACAGATACAGCATAATCATATTGAAGAGGATATGGATAATTACGATGGCGATGATGAGGAATACTGGGAGAAAAAGTTGCTAGATGAGCATCAACGTTTAATTCAGATGTCAGAAGAGCCTTTAGAATACACCACCAAAAAGGAGCTCTACCTTCGTCTTTGTGCGGGTTTCCTTGGTCGTCATGGTGAAACTCGATTGGTATTGATTCAGTCCCTCTTCTTTTTCATCTTCATTTGCTAGAACATTATAAAAGTGATTGTTTGTTGATTGATTTCGTATATTTTAATCTCAGGAAATGCTTTGTTCATTAATTCATGATTTAACATTAGTAAACGATTTATTTGATTGACAGTGGTTTGTACTCTGCAAATCAACCCGCGGGATATGTTTCATGTTACGAGCCGCAGATATCATACGTGATAGCGGACATACTATACATCGGTCTGAATCCAGGTTCTCACTTCCTGAAATGAAATTTTTATTCTGACATGATTTCTAGTTAAAAATCATTAATTTATACCGTGAATGTACTCTGACAGATCATAGTTTATGCATTACCAGGTTCCATGAGGTGATACAACCTAAAGGTGGAAAATATCTTGATCTCCCGTGTACCCTAGAGTCACCCATGTTTTCACCTCACTATTTCCATGCATGCTATCTTGTGTTCAAATTTCAATACAACCAACCTTGGTCCGACGATACTGTTTTGTTTAAAGCAAGTTGCAGGTTGGATAACGTTTATCAAGGTACAATGTCAGTACATATGAATTTGGATCTATACGGTATACCAACAATCAAGCCAACAAATGATGGATTACATGACTCATCAAATATACCAAAGAATGAAAAAGTTGTGATGCAAAAGCGTTACATAGCTTTGAGACGTAGTAAGATTGAAGAAAGAAAGGATGGTTGGATGGAAGTCATGTTGTGCAAACCATTACATCACTTACAAGATCACCAGTTACTTGAGGTAAAGTTATCCGAAAATTTGCATGGACTTTTGAGTGAAATCGTTATAGAAGGCATCGAGTTTAGGCCGTTTATCTTATAATGCTGGAAATACCCATCAATTAGTTAGTTACCGTTTGTACCTTCTTCAAACTACAAAGACAATATTATCCAGGAATCGGAGATGATGTAAAAATAATAATTAATTGAAATGAAGCAAGTAGGTTTTTGACACTATGATTTATGTGTTGTGTTTACTTCTATTTATGGGAAAACTAACAATATTTGCCTTTAGAGCTTATATATTAAGAAAGTTTATCCATTTTAACTTTTAAGCATTTTAGCGATTCATAGTGTAAGGTCTCACAAATGATTCCCTCCTATGCTTCACACACTTGAACAATTTTTTATTTTAACTCGGTAGTTTCACAAGTTGTCAGGGGCGGAGCTAGGAGGCATGGGGCAGTCGCCCCCCCTAAAAATCTTGAATTGTAAAAATAAATAAATTTTTTAAGGTTATTAGTGACAGTTTTGGAGTTCCCCCCATCCCCCATACACACACACACACCAAAATGATAGAAAAAAAAGGAAATTTTTTTTTTTTACCCCCTATATGAAATATCCTAGCTCCGCCCCTGCAAGTTGTAATGCGTAAAATATCTTAAAAATATATGCATTTATGTATCTTTGAAGATATAGGAGTAAATATTTAAAAGAGTAAATTGCATATTTCATCCATCGGTTAAATTGCAATTTTTGTCCTTTTGACTAATTGGTTTTAAATTTCTCCGTAAATGAACAAAAAATACCCATCTTCCTTGACCCATAACCTCTCATTCTTCTTTAAACACCAAAACTCAAAACCCAACCTTTTTAATATACAAAAACAAAAAGAAACCCAAATCTTGAACATTTTTGCAGACCTATACGTTGTTTCTTGAAAATACAATCGTAATTTAAATCATAACCTAAATGGGCTGGGCTTTCACTGTTCATATGGTCAGCCTACGGCCCAATCTAGCTACAACAAACATGTGGTACCGTCCAACTAGTAACCTCTGACCTATGTTATCACTTAAACTCTTGAAGACTCTTGAAGTGTCTATTAGACTTGTGCCTGGCACGTCGGTACCAGTCGACGGAACCGACGCAATAGGCACGGCCCGTCGGTTGGCCGGCGTCGCTTTGGCGACGGAGGGGGAGAGTGTGTAGGGCCCGCGTCGGTTTACTTTTTCCTTTTTTTTTTTGTTTTTAATGGTTAATAAAAAAAAATATAACCGTTTGAAATGCAACGATATAAATTTTTTTTATTTTTTTCACCTTTTTCACACACTATAAATACACCAATTTCCAAGCCCATTTTTCATACACAATCCATTCATTTCACCTAGTTGTATTTTCTTATTAATAAATGTATTTTTTTTAGGATTTGTAAGGTTTTAATTTTTTTTAGGATTTGTAATGTTTTTAATTTCTTTTTAATACAATGTAATTTTTTTTTTAGGCTTTGTAATGTTTTATTTTATATTAATGTAATGTTTTTAATTTTAACATGTGTTATTTAAGTTTGTGTATTAAATAAATAGAGAAAATAGTGTGTGGGGCCCTGAAAAAAAGGGAAGTGATGTTACTGTAGGCAGTGAAATGTCAGCTTGTGTCAGTTGGGGAAAAAGTTGATGTGGCGCAGAGGTCAGTTTGTGTCACCCATTGGGAGCAGTCTTAGGTAATTTGACTCAATAATTGAAATATGAAAGTATAACTAATAGCAATAATATTAAATAAATGTTTGTAAAATACACGTTCTGTTATGTGACAAGGAAAATCAAATATCAATTACTTTTAGTTGATCACCAAATGTTCAAATATTTTAGGCTTTAAGTTTGTGGATTTAAAATCTATCACTTTGTACAATTAAATTTGGCCAAGCCCATTATTTCAATTAAATTGGGCCAAGTCCATTATATTTAAAAAGAAAGGCTAATCTTTTTAAATTAGTATATTTATGTATTTTTAATTTTATGAATTGTAAATTTTTTATTTGTTTTAATGAATGAATTGTTATTTAAATTAACTTTGTTGAATTGTTTGTATTTAAAAAATTAAAAAATCAAAAATTAAAAAATCAAAAATTAAAAACTCAATAACACTATCCAAAACACTATCTACCACACCACAAAATCCTCAGCAACAGCATTCTCCCCAAAACACTGTAAAAACAAAATCACCACACCCTGTGCTCTAAAGTTTATGAATTTTACAGCTAAGATTTTTTTGTTGAGCTTTGAAGTGTTTTACAGTAGCTTTGAGTTTTGACAAGAATGGGTTTATGTGTCAAATGTCCAGATTCAAGGCTCAAAATAAAGAAAGTCAAACAAAGCCAAAGAGATCGTTTGTATTCTTTCTTATCATTGTACCATTTTTGCATGATGAAGAATGAAGATCTTGAGAGATAATGATGGCACTCATTGTTTAAAAAGTATAAATCTTTAAAAAACACCAACCATACATCTTACCGTTTGTGTGAGTATATTTACAATGCACTCATTGTAAATTGTCTTTTAGTATTTTTTATTTAATCTAATGCTTTTCTAGTATATATGCATTAGTGGTTCATAAAGCTTTTATTATTATATTGTTTCAAGAATAATATAAATTGTTGTTGCTATGGCTAATGCAACTTGAAGGATTGTACTAAATTACTAGGTAAATTACTAGGTAAATTAATAGGCTGAGGACAGCCCACGACAATTAGCGTGACTATCAAACGTTATAAAATGTATGTTTCCCAAAAGTTCATTTCGACGTGCAACCTAATATGTAATCTTTTGAATCGGACCTTCTCCCAAAATCACACCTTAGACAATGTTAAATTGTTTAATGTGAAAATCACGTGGAGTTGATATTGAACTTGAGACCTATTAAACAAAGGCCTCCTTTTATGTCTCACGAAGACATTTACGTTACAGAATGATATAACTCGCTAAAGTCACAATCTACGTTGATAATGTATTATGTATATATTTATATTTATGGAATGATATAAGTGGCTAAAGCCAATCGAAGAGAAAAAAAGGCTAATTTTTATGTTGCAAATTTTAATGAGTTTTTGACTTACCATTTATAAGATATTTAATTTTTAAAAATTTGGATGAAATTGAGTTTTGTGACACATGACGTATCCTTATTAGTTATTTCATTCTCACCAAATATTGTTGTACTCATTTGAACCTCACTCTGTATTTATATTTATATTTACATTTATATTTACATTCAATTTATAAAATGAAAGAACAAGTATGACCATGTCATTAAAGAACTTTCTAATACATAGATCGATTATTTTTTTTTAGCTTCTCCAATATATAATGAACCTTATTAAATCGGCAATGAGAACGATAATACTTTTACTCTTTTAGGATCCATTTCACCAGCCAACCAACACATCTGATCTGATCTAATGTAATCTAATCTAATCTAATCTACCAATATTTATCAAAAACATCATATAAGAGCATCTCCAATGTATATACTATTTTAGTGTAAAAAGAGAATCTTTTAGAAATATGTTTGCACTAAAAAAGAGTTGCTCCAATGTGTTACACTAAATCTTTTTTAATCGATTGAGAATACACAATTCAACAATATAATACTAAATTTTTTTATATAAGTATAAAATAATCATAAGAGATATAATAACAATCATTGTATTGAAAATTTTTGAAAATAAAATTTTATAAAAGTTATGAAGTTTCTTTAATAAATATGATAGCAAACATTATTTTTACTAATTTTGAAAATATTAATCACAAATATATAATTAATACATCATATTAATACATTTGAATTATTATAAATATTATTATTTAATGTGAATAGTGTTTAGTGCATAGTTTAGTGCAGCACTATATTTGGTGCTGCACTAAACACTATTTGTCATTGCACTATAATAGTGCAGTGTTTAGTGTTAACACTGGAGTGACTTTTTTATACTTTTACACTATTTTTGTGCAAAAAAGTACGTTTAGTGTATACATTGAAGATGCTCTAAGGTAATACATCATTACAAGTTGCAAAATATCCAATATATCACTTCTATATCTCAAATAAGAACATATTTTATGTAAGTAGCATGTACTGTTCTATTATTATTGATCAAAGAATTGTCATACAAATTACAATCACACCCCTCTACGTGTTTACAAATATTTGATAAAAGTGAAGTAACTTCTAGTAGCATGTACACGTTTTACTTCATTTCCAAAATTCTAACAACTCTCACTAACTCACTCCATGCTGCGCCCCTGCTATAGTATCCATTAGCCATCCCCTCCTATCTAATATAGTCGTCCTTTGTCTGTTACTTTATATTATGTACAAGTCGTATTTACTACGTAGTACAGTACTATATATTTTATACATTATGTATAATGTATAATGTAAATAGTACTCCGTATAATATACTCCCTCCGTCCTAGTTTTATTGTTTTATTTTGACTTTTGAAGTCTTTCTTTGACAACTTTGACCTTCTATAATTTTTGTTTGTGTTATATAATATTTGATGCAAAATATATGAATGGATTGGGTTTTGAATGTATTTTCATTGGTATAATTTCCATCAAGTATTATATAACACAAATAAAAATATTCAAAGTCAAAGTTATCAAAGAAAGACTTCAAAAGTCAAAAGAGGACAAAAAAACCGGAACGGAGGGAGTATAATTTTGTTAGCAGCTGCACACACAAACTTCATATTGCGCCACAAAGATCTTTAACACTTCAAATGAAATACGGAGTGATAGCGTTATGTACATGTAGTAATGCATGTTGCACAAACTTCAAAAGCATTAAACTACAAAAATAAAGTACTGAGAATCCATCACCATATATTATTGACTAATTCAATGCAAAATTACGTTGTTAATTTAATTTAATCTATACAACTTTGACACTAAGGGTGTGTTTGACAACAACGAGCTGGAGCTGGAGGCTGGAACTTGTGGCTGGAGCTTGTCGTTGGAGCTGGGGTTTCTATTCAAAAGCCACTTCAAGAAGCTTCTTGTTTAGGGGTTTCTAGGGGCTTATTTTTTCAAAAAGCCCCATTGTTTTTGTGTTGCCAAACAAGACTTATGGGCTGTGGCTTATTAAAAGTGGAAGCTCAAGCCCCTAAAAACCCCGTAAGAGAGACATTAATTTATTCATTAATTTGTATTGTACGTTGCCATGAAATCGATTGATAGATGATGGTTTCAACTGGTGAGAAGTTCAAGATGATTATTTTAGAGTTGAGATAAAAAAAAAAGGAAGCTGATAAATACAATGAAAAAAAAAATGATTCGTGAGAAATTCAAGATGATTATTTTAGAGTTGAGATAAAAAAAAAAAGGGAGCCGATAAATACAATAAAAAATGATGCAAACACTAAAATTATGCTATGAGTACTTGTACAATATGCAACAACTGTTGTAAATTGTGTTGTAACAATCACTTTTTTTTTGTTGTACACATCAACTCCCTAAAAAATTATTATTTGGTATTATATAATATTAAGAAGATTTAAAATTAAAATTGCAAGTGTAATTAAAATAATAAGTTAAGGGTAATTTAGTAATTTTAGTGAAGGAGGGACTACTTACGAGAAAAACGTAAATTTATTGAACTGAAAACCTAAAAAAATAAGTACAGGGATGAGTTCAGTAAATCGATATAAACTACGGGGACCATCTATGAAATTTACACAAAATTAAAATGAAGGGGGTATTTTTCCACAGAAAAGAAAAATAAAATAAAAAAGATAAAATCAAAGGGTGTGGGTATGGACGTATGGTTGGTTGTTACCCTTCACTCTGTTAGAAGTAGGCGTGGAAAATAGAATTCATAGGGAAGGAGGGTTGCCTGTAGCCGGAGACTAGAAGCAAAGAGAAAGTCAATTGACTTGTCAACTAAGCGAGTAATGTGTATGAGTATTTTTTTGGGAGTAATGCTATACTAGCTTAATTATGAAGACCTACATATTGACCTAATTCTTTTATTGGTTGATTTATTTCTCTCTTTTTATCTCATCCAATCAATTTCTCACATCAACCAATCACAGTTTTAAGTCTACATTTAGACCTGTAAAGTTAGGTCTAGAAATCATATTCCTTTTTATTGGGACGCAATTTACATTATGATCTAGAGACGTACATCAAAGATTTTGTTCACTAAAAGTGTGCTATAGTGTTGCTGCAAACTTGAATGACTGAGTACAAAATACTAATCACCTTCTATTTTTATTCGGGAGTGATAAATACAACAAAAAATTACTAATCACCTTCTATTTTTATTCGGGAGTGATAAATACAACAAAAAAATTGTTGCATACATCAAACTCGTACTTTAAGGTGCTTGTACTGTGAGCTTCATCGATTGTACAATTTGGTGTATGGATTAATTTATTTGGTGTATCTATCAACTCCCATTTTTATTAAATTACATCTTTATGAAATATATATATATATATATATATATATATATATAGGATTGGGATCAAGGGAGAAGGTTTTCAAAGTGGAGAAATGGAAGAAGAAATCCTGACCATTAGATCCATGATTCAAGGGACCAGATTAGTCAACCAAAAAATACTTAAAATTGGGCGGAAGTTTTATGATACAGTGGTAAAAAAGACTTTTTGTCACAAATATATACAAGGAAACTAAATTATTATTCATTACTGATCGTATTAACCATCCGAATTCCATGAAAAAAAGTCGATTGATTCTCTAAATTCTTTACCCTAAAATCGGCGCAGAAAATCTTCAATCGAAAACCCTCGCCATCGATTTTATAATTGCTTCCGTGGAGTGATATTTAATTTCCTCTAGAATCGTATGAGCGCTGCTGAATTTTTTTAAGAATCGAAAACTAAAAATTGATTTTGAGGTTGTGGGTTTTAAAAAAACATGAAGAAATCAAAGATTCAGGCACATGCGAGTTCTTCAGGTATGCGATTATTGATGTTGTTTTTTTTAAAGCTACATTACATGATTCTGTTAGTTTGGTTTTTTTGTGTGACTAAAAATACGGTTTTTTAAAATTAAATTAGCGTTTGATTCTGGTGTGTGTTGCAACGGTTTAGGGGTAAAATTATAAAGTATGTTGTTGTTCCGATTCACTATGGCAAATAGGTTATAAGTTAGGGTTATGATGCTTGAATAAAATTGAGTTGGCATAAATTGTTCAATAGGGCGAAATTAGATCATCATAAGGTAGACTACATGTGTTTTTTTTTGTTACTGATGAAACTTTTTTTGTCTAAGAATAAGTTTGCTGATATGTTGCTTTCAAATCATAGGTTGCATTTTACTTCTAATTGTGAAAAGAGTATGATTCAGAAAAAAGCCTGACACCAAGCAAAATCCAAAGGTGGCGAAAATGTGGTTGTTCCCGTGCTTGCTGAACCAATATCTATGGTGTATCCTAGCATCATGCATGATCCTAAAATGGGAGGGAAAAGAGAGAAAAGAGAATCTAAAGTACCTGCTGCTAAGAGGTCGCCTTTCTGGATGGATGATGTGAAATCGACAACACTTGGTTGGAGATTTAAACTCTACATATTAATGTTTTTTAATCTGTGTGTTGGTTAACGTTACGGTTGTTTTTCGTGCATGATTATGTTTGCAATAAAAGGTTTGCATGAGTTATAACAGGAGGAGTTGCAAAATGTAGGGGGTTTTGAAAAATGCTAAATTTGTTGCTGAATCAGTACACGAAAAAACAGCATCATAGTGTATATTTTACTGAATCGTAGTTGGTTAAATTTTAGTTGGTTAAAATTTAAGTTCTACACACATAATTATACAAACGTTTACTGTGTTTTGCGTCTGTGTAGTGTAAGTTGCGTAATTATGTGTGTAACAAAATGTTTGTATGTGTTTTAAAGGATAGATTAAAGAAACGTATGGAGATGTTGAATCATATTGTGTTAATATATGAATCGTTGCATTAAAGTGCAGCATCATTCTCTAGCTTTTAGTGCATCTAAGTTTAATTCCAAATAAATAAGGGTTCATGCATACAATCATCTAACAAAAAACAGTAATAACGATGTCATGTTTGCCGAGAGTTAGAGTAAAAGTGTTTGTGGTTAAGTAAATGGGAATGATGATGCTTTTATTATGCTACTCGATGATTAACACATAAATATAGAATCATATTCTTTGTGATTTTATTTTTTTGGATCAAAGTTTAATTACTCGTTTATAAGGTGAATTAGGTGATGCTTATTAAGAGCATATACGTGAGATTTATGTAATATAAAATACAACGCCTTACTTTTTATGAAAGGTGTTATATATAGTTTTTAGTAAGTTGTTCGGGTGTAGTAAAGTTGTGTTAATATAACATCGATATATCGTAAAACCATTGCTCCAACATTGTGTTAGATATTTAAGGCAATTATTAATTAGTGAAACATTTTATTACAAAGTAATGAAGCAGACAAACAATAATTGTTGATTCAATGGGTTGGACCAATTTATTTATATTATAATCCGTTTGAATCAATGGGTTATGTGGTTGAATCGTTGTGGTAAAATAAAAGAATCAATGATTAATGTTATAGAATCACTATACAAAACTATGTGACTATGCGTGTCATAAAAAAATACGAAACTACCTGTTGGTATATAAAGAAAACGTGAATCGATTGCCAACAGTCGTTCAGTATATCGATTATCACAAATTAAGAGAATGCAATGAAATCAATTTTAAAGGATGAAATATCATGCAACTACTTTTGATTCAACGCAATATACCATACACCAAATTAAAACTGTAAAACGCCGTGAGAATGTAATCCTTGTTAAATGTTTATCTCCTTTCTTTTTGGGAAGGCAAAATCGTTTGCCACTTCCTATTGAATACACATAGTTCTCACGAAAAAAATACCCACAAAAAATCTTTCAACGGGATATCGGTAACATAATTACAAATGGAATCAAATATATGTCATACGATTGAATATTTCAAGCAAAGAATAGAACAATCACTGAACAAAACAATTCACGCAAATCAACGCAATATCTTGCCACTTCAATTGTAAAGATCTGATCATGTAACTGAATATCTTGTTGTTTATTTTCTCCTTTTTTCGTGGAGATTTACAACGGTTGAAGAAAATTGGAGAGAAGTTTTCATACTAATTAATATAATGATAAATTAATAAAAGCCTAATAATAAAAGAAGAAAAGTCTAAAATGCCCTTTGACCTTAAAATGAAATGATTGGTCAGAAATGCTTCTCCCTTTTCTCCACAAAAAAAAAACCTTCTTTTTAGATCCTCCAACTATATATATATATATATATATATATATATATATATATATATATATATATATATATATATATTATAAAACCCTTCATTTATACTAATTTAAATATAGTCAATCGGAAGCGTAAGTCCAAATAGATAGTGATAATTTACATCGTTTTATCAACTTATAAAATTCAACATTTTCAAAACATAATTTATTCAACCGAGGTGTTATATAAAACACTTTGAAACATTATATTATACAAATCCCTTATCAGAGTATTGCCTCGTGGTCAAACATTCCTGCTAGCCCAACTTCTTGCACACCCATTATTCAAACCGAAACCTGCAAGAAGTGTTAATGTGGGGGATTAGCATAACGCTAAGTGAGCAGATAACTAATCAACAACCTAACTTAGCTCAACAACTTTGTGTACAACAATTATCACTAAACAAGCTAGTACACAATACAACACATCAACAATGCATCAGTTCAACAATGCAACAATTCAACTAATCAACAACACCATAATGAGGATCGGCGGCTCTGGGGATAACCATAAACCCGGGAGGCTCCCCAAGAACACTTACCCAACCTATCCGTATGGCCATACGGACGAGACCGATAGCTAGTGATTATCTTCAACTAACACAGGAGGTGTGTTAAACTTTGGATAACCAACTAGCCCAACCAACAGTTCAACAACTCGTTGCCTCATTAACAACTGATGCCCGAAGGCCAATTAACTCAAGTGATCACGTAATCAACAAGTCGCATATTCAACTAGTCAACATATCAACAGTATTATTACTATCAACATAATCATCAATGCAACGGATAAAGTAATAATACGTTACTTGTTGTAACCAAACTTGTTACAACCAAGTTACGCTGAGGATTAGAGATCCACTCACCGACCACCTCAGGCATCCACTCAGTAGTCTAATATCACTGAGCCTTCTGCACATCTGACAATATAATTAAACAAAATGAGTTAGTAACTCATTCATAATAATTAACTCATGTTAAAGTCATACAACATGATTCATAATCTCTATTTCATTGAGTTATTACTCATTTCGTAAATCACTTAATTTGTATCATTTCAAGATTATGAATAATCACTTTAATCATCTCAATTCACAATCACTTAATAAACTATGATCATCTTTCAACATCAAATCAAGTAAGTTTCCAAGATTAGGAATAGCCATTATAAACATCGATATTCATAATCAATTACCAAATTATGATCATTAGTATCACATTCTCACCTTTATCCATCTTAATCATTGTTAACTAATATAATTAACCCATTAACAAGATTAATAACGTCTAACATCAACAATTAATCAAACCCCTCATAATTATCTTCATGAATCAATCATAATCACCATGAACACCTAATCAACTTTACACAATTTAGTTTGAATACAACTAATCATCATCATGTATCAACTAAACCATTTAACTTTATTAATGATCATATATCAAATTCACCATTTCTAAACTAGATTTAGATTATAATCCACATATAATCATCAACTAACAACTATATGATCATTACAAGCTTCGACTTTATATTAATCAAACAACTTTTATCTTAATTATTATCAATATCAAGAACACTCAATCAATTCATAAACCCTAGCTTCATTGATGTTAATCATCATCATTAATAAGTTCTAATAACATCATTTATGAGTTTAATACACATCAATTAACAATTATATAATCCTTTCATGCCTTAATTTCATCTCAATCATCACAAACCTCAAAAACATTAAACAAAAATAACTTTTAGCTTGAATCTTGCTACTTATCATCATTAGTGAGTTTATCTCACATCAATTTCACCAATCTAAACCCTTAATTCGAATTATACTCAAGAACATCAAAGAACCCAAATTTTAGGGTTCATAAATTTCAAGAAATTGAGACTTACATGTTGTTTAGAATGATTAGAGGATAATAACCTTTGATCTTGAAACTTGAATTCGAATTTGGCATCATTAATTTGATGGAAGGAAGTGATTTTAAGAGTTAATCTAGGGTTTCTCATATAATGTATGTATATATGATAATATATGATGCGTACGTATGTATATAGATAAAAGAGACCGACCCAAGCATTTAAAGGTGTACTACAAGTGTTTAGATTTCATTCCCCGTACTTATAATTGTCTGGAACTTAAAAACCATTTACGGGAAAACATTATTTTATTTTACCATCAACTAAATAAAATTAAAACACTCAATAATTTATTAGTCACAATAAATTATTCGACTCTTTTACCCATTTATTTTCAAATAATACAACACACCTATTTTCTGACACACTTAATAATAATTCACAGTTATAAAATATTAAATACTACTAGACCCAAATACTGGGTGTTACAAATCTCCCCTCCTTAAAGAGATTTCGTCTTCGAAATCCGATCACACTATATATAATCTAAGAACACAACCACCTATTACTCCCCTTCCCCATGTGAGATTCAACTCACATTTTATTTCTACTTTGCTAATACTTAACCTTTCATATTACACTAATTGTATACTACTCATTAATATATGCACTCAATTTATTTCAATTATGCATATAACCCCATGCATATCTATAATCACACAAACACCGAATCAATTTGCATATATTTAACTATTTAAACACAATATATATGTATATCTTATCAACTTACACACCACCAATGTGTATATCAATTAAATTCACAATAACACATAAGTTGTGTTTCATACACCGCTTAATTCAACTATCATCAAATACATATATCATACATTACTCCCTTGAGCAATTCCTAAATATATGTACACGGTTTCGATTCTTTCCACATTCACATATTCAAATGTAAATGTTTATTCCTTTTTCCCCTTGCACAATTATTGTGCACTTATCCTGTCTTTAATAAGTCAACTAACCATTTACATGAGCATTTATACTTAGTCATGTATACAACTAAAACACATAATCACTGGTCACAAATGTAACACATATCTCTTTGAACATCTCAACCTTACAGTAATTACAACAAGTGGTAGTGAATACCACAATATACACCTTAACAACAAAAGTTTAGCTCGATTTACAACTAGCAATTTAACTAACATCTTGTTAGAAATTTTCACTTTTGCAACTAGTTGATTACAACTTTACAACTTATAAATATAAATACAACTTGATTATATGAAACTCTTATTCGAAAGCATCACCATTCATATAATCATAATCACATATAGAATAAACAATAAGCAGTATGTAGAGGTCAATTCTTATTGTTGAAACTACTATTATATAATCAACTAGCATCCGGTTACACCAATTAAGATGCTAAGACAACACCCGTTAATACCATGTATCATCCTCAATGGTATTTCAACAACACAAGGTGTAGTCATAAATCATCTTTTCAACAATATTACCACAATATTATTCATAAACAACTGACCTCTACTTTGCGGAAATCATTTTTTTAAAGATTACTAGTTGCACTTAACTATATACATATCTCTTGTATCCTAGTTACCACATTAAACAACAACTTAATGGTTTATTACTCTTTTATTTTAGTCAATCATTGACTATATTTCAACTACAGGTCAACATATCTTACCTGTTATTTTAAAACCACTTAACTTTACCTGGTACTTAGTAACCTCAACAACTCCATGTGAAATGGCATAATATAAATACGTTGGCCAGACGTCGTCATATTATGTCATTCACACTTTATTCTCAGGCCACTTCATACCATTTATCTCCAAAGTAATTATCTTTACTCTCACATATTGCTCAACAGTAATATCAACACTTTACACAATTACAACAACCTGTAATAGCAAGTATATTCCCAATTTTTAACTTGCTACTATTTTCAACTTATCACCTTTAATATGAACTACTCATATTATCATGTATATATAACAATACAAGCATATAACACCAATGTCTGACACAATACATCAGTCAACTTTGTTATCACCCGAACCAATATCAAGTATTATCTATATAACTTAATACTTATAGTACATTTAGTACTAAACAATTCATCAATATTATGTATAATATTCAACACATAATAGTCAATCTATATACCTTTAATCAAATCTCAATTGAGTATTTCATGCTCAACTATTACATCAATATAAGCTCCTATGCTTATTTCGTAATTTCTTAAAACGCTCAATTCAACATTTTATCATACTCTAAGTAATTCAACTACTTCATCTCATTTCAATTAGTCCACATAATATAGTTCATATGATTAGCTAATCAATGTTTACTAATTCTTGCTAGTAGCAATCAACAATACCATTTACTGGTATATTTTTGCAGTTAAATAAACTGCCTACAACCGACGCATACACCATAAAATATGTGAACCTCTTAAATCAACTTTTAATGTTGTATATAGTCACAGGAATGATCTCAGGGCTCAAAGAAATAAAAGCCCAATTTAAAACGTAAGTCAAAAGTTAAAAATAAGGTCCGAAAAACAGTAAAATGCCATTTTCGGGCCCCAAACGACCCCGAAGTGCCAAAAACTGACAGGGCTCATGGAAATCCAATGAGCTTTGACCGTTGGGCCGTTTTTGAGTGGACATGTAAATTTCGTCTTAATCGGACACCGAAATTTTCTAGCGGAAATTTCTACGTCAAAAGTTACGTCGAACGTCGAAAAACGTAAAAAAAATATTTTAATCCTGTAAATAACCACAAACCGCCGGCTAGGCTACATGAGCCGCCGGCTAACATATCTAGCCGCCGGCTAAAGGTCTCGACCCGTCGGCTACCCGAGTCGAAACGCCGGCTAACACCAATTTTTGCAAACAGAACAAAAGTGCGTTTTAAAGTCAAAAGAAGCCGCCGGCTTGGGGCATCCAGCCGCCGGTTTGGACCTCCAGCCGCCGGCTATAACCTCCAGCCGCCGGGTCCCCTGTCTGCACAGCAGACTGAACATCTTAGTGCAAAAATGCGAATTTCAAACGCGCATATCTCACAAACCGTAAGGAGTTAGGTCATGAAATTTTGCAGGCACCTCCACTATGCCAAAATAAAACTTTCCCTTTTTACACTTTTTCAATTTTCACATTTTACGAGAAAACGGACGTGTAACTCATTTTAGGCCATTTCCGACCATTTTAGTGAACACGCCATATTCCAAATGGCTTACTTTCTGACTTCAACCCTTTACCAACATGTTTCTATATATATTTAAGACGTGTGGGCATATTCATCACCCCCATATACCCTTCCTATCGTATTTTCACTCGTTGACCCGTTTAGGGGTCCAATTGGGCACCTTTACCAAAATCTACTAGTTTAACTACTTCAACACTTTCAACACACATTCCTACTATATGTAGGACTTAAAATCACTGTTACATTGGTCATAACCAAACCAATACTCATTTTAACCATTTAACCACCCAGTGACCCATTTGGGCACTTTAACAACCCATTTGGGTTTCAACCTATATGTTTACAAATTTTAACACCCATTTTACACTTCTTTGACTTTACCAAGTCAAACAACTTCACTTTCGCTATCGGTGTCTCATTATATTCTTAAAACACCAAATTCACATAAAATCATCAAATTTAGACCAATCACAACAAGTTTTCCAATTTCATGATCACTTTGACTTTTCACAACTTGTCAATACATATTAGTTTGGTTGACCACTTCGACTTCATTATATTACCACTTTTAGTATATAGATCATAATTCAATTACAATCATGATCATTATTAAACACATAAACATCTTACCATATTCATCACTTTATAGTATATATATTACCAAATTCGACTCTACTAATCTCAACTTTGACTTTTCTGTGTCAAACATACCATTCCCAATCAATGGACACTTTCTCATTTAAACAACAACAAGACTCCAAATTACCTCGATTGAGATATTCCAACAATCTCATTTCACTATCTAGAGTCATTTCAACTTTGCTAATCACAGTACTTCCAAAATTATTATTTCACATAACAATTCATACAACCGATTTCATATTTTAATTTCATATTGTAGACACAATTAAATCCACATAATACAACTATTACACCTTATTCAACAATGTATCTACACAATTTAACAATATATTACACCTTTCTATGATGTTAAACATCTCATTTAGTATCTCCTCATCAGATTTACAAGCAACTATTATCAAGGACTCATCACTAAGGAATCATAGCAGTTTGACTCAACTTACTTCACTACTAATCATAACATAGCAAAGTAAACAATTCAAACTTATTTAAATTCATCGAATTTATCGAGAATTACCTGGCATATCTAGGCCCACGAGTATTGAGGAATCAATGAGAATACCTATTGGTTCCTCATATTCCTCCGTCTCTGCAACCAAAACAACACTTTTGCAACTTTTTATAGGTTAGTACACATTCAATAACAACTTTCTCATGCAACTACTAATCCCGCACTCCCAGGAATGTTTGACTTGACACTACCATAGATTTGGGATTGAACACATTGCAATGTCCAATTCGCCCAAACCTATGCTCTGATACCAACTTATAACACCCTTCATTTATACTAATTAAATATAGTCAATCGGAAGCGTAAGTCCAAATAGATAGTGATAATTTACATCGTTTTATCAACTTATAAAATTCAACATTTTCAAAACATAATTTATTCAACCGAGGTGTTATATAAAACACTTTGAAACATTATATTATACAAATCCCTTATCAGAGTATTGCCTCGTGGTCAAACATTCCTGCTAGCCCAACTTCTTGCACACCCATTATTCAAACCGAAACCTGCAAGAAGTGTTAATGTGGGGGATTAGCATAACGCTAAGTGAGCAGATAACTAATCAACAACCTAACTTAGCTCAACAACTTTGTGTACAACAATTATCACTAAACAAGCTAGTACACAATACAACACATCAACAATGCATCAGTTCAACAATGCAACAATTCAACTAATCAACAACACCATAATGAGGATCGGCGGCTCTGGGGATAACCATAAACCCGGGAGGCTCCCCAAGAACACTTACCCAACCTATCCGTATGGCCATACGGACGAGACCGATAGCTAGTGATTATCTTCAACTAACACAGGAGGTGTGTTAAACTTTGGATAACCAACTAGCCCAACCAACAGTTCAACAACTCGTTGCCTCATTAACAACTGATGCCCGAAGGCCAATTAACTCAAGTGATCACGTAATCAACAAGTCGCATATTCAACTAGTCAACATATCAACAGTATTATTACTATCAACATAATCATCAATGCAACGGATAAAGTAATAATACGTTACTTGTTGTAACCAAACTTGTTACAACCAAGTTACGCTGAGGATTAGAGATCCACTCACCGACCACCTCAGGCATCCACTCAGTAGTCTAATATCACTGAGCCTTCTGCACATCTGACAATATAATTAAACAAAATGAGTTAGTAACTCATTCATAATAATTAACTCATGTTAAAGTCATACAACATGATTCATAATCTCTATTTCATTGAGTTATTACTCATTTCGTAAATCACTTAATTTGTATCATTTCAAGATTATGAATAATCACTTTAATCATCTCAATTCACAATCACTTAATAAACTATGATCATCTTTCAACATCAAATCAAGTAAGTTTCCAAGATTAGGAATAGCCATTATAAACATCAATATTCATAATCAATTACCAAATTATGATCATTAGTATCACATTCTCACCTTTATCCATCTTAATCATTGTTAACTAATATAATTAACCCATTAACAAGATTAATAACGTCTAACATCAACAATTAATCAAACCCCTCATAATTATCTTCATGAATCAATCATAATCACCATGAACACCTAATCAACTTTACACAATTTAGTTTGAATACAACTAATCATCATCATGTATCAACTAAACCATTTAACTTTATTAATGATCATATATCAAATTCACCATTTCTAAACTAGGTTTAGATTATAATCCACATATAATCATCAACTAACAACTATATGATCATTACAAGCTTCGACTTTATATTAATCAAACAACTTTTATCTTAATTATTATCAATATCAAGAACACTCAATCAATTCATAAACCCTAGCTTCATTGATGTTAATCATCATCATTAATAAGTTCTAATAACATCATTTATGAGTTTAATACACATCAATTAACAATTATATAATCCTTTCATGCCTTAATTTCATCTCAATCATCACAAACCTCAAAAACACTAAACAAAAATAACTTTTAGCTTGAATCTTGCTACTTATCATCATTAGTGAGTTTATCTCACATCAATTTCACTAATCTAAACCCTTAATTCGAATTATACTCAAGAACATCAAAGAACCCAAATTTTAGGGTTCATAAATTTCAAGAAATTGAGACTTACATGTTGTTTAGAATGATTAGAGGATGATAACCTTTGATCTTGAAGCTTGAATTCGAATTTGGCATCATTAATTTGATGGAAGGAAGTGATTTTAAGAGTTAATCTAGGGTTTCTCATATAATGTATGTATATATGATAATATATGATGCGTACGTATGTATATAGATAAAAGAGACCGACCCAAGCATTTAAAGGTGTACTATCAAGAAGCATATTACAATTATCAATCAAAACGTCAACAAAAAAATATTTTTATCGGTAAATAGTAATCAAAATCGATGCTATAAAGAATATTTTAACGAATGAATTTCATTTTTAAATCATAACATTAATTGATGAATATTTATTTAATAAATTGTTAATATGCAGTGTGATGCATATTAACTAATATGCATCGCGATACATATTAAAATTTCACATTATTTGAAAAATATTTTTATTGTTAATATGCATCACAATGCATATTAACTAATATGCACCGCGATGCATATTAACGGATTTTGATCTAATATTCATAAATCGATGCTATAACTTGAAAAAAGAATTTATCAAGGAAGCTTAACATTCATAGCATCGATTCTGATTAACATTTACTAAATTTCAGTTTACTTTTTTCAAGATTTGTATGGGTGAAGGTAATATGCTTCCTGATGCATACTAACGCTTCACACTTCCTCCAAAAAATACACTTCCCTCTGGATCATTCCACTATATATATATATATATATATATATATATATATATATATATATATATATATATAAAATCAGATTCAACATATAAAAACTTATAACAGTTCAAAAAATCAAATTTTAACCTACGGGCTGTGTTTTACACAGCCAATAAGACTTCCTAGTTTATCTTATTAATTCACATGTATTATGGAGTATGAGGGTTTGAATATGGAAATCACACTTTTGTCATTTCATCACATATGTTTTCCTGGATATAACTGAAATGCTTATGCATAATTGAAACAAACAAAGAAATATTGAGACTGAAAATGAAACTGACTGAAATCGATTGGGTCACGTCTGCGCCACATCAGTTTTTTCAAAATGATTGAAACTGACGGACTCCTACTAACAATGATACCGTCACTTTAATTTTTGAGTCCAACATATACCAATTTACCTTTAGTTATATACACACACGAAAAAGAAAAAGAAAAAGAAAATGACGGACAGTCGGTAAATATGAACACACTAATGTCTAGGTGTATTTTTTGAGTCTTTGGATCTGTTAAAGGTCACGTTTTACCTATTTATTGTGACTTCATAATTGGTCTTGAGATTGAAGTCTTTTTCTATTCGGATTATATTCGTTTTACAATCATCAAGCCAGCTAATGAATCCACCACCAGTAGAGCACATGTCAATATCATACATAAATAATCTACAAACAAACAAAGAAAATGGAATTTAAATTTCTAAGTGAATCCTACTATCGATATTTCAATTCTTATGAACCCTTAACACAAACAAAGAATTCAAAAATGAATACAATTTTTCATAAGAATTGTATACTTTGTATAACGAATGAATCCGTAACAACAACTATCCTACCTACCTTCAACGTAATCCACCCCTATACAATGGTTGTTTTGTTAGGTAAGGGGAGTCTAGACATTTTAAAATGGAACATTCTGAGAGCAAGTGAGAAAATATTTTTTTTATCCAAGTATAAAATATTGAGACGTTGACGTTGAGGTAATTATAGACGTTGACGTAGACCTAATTATGCAGTTCCGACTATATATATAAACCAGAGTATGCATACCAAATACTCACGTAAATGTCAATGCATTTTAGTTTTCGTTCATTCTTAAAAACATAAAAGTTTCCTGTTATAATCGCTCGGTGATCGAATTGAAGCAAAGGTATACGTATAACCCGTTTAATACTTTAGTCATGGCCAGTGTGAGACGATTACGTTTTAATCATTATTCAATAAATAAATACTAATTAATGATGTTAATGTGCAGATGACTTCGCAAGCTGAGAGACTACCTGATCAAGCGCTTATCAATGGTAATGTCTGCTATCCACAATTCCATATTTCCATTTTACTAATCCCCTTTAGACTATTTGCAATGATAACAAGCGTTCCGTTGTGGGCAGTGGCGAATCTAGGATGAAATCTAACATGGGTCCAATTTTCTTTAAACGAATAGATGTCCCAATCATATGGGTTAAATAGCGGGTCGGGTTGGGTCGGGTCAGGTATTGGTCCTAACATTTTTATTAGTTTATCCCCATAAAATTATTTGAAGTCATTTGAATTTTTAGAATGTGATAGAAACAAATAATATCTCGTTAACTTGGTAAGAGTGGTACTTGAGACCTGGCTCAGTTGGTTGAGCATCTTTGGCATTAGTCAACAGGTTGGGGGTTCGACCCCCACTCGGTACATGGAAATCCATTGGGCCTTTGGGCTCAGTGGTGAGGAGTTTTCCCAATTGGGTTTCTTCTCGATGGTGCATCATGGAGATGATCGGGTGGTTCACTATTGTTAACTAATATCCACGGACGCTAGTTAACATTAAGCTGGACCGTCAGTGATTCAAATCTGCCTTTCAAAAAAAAACTTGGTAAGAGTGATCTCACTTATGTATCAAAAATTTACTAAAAGTTTGTAAAAAGGTCATAATATTGTTGATGCCTAGCTAGTTGATTGATATGAGTGTTCATACTTATTAAACGTTTACGTAAGTATAATTCAACTTACAAAGTCAATCTATCTATACATACATATAATGCATATGACATTCTCTCTCTTAATACTTAAATTTTAAAAATGGAAACTTAGTTAATATATCATTCCATAATATTGTTAATTTGATTCATCAAACTATTTGTCTAAAGCCTTTCAAGTTATAGTGCACATATATGCTTATTTGTCTAAAACTCTATGTTCTTGAAAAACGTTATAGAATTGACAACCACCATATTTTGTATGTATTTCCGCTACGTAGTGCGGGTACACTACTAGTATGTGTGTGTGTGTGTATATATATATATATATATTCTTCAAGGAATTTTACTACTACGTACAAGTTTTTAACAATCAAATATATGTTTGATAAAAATGGTAATTTGGAGCGGTACCCTGACCCCCGTACCATATTTCAATGGTACGTGTCCGCCCCACTTCCAAGGAGCAATGGAGCATCAACGCTAGGTAAATCACCTGTCTACAAATCACATACACATGCCGAGGAACGAATTCGAATCCCCGACCTATCAGTCATATGTGTTAAGTCTGGTCATTTGCGGTGGCGACTTGAGCAAATTCTTGATTGGATATGTTTGATAAAATAATAAATGTTTAAGGTATAATACAAATTTTTAGGCTCTCAATTTGGACTTTTGTATTATTTATTTACTGATTATATTAATGTATTATGGGCTTATGTAATACTTTGTTAATGTATTATGGGCTTTAGTGATTAGTGAATAAAATTTAACAAATAACATTGTGTCCATGTATGTTAAAGAAATAATTTACTCATCTAACATGGGTCCATAATTATTTTTAACATAGGTCCATCATAAATTAATAGATGCTTTATTAAGAAATATGTGATACAAAGTGGGTCCTTGGACCCATGTTAATATAGAGTACATACGCCCCTCTGGTTGTGGCTATCACATCGCAACAACCTTGCATTGTCCCATAACTTTTGCAATTGTAACACAAGGTTGTGGAGAGTAGGTTCCACTAAATTAATTTTGGTTAGACTAAAAAAGGAAGAAAGAAAAATGGATAAGGGAAAAAAACCGATGCGGACTCACTTTAGGCATTCTCTTGCCCATTTTCCCAATCACAACGCCCACATCTACCATAACTTTCATTGCGGTGTGGGTGTTGTGACGTTCTGAGATCAAAACCTCAACCAAAACAAGTGCGTTGCAAATTATCTTACAATATGGACAAATTAAAATAAATAGAATATTATAAAAATAGTTTGTAGACCAACGTCCATAAAAAAAATAGTACTCCACGCATCAAAAATTAGCATTGACTTCTTGATCTGATTAGCTCACCATTTAGTGATTGACATCTTATTCTAATTTATTATTAAGGATATTTCAAAATTTAACAAACAGTTTAGTCCTCTACTTCTTTATATGAGCTGGTAAATAAGACATTGAAATTGATTAATACGAAGTTGTGCTATTGTATAATTGTACAGTCAACTTGAAATGTTGTACAATACGGTGTTTAAATAAATTTGAGTTTTGTATTTATCACTTCTCTTTCTTTATTGCATAACGTATCACTGTATGGTGTAAACCACTGCATGATATTCTTTATTCGGTCAAAGTATTTCAATGCTGTTACATACATTAAATTCCACATGAAGATGGAAATTTTTTATTGAAACCTTAAAGTATACTAAAAGATGGAATTGAAATTCATAATGCTGCGATTGTTTCGATATTGTTCAACACGACTCATAATATACAGGCCCGGCCCGTGAATTTTGTTGGCCTTGTGCCGTAATTTGAAACTAGGCCCCTTATTCAAGCTCTTGAGTCTTGATTTTTTATTGATATAAAATATTTTGTGAATTGGTTATCGAATTGTTTAAATAAATTTTCGGACCAAACGATATTTTACTTAGAAGATTGAATTTTAAAACAATGAAATTTATACATCTAATAAATATCTAGTTCAGTAAATTAGTAATGATTGTTAAAATAAAACTAGTAGCTTGGTAATTATGAAAATTACTACGTATTAGCATGTAATAAATTATTAAATGCTTAAAAACTATAAGCAAGACTCGATCACTTCACCTTGACTTTAAATAACAAAGACTTGCCGACTGAACTAGTACTGCATTTAGTTAACTTTTCATTTTATTAATATATGTTGAGATAGTAATCGATATTTTGGGGCCCAAAAAACTTGGGTCATGTGCCACACCCCATGTAGCACACCCTGTGTGTTTGGTACATGTGAATGGAAAGGAGAGAAAGGGAATGCATTCACTTCTCTTATTTGTTTGAAAAATGGAATGGAAAGGGAGAATCAAAATAGCTCTCATTCCACCATTTTGATTCTTCTCAATTTACAAGAGAATGATGAGAATGGGAAATTATAGAAGGGCTATTTCTCCGTACTTTTTTTGGTGAGAATGAGGAGGCAACTTACAAAATAAGGTATAAAAACAATATTCCATGTGCATTGCACATGCTCATCAGATTTTGAAGGAGCCCCTAAATATTTTCTCTCCAATTAAGTTTAGAAACCTTAATAAACCAAATATCTTTTTGGAGATTTCTGCTTCTTCTTGTTCAACAATTTACTTTTCCTTTGTCGGGATTCACTCCTTCTGATCGTCATCAAAGAACTGCCCGCCGTCATCCTCTCTTCGTCGCCGCCGACGAACATCTCTCCGTTGCCGATCAAACTCCCGACGTCCTCCTCCAAACTCCTTCCCCCACCTCCACCGTCAAACCACGGTCCTTTCATCCATACAAAAACATCGCAGGAGGCCGCCGTACCACCACCACTGGCATCGAATCGATCTCCATCAATTGCAAGCTTGAATGAGAAATTTCTACTTTATGTTTACTTGAATGAGAAATGTTTACTCGATCTCCATCGATTCTTTCCTCTGTTTCTTAAAATCGTCTCTATGTCTATGCTTTTCGCTGCGTGGATTATTTGTTGCTTGATTATGTCGATCGTGTATCTGATTTCTTGACTCAGTCAAAGCTTCTGTTCATACATTGAATATGGTTCATCTGGGTATGCAGAAAGATGATGTTCTTTGTGTTCTTTCTGTTGGTTTTTTGTACCTTTTTTTTACATCTTGTATACTGGGGTTGTGTCTGTTTTTGTATGTTGTCTTTTTCTTTAATAATAAGTGCTGCCTTTTCAAAAAAAAGAAAAAGAAAGAGTACGTGTAGTTTGTAGTGTTTTGTTGTTTTATTCATTCATGATTTTAGTTATGGGAATGTTGTTTTATTCATGATTTTAGTTCTGGGTTGCAGCTCCCCTTTGTTTCATTTACAGCGTAGTATGTCCAGTTTCTATATGCTTGTTTCCTTCATTTCCATTCTACTACATAACCAAACAAGTAACTCGATTCAACCTTGTATTTCTCAAGTTGATTCCATGTATGTACCAAACATGAGAATTGAAATCATTCTTCTTGACTGATTCCATTTCCCACCGTTTCCATTCTCTTATACGATTCCATTCTCTACGATTCCATCGTACCAAACGCACCCACCAAATGTATAATATCCACACACACCAAATCCAAATATTATACGTTGACTAATCTACCTTTAAACTATGAGAAATGATATTCTCACCAAAATTTTACAAAATATGTTTCACAAAGTGACATGGACCAATAGTATATGAAGTGAGAAGCACGAGAGAGAAATCAAAAGTTTTTATGATTGGTCCATCTCATATGCCACATCATTATGTAGATTTTTCTTTGTAATTTTTATGTGAACCTAGCATTTCTCTTAAAATATATTTGAAAGTTTCTCGATTTTTATTGGTTATTTTTTTGGAAATGAACAGTTAGAATGAATGATAAAGTAATAATTTATCAACTAGAGAATTACTATGGGCTGAATTATCAATGAAACGTTGGGCTTTTGGGCTTGTAGATGGCCCAGAACCAACCAAAACCCACTCAATCTCTGTTGTAGTAAATAGACGTGAACAAAGTCGGATATTAGCCCGACCCGACCCGTACCCGGAACCCGAACCGGGTTTTAGGTCAAAGGATGAGAACCGGTTTGTTGACCTACCCGACCCGACCCAAACCGGGTTTTTGACCCACGGATACCGGTTTTTAAACCGAGTTTTTCCGGGTTTTCCAACCCGACCCGTATCGTACCCGGTCCCAACCCGATTTGAATTTCAAAAACCCAACCCGGGTCCCTACCCGCCGGGTACGAAAAAAACCCGAACGGGGTTCAAAAAAACCGGTTTTTTTCGGTTTCTGTTCCGGGTTTTTTTTCGGGGTTCGGTTCCGGGTACGGGTTTTTTGTTCACGACTAGTAGTAAAGTTAGTGTTGAAAATGTTCTAAAAAGATGTTGAAAATGTTTTAAAAAGTTCACTGTATCTCAAAAATAGTAATTATATCAGCAAGCCAATTACCTTTGAAAGAAAAATTAAAAATATCTAAAACCTGTTAGTCTAACTAACAAAGTAAAAAAGTGACGCACAAGTCACACGATTGATTTTTGCGTTTCAAGACCGAAAAATGTAATCCTGCCATTTGCATTAGAATTGATGTTTAACATTTGTGAATTTTGAGATGAATAGTGTACATACTAACTAGCTAATACATTTAAGGACCTAGAGAAGAATACATCAGAATTGGTATCCCTCTATATGAAGCCTCGATTAGATGCGATTGGAAAGCTGCTAAAGCCATCCTAGATGAAAACCAGAACATGGTAAGATGTAGTATCACTGAAAATCTGGAAACACCCTTGCACTTTGCCGCATCTGCAAAAGTAAGTCCCAGAAAAATGAAAGAGTTCGTGAAAAGTCTCGTGGGATTGATGACTACGGATGATTTGAATCTGCAAAATAAAAATCACAACACTGCCCTCTATTTAGCAGTTGTCGCTGGAAACCTTGAAACAATTAAGATTATGATGCCTGAGACGATAATCAAGAATGGAACAGCTGATGATATAACATTAGAGAACAAGGTCTTGTTGAGCATCTGTGGTAGTAAGAATGGAGATATGCCGCCATTGTATGCAGCTGTCTTGTTTGGACATCATGAGGTAGCCAACTATCTGTACAAAAATTCCAATTTGAATGATGATTGCTGGAACAATCAGAATCGTGGTTGGCTTCTTGAGAAATGTATCGAGAATGACATGTTTGGTAAGTATTTTAGTACTGTATCTAATTATTGCATCTACATTTCCTCAATTATAAGTGGTTCAACCTCAAAAAATAGAAATTTACTGATCTGTTCTGTTCTGTCAATATATAGTTTTTTCTACGCGTTTATGTAATTGTAAATTGTAGTAAAAACAGTGATAACAACATAAAAATCTAGTTAGGTTTATGTGATTTAAGATGAAGCCACTGTAGTCTGGGACAAACTAGTTACAACAGCCATTATATTACAGAAGCTAATCAATATATAATGGAACAATCTATCACATATACATGTAAAGTATCTTTATTTATAATATACGGTTTCTAGTTTTGGTTATTATTATTGGTTTTTTTCTTCTGTCATGACTTTCCCTCACGAAGAGCTTGTCAAATCTTTATTTCTAGATATTGCACAAAAGATTGTAAAAACGGACAACGAACGTCATAGACAGGCACTTCAAACGGGCAATGCACTTCCAACGGACAACGACGTACTTACTTCTCATAAACAGGCACTTCGAATTTTGGCTCGCAAGCCTGATGCCTTTTTTGTAAAAAAACCTAATTTTCTATGGAGAATCATCAGAATCGTCATCATATGGGGTAAATATCTCTATTCCCTGAAATTATACCAAGTGATGCTAGTACGCCTAGGTAATCCAATTATGTAATTTAAAAGAACTGCTCAAGAAAGAAAAGAATGGAATTCAATATCCGATCCATATGATATAGCAGTGATTTTACAGTAATAATATACTCCGTATATTTTATTGATAGTGGTTAATAACATCCAACTTCATTCATCATTAGTTTACTATTAAGTATTTTATTGATCTGACTTATTCTCTTGGTTGTTGGTGTCAGTTCTTGTGTTCTTTCGTTTAAAAGAAAATGTTCACGAATTAGAAAATAAAGCATTGCCATTGCTAAAGATCATTTGGGGAACTATTTCCAAAAAGCCAAAGACGCATATTGATGATATACTTAGAGGACAACCAGATTCGATTAATAAGAAAGACAAGTCAGCAACTGGAAGGGTCGTTCAAGTTCTGCTACAAGAACTCATTTCTGGACATCTTGACACATTGTATAATGATACCCAGGCGATAATGAATGGCCAGTCAGCAGCTTCAACTTCACAAATGGTAGTAGAACCATTTTCGCGGTTAAAAGCCCTCGTTTCAAAACATCTTGTGAAAATGCATCTTGAAACCCAAAACATAATTAAACAAGACGACAATCAAGTTTCTAGTAAAAGAAATCAAGCTCTGCGAAAGCTCATTTCCGAACAGATTATGGGCTTGCATGTGGAAATTCAGGTGATAGCTAAGAGCCGATCTGCAATGGGAGAGAAAGCTTTGAAACTACAACAACTCATTGATAAGTATATTACTGAAATGCGTGCTGCAATAAACTTAAAGGAAACATACTCTTCTCGGGTACTTTTCGTTGCTGCCGAAATGGGAAATACTATTTTTTTAATTGAGCTAATTCGTCAATATCCTGATCTCATTTGGAAGGTAAATGATAACAATCAAACTATCTTTCATATTGCTGTCAAGCATCGCCACAAGGGTATCTACAATCTATTATATGAGATCGGCTCAATGAAGGATATGATAACTCCTCTAATTGATGGTCAAGCGAACAATATGCTGCATTTAGTAGGGAAGAGTGCAAAGCAAAAGCGACTACAGGATGTAACAGGGGTTGCTTTACAAATGCAACAAGAACTACTATGGTTTAAGGTACATACATTCCTCTTTATGTTTCAAGGATTCTTGAAATAATTCTCTTTTCTTCATTCATGATTAGTATAAGAGTACAACCATAAAGTAGTCGATAACTATTATAGTTTGTTTGAGTTGTAGGAAGTAGAGAGTATGATTCCTCCCTCACACAGAGAGCGGAAAAATGAAGACAATGTAACACCACATGAGCTATTCACCGAGGAACACAAAGAACTACTTACACAAGGTGAAAAGTGGATAAAAGGAACTGCCAACCAGTCTATGATTGTTGCAACGCTTATTGCAACCATAGTATTTGCTGTTGCTTTCACGATTCCAGGAGGTTATAACCAAACAAGTGGTATCCCTATCTCAAAATCGAAAGCTGCCTTTATGATTTTCGTTGTGGCGGATGCCATTTCTCTGTTCTCTTCTTCGGCCTCAATTCTAATATTCTTATCTATCCTCACATCTCGTTATGCTGAACGTGATTTCTTGGAATCATTACCCAGAAAGCTGGTATTCGGTCTAGTGACTCTTTTCCTATCTATAGCAACCATGACGCTTGCTTTTAGTGTGAGCTTTTTCGTACTTTATTATAAGGGTTTGTTATGGGTTCCAATCGTGATTAGTGTGTTTGGTGTGATCCCGGTTCTCTTATATATGTTCCTTCATATTCGTTTGTTTTGGGATATAATTCTTTCAACATATGGTTCTAGGCACCTCTTCAATCCCAAAAAGCATGTTCTTTACTACAAGAACCCAAAGGTCTAAATGTCAACTTTTTCCTATGTGATGGGTTTGTAATTTGTTTCAAGACGCGTGCTTTGTAAAACGGTTATAAGTTGCATTTAGATGATTTATGTATTTTTTTTTCAAGATGAATCTGTTTTGTTAATTGTGAGCATTCTTGTTTTAACACATTAACCAGCCCAAATTAAGTCACCTTAGCTTTGGGCTAAACGTCGGAGTTCTGGGCTCAGCAGAACGTACAACTTGGGTATCAAATTACTAACATGTATGAGACCATATACCAAATAACTTATGTAACACCCCATTTTTCAAAGTCCGAAATGGATGTCACATTAACGAGATAAAATAAGAGTGAAATTCATTATTTCAAATTTCCTAATAAATGAGTTATAAAATGTTTCCGAACAGTTCTGATTTCATTAGTAAGCGCTCTAGTAAGAAATTAGAGGCGAACAAAGACCGTGGAACAAAGAATTACAGAATGAGCATACTTGACATCCCTCACAATATCTCAACTTCTACCTTCTGATACTCATTCTGTATCTTATTTACTAAATATATTCAGAACTTAAATAAATTGACACAGCTAATCCGTTTCATATATGTTTGGGTTAGGATTGACTTTTCAACTTGATTAGCTAACTTATGATTGATGTATACTGAGGTTTTATGTGCCCGTGCTTCGCAACGGAAAAATAACTATTCATTTTGATCTTATTACATAATCAATGAAATATTAAAAGAAAAAGATGTTAAAATAAATAAATAAATAAAATCCAAATTCAACACAACTATTTAAGGTAGTTGATTCAACAATTACAAATCCTTAGCATGACCATCGAATGAAAAGTAACGAGGTTTACTTGCCCCCGCTTCGCATGGAGATAAAATCCTAATTTAGGTTAATGAGTTAACTTATTTTAATAAACATTATTAGTTTAACTAATTTCCTTAGAAAATCTATAGTATTCGTAATGAATACTATATTTTACGAACACTATATTTACGTGTAAAAAAGGGTAACTATTCCCACCTACAATCGTATTATTAACATCGAAAATCATTTAACTCGTTTGGCCAATAAATGAAATTAATGGTGTGTATTCATGTCTCATGCGAAACTACATGTATATATATGCGTACGGATGTATCTAACATAATATTTTCTAGAGTGTCAGCCGGTCTATAAGATAAAATTGCATATCAACTAATCTTTATCTATACTTCCCTTATAAAGGGTTATCCATTTTATTTGAAGACTTACAATTTTAAAGATGCGAAATCATCAAACTAACCCTCACCAATATACTTTCTTTTTGTTAATTAAAGTTGACCAACATTAAGTAAGCTGACCAAATTAATTAAGCAGTATATACTTTCCTTTTGTGAAAAAAACCCTAACCAAACATTAAGAAATCAAAAAACATGTCGAACATCATGAATCATGAATAACTAGTAATAAATGACCCGCTACGTGCGCGGGTTTAACGCTAGTTATTATTATTGTTGTTATTTTAAGAAAGGCATACCTACAAACCCTTTGATACACATGAATGAATTATGTTGTTTATAAAAACAATTTTTAAACATGTACGTAATAAATGAAAAAGGATTGAAAAAGGAATAAAAAGGGATACATACAATTCAATTGTAATGTTGATCAATCACAAAATAAATACTTTACAGTTTTGATCCTTTAACTTTTTTATACTTACATAAATAACCCATACTTCGTGTGTGGATTTAGTGGTATAATACATTATACATCACTTGTAATGTTGGTTCAACAAAAAAGCCAAAGTGTATACCACCAAATATTCGTTAGTGCGATATATCATGATTAATTAGTAAATGTAAAATACCACAAAATATCTTGAGATATGGAACAATTTATCATGAGATTACTTGAAGAATTGATAATACGTATTTGGGCTACAAATCGGGCCATGTGAAAAAGATTGCTGCCCAACTAAGCCCACATCTAAATTTATCCCTTCACTTGTAAATGTAAAAGAATTTATATTATTAAAGAGAAACATACAAAATAGAATCCTCTATTTTTACTGTTCATTCTCATTGAAGGGTTGATAACTGTCGAATATATATATGTGTCGACCGAGCATGACAAAAAATGTTGTCCTAACTTAGTTCATGATTAACTAACACTAAAACATAAAGTGTACGTAAATATTTCTAACCTACTCATACGCTTCACACACTAAAACAATTTCCTTTTTTACTTGGTTATTCAATATCTCACTTTGTAATTTGTAGAACATCCTATCACAAGAAAACATAAATAGATATTGGATTTGGATTGGGATTGGGATTTAGAAGTAACAAATATGAAAATTGCCCCTGGATAAGAGTTTATTTTATATCCATCGATAACGTATTTTGCGTGACTTGTTACTGTGTTTCTTCACTTTCTTGTAACGAAATTCTGTAATCTAGTTACTATATGGGCTGGGCTTTCACTCGGTCAGATGGTCGGCCCATAGGCCCAATATCGAGACAACAAAGTCCAACAACAAACATGTGGTCTGCCACGTTTTCCATTTTTTAAAACATTGGCTACCGTCCAACTAATAACCTTTTACCAATAGATCGTAAAATTATCAATAGATCGTAAAATTTAGGCAAATGATATTTTCAACCTCCAATTTGATAAATTCACCAAAAGTATGCATTAACAGGTTGTACTGTACTGTACAGCCTGTTAACGTATATTTTTGGCGGATTTATCAAATTGAATATTGGAAATATCAACTCCCTATTATTTAAGGGTTATTATTTATTCTTTATTTTGGCTGTTTTAGTTGTAAACTTGTACTAAGATTTTGATGACAAACGATAATAGAAAGCCACACAGACGCAAGAAATAAACCGAAATTCTCAAAGTGAGAAAATCTCTTATTCAATAGTAATTCGTACGTTCTCAAAACTGAATGAAAACAAACCCTAAAATTCGTCCTTAAGCAGAAGTTCTAAAATGAAAATAATCAAGGGTTTATGGACCAGATCGCCAACGTACTTTACTTTTTGTCCCAATGTCACCAATGAACCGGTTTTATTACCAAGGTCGACACCAAACTTTTTACTTTTGTCTCAATGTCGCCAATGAACTAATTTTATTACCAATGTCGACAACGAACTTGTTAAATATGTTTTGAGGTCACCAAAATACTTTTTTTAATGAGCTACGTTTTGAACTTGTTGATGTGGTGTTGCCATGCATTTTATTTATGTGACCAAACTTCCATATAAGCTAAACATGTACACGTATGGTTAACTTCATCTTCTCCGACCGACTAACATGTAATTTTGGGTTACGTTTTTGATAAAAAAAAAGTAGTAATTGCGTTTAGATTCACTCGAAAAGTGGTGATTATCGTAAAGCAATCAAAAATTACATGTTATTCGATAGGAGAAGAAGAATTAACCACACATATACAAGTTTAGCTTACGTGGAAGCCTGGTCACATAAATGAAATGACATGGCAACACCATATCAACAAATTCGAAACGTAGCTCGTTAAAAAAAAAAAAGTATTTTGGTGACCTCAAAACATATTTAACAAGTTCGTTGTCGATATTGGTAATACAATTAGTTCGTTGGTGACATTGAGACAAAAGTAAAAAGTTTGGTGTCGACCTTGGTAATAAAACCGGTTCATTGGTGACATTGGGACAAAAAGTAAAGTACGTTGGCGATCTGGTCCATAAACCCAATAATCAAAAGCCCAAAACAAACGATAATAGAAAAGCCCAAAACGGAGCTCAAAAAACAGAAAAATGCCCTTTTCGGGCCATAAACGATCTCGAAAGGCCCAAAACTGACAGAGCTTATAGCAAAGCAATAAGTCTTGATCGTTGGGCCGTTTCCGAGCTGACATGCGATTTTCAGCCCAATCCGCCATAGAAATTTATTGTCGCAAAATAAGCTCCAAGTATGTTTGACGCATTGACTTGTTCGTTGACTGCCGCTTTGACCGCATCATTGACAACATCTGCATCAGATTCACTAATATCAATATATCACTATTCTGTGCGGGGGATAAATAGCTTTATAAACTCAAATTCCTATTCAAAGATATAAATATAAGAGCATCTCCAATGGAGATATGTGACAAAGTTGAATAGAAAAAGCAAAGATGAAGTGGAAAGGTATAATGCATTGTAGTCTTCCACCTAAGCTATCGTCTAATTTTGCGTTTGGGTCTCTACTAATGCATCTTAACGCCCCAAAAATGGGCCCCTCCACTACTTATTTACACAAAAAGCATTGGTCCACTTTCATTTCTCAAATTAATTTACTCCGTTGTAGAGTTACTGCATATACAGTTATGTTAGGGTTCAAATGAGAATAGGAATTTGTATAAGAATGAGGGAACCAATGATATCAAGTCATGTGTACAAAGAGAATGTTCCACATGTACAAAACCTATTTACCCCCAACTTCAATTATCTCACAAACAACAAATTCAAAAATTATGAAAATTGCACCATTAAATTCAGCGTTTTCTCCTCTTCGATTTGCCGTCCCTCAAGGCATACTTTCGACGAGTTTTTTTTTTTCTTCATTTTTTTGTAGGTTTCACATTTACTAACACATGTGTTAAAGTGTTGCGTTTAGGGTTTAGGGTTTGAGGTTTGGGGCCCGAAACCCAACACCTCAAACCCTAAACCCAAAACCCTAAACCCTAAACGCTTTACAAAACTTTAAACCCTAAACCTTAAACCCTACTAAACCCTAAACCTTACTAAACTCTAAACCCTACTAAACCCTAACCCTAACCCTAAACCTTAAGCTTAACCACAAATTAAATGTACAACCAATCACTAACACATGTGTTACTAATTTGTAAAACCCACCAAAAAATGGAAGAAAAAAAAAGTTGTCAAAAGTATGCCTTGAGGGACAGCAAATCGAAGAGGAGAAAACGCTGAATTTTATAGTGCAATTTTCATGATTTTTTGACTTACCGTTTGTGAGATATTTAATTTTTGAAAATGTGGAGGAGAGAGAATAAAGTGACACATGGCATAAATCTGTTGGTTCCCTCATTCTCACTCAAAATTGGTTTACTCATTTGAACCTTACTCTATATGCTTATACACTATGAATATGTTTGTTAATTTATTTTATATATCTTTATCTATAATTCTATATCTATAATCTATCTATCTATATCTATATATATTTAATACCTATCAAGAATCACTTCACACTCCACACTAATCAAATATATGATGTTAATTGAAACATTAAAAAAAGAGATAATAAATTATGGGGAATTTATTATCTTTTAAACTGTAATATGTATTTATAAAAATAAAACTAGACTAATACTTTGTATGTATAAATAACACTATCTGTTACATATCTACTAATTTTATGCAATATTTGAATTCTTTTAAAATGATAGATGTATATATTTGTGTGTATAAATATAAAGTAAGTAATTAAAAAAGTACGATGATGTGTTAATCTAATGAATTCTGTAAAGTTCAATGCATTGTAGAACTTTTAATGGAATTGATTAAATGATGATTGTGACAGTGTATTAAACCTTTAGAGTGTAATGCATTGGAGATGCTCTAAGAACTTATAAATCATCGGATATATTAAAAATGAAAATATGGATGAATCTATGTGTTTCACATACATGATCTTCTTTTGTATATGTATATTTGTTCCATCCAAAAAACGTGAACCTCCAACCTTGTAAGGCAACTCGATACCGTTAAACCAATGACCCTTTTGAAAAAAATATAAATAAATCACTATCTTTAAAAAAAAAAAAAAACTTATATACTAACCAAATCAATAATTAATAAAACTGAAATACGAGATTCTACAGTAAAGATCATTGTAAGTTGAAGAACGATCTAAAACTCAATTAAGTGAAGACACTCAAAATTTGAAACTTTAATTTCAGCTAAAGAATTTGTAAAATTGACGTTCTGTTTTGATTATGTAACAACTAAAAATAAAATATTTATCTTAAACCACTCCAAACAGTGACTAAAAATCGACTGTCAGAGCCATATCAAGTTTTTTCAAAAGTGACTGAAACTGACTAACAACTAACTGACCCCTATCATCTGTGATACCGTCACTTTAATATTTGTGCCCCACATTTATCAATTTAATTTTATTTTTATACACTAAACGAAAACAAAACAATTAAATATAAGTTGACCCTACCATCTCCAAACAGACGGAAGGTTGGATATGACGGGTTAAACCGACAGAACCAAACTAACGGGCCGTGCCATTTGCGTCAGCTTTCTTGGTTTCAACTGACCCTCAACTGACGTCACCGTTGGGTTTGCTCTTACTTCAAAGATGATTCACTAAAATCTAGCATAATAATAATTAATACTAATTTGCCACTACATCAATGTTGTTTATATTCATATTGATTCCCATAACTGACCGGACTTGTGATTCACAAAATGTAACGTATATAAATATATCTTTTAATTTGAAAAGGGGAAAAATTCATGTTTCGGTAACATACTATGCGTGAATCATCAATTTGAATTTAGGGTAATTCACATTTATTTTCTTCAATTTAAACACCTACTATCCAGATTTTTAAAAATACGGATTTACGGTAAAAGTTGTCGCAAGATCAAAAATTCGTTTGCGATAAATGAGTGATACGCTTATCTAGCTCTTCCTTAAACGTTCTGTTGAAATTTTGGCCCAGAAACCCCAAACCCCAACCTTAAACCCTAACCTCTAAACCCCAAACTCCAAACGCAACACTAATACACGTGTTACTAATTTGTAATTCCAACAAAAAATGAAAAAAAGTTGTCAAAAGTATGCCTTGAGGGACGGCAAATCGAAGAGAATAAAACGCTGAATTTTATGGTGTAATTTTTATAACTTTTCGACTTGTCATTTGTGAGATATTTAATTTTTAAAAAGATGGTGGAAATGGGTATTTGATGAAAGGAAGTTGATAAATACAACACCAAAATTGTTTCATAAAACATACTGTACAACAGTTATAGCTTACTGTATAAGTATGCAGAAGCATAACTATGTTGTACGAAACAAATTTGATGTTGTATTTATCAACACCCTTGATGAAAATGAGTGGCTGAGATTGATTCCCTCATTCTCACACAAATTTTTATTATCATTTGAACCCCGGCCACCCGAGAATATATATAAAAAAATGTTATTATTTATGGAGGGTTGGTCAATGTAGTATTTGGTTGTTACTCCCTCCGTCCCAAAATTATTGTCCAACAACAAAAAGCACACAGTTTAATAAAAGTGGGACCACAACAGTTTTCAAACACTCAAATAGAATCTGCACCCACTAAACTCTCTTCTTATTGATTGAAATGGGAAGTGGACAATGTCACACCCCAAAAATCGGTAATTGTGTTTATTTAATGTTTAGCGGAAGCAAGTTAAGATTTAGCGGAAGCATCTTGTTTAAACAGTTTAACAGCGGGGTGATGACGTATCAATTGTGCATTCATCGTATCAGAGCATATGATCATACAGAACATAATATATAAAGGATGCCAGTTAAATAGTTATTACAAAAGTAGTACGACTGTGTAAGTCGTACAGTAGTAATAAAGTTTAAAACATTTAAGTTTTACAATACATATGTTAAAATAAGATTTCATGAGTATAACTGCAATGTCTGCAGTAATACAGAGGAAATCCTCAAAAGCTGTCCCATAAGTTATGGCATCCTAAGTAGTCCAGGGTTGTCATCCTGAATGCATGCGATCCTTACTTACATGGCTAATTTCCTGTAAAACATAGAAAGAAAGTCGTCAACAAATATGTTGAGTGAATTCACAGGTTTTGTATAAATATGTGGTATGTTAAACCATTTGTGTTCAAGTTATTGAAATGTTATTCAATAAATAAATGTTTGCAGGTTTTTGCAAAATATAAGATTGTAGGGTTGTTACCCTAAGATATAGTTTTATGTAGGTTGTTACCCAAAATGCCTGTCTGGTTGTTTACCAGAATATAAGTATAATCAGTAAGTATACTGAAATAAAACAGTTGTAGGATATGTTCATCCTAATGACATGTGGGAAATGCTTAGACTATAATCCCCTGAAAGGTGAGCTAAACCTCGCAGGTTAAAGTAACGCGACCTAACCCTATAACCAAACCACAACCAAAACTTATGTTGTTTGCCTGAAGGACAATTAAGTATACGCTCCATCCACAGGAGGGTCGTCACGGCAATAGTACTATTCGTATACTCAGTGGCTAGAGTCACCTAGCTAATGGTTATAGTCTGCATGACATAAGGTCTTTCATGCACACATTTCAAGTCTGGGTCCGTACTAGGATCTGTTGTCTAATTCCCAAAACAGTTGTGAAATAATATTTCATATCAAACAGTTGTATAAAGCAATTTAAAGCATTTATATGATTTGCTGCATATGTTTGCATGCAGTTTCTATGTTTACACCCCTATGTTTAAAACAGAAAACATTTGTAAAGTAGGGGCTGTGAACTCACGGTGGTTTGCTCGGAAAGAAAGCTAGCAGCCAATCAGATATTTGCCCAAGGTATGTTAACCTATACAATAAATATATTCACATAAGTACGTTTGATTTGTTTTAATCACTTATGTTAACAGTTTGTTCGTTTGAAGAAATGGTTGATTTCTTAATAATATAAGTCGTTGTATTTGTTGGTGACATTGAGTAGAAAGATTGTTATTATTTCTTTCATCGTATACTTGGTTAAGTATATAAATCAATATATAATTGTCTATTTAACGGAAGGTCGTTTTGTTTCCATTTGTACATATACTTTGTATATAGTTGTTCGTATAATTTGAACGTTATTCAAATATCATTGCTTGTACATATATTTGTTTTATATATGTATTCGTATGTAAATATACTTGTTGTATATTATTAAGTTGTACGTTTGTTAAACGCGAACTTCATTGTGTATATATATATTTGTGAATATATATTTTTAATTGTCATATGTATATATGTTAAATAAATACATTGTTTATGTATATCAAAATATATATAAGTTTTCATTTGTTTAAGAAAACGTATACGTTTGTGTCAATAACGTGTGTCCTCGTATATATTTATATATAATGTAATACGTTGTTTACGTATTTAAAAACGTTATAAGTTTTATTTGTTATAAAACTCGATAATGTATTTATTTTGTTTATAAAATAAATATTATTTGTTTTTAATATCGTCACGTTTGTTTAATAAGTTTAAGTGTCCCGATAATGTAATCGTTTTCACAAAACGTATATTTTACAAAGTCCATATTCATATATACGTATATATATATATATCGTTCCTTTGTACGAGTTTAAATAAGTCCAAAGTTCGTGTCTCGGATATATCTCATTAATGTTTTATTAATAGTTTACAATGTCTCGTGAATGTATCGTATAAATGAAATCGTTAACGGGAGCGTTTATGTTTTAAAATCAAAGTCAAAGTTGTTGACCAGGTGTGGGAATCCGCCGGATTCCCTTGAATCCGCCGGATTCAAGTCAAGGTTCGGAATACGCCGGATTCGGGTGAATCCGCCGTATTCATCGTGGTTTTCATGTGGTTTCGTTTTAGGTTCGGGAATACGCCGTATTTAAATGAATACGCCGTATTCAATCCAGTTCGGGGGAATCCGCCGTATTCAATCGAATACGCCGGATTCGTTTGTGTTCATCAGATAGTTCGTGTGAAGGTTCGGGAATACGCCGTATTCAACGGAATACGCCGTATTCGACTTGTTTAGAAACGGGAATCCGCCGTATTCCCGTGAATACGCCGGATTCGTTTGGTTTTCGGTTGGGAATACGCCGGATTCAGAGGAATCCGCCGTATTCGTGGCTCGTTCCAGACCCCTGTTCGCGACTGTATACATATATACACGGTTTTATTTGGCTCAAATCCTTTACACTATGTTACCAAATGTTCCTAACAAGTTTATATGTCGTTCTTACAAGTTATTACTTCATTTTAACAAGTTTTTATATAACGATTTTGGTTTTGATATTTTTGGTTTTATAAACCATTTTCATGAACAATCAAGTAATCATCACATTTATATGTTATATGTTTAGATTATGATATGTACACAAGTTATATAACGAATTTGAAGTAAAGAAATTAAAGGAAATAAGTTTTCTTACAAAATGAGAAATGGTGAGAATGATGATCGATGATGATGATGTTGCTGGCCTTGGTGTTCTACTTCTGCTACTACTTGTTGCTACTGATCTTGTAAGTTTTTAAGAGAGGAAGATGATAGATGGATTATTGGTGATGTTTGTGAGTGATCAGGAGAAGGAATGGAGGGAGTATAAAAAAATCAAACGGGTATGGGATTGAAGATCAGAGATGTCTCTGTATTATTGGAGGTTGGTGACCATTTTTGGTACATCAACTTCGAGTACGGGTATAATTATAGAAATATAAAAATAAACATTTTACATTTTTATTTAGTAGGTGTTCTCCTGGTTCGTTATTTATAATTGGTATAATGATGTTATCATTATTTTAAATAGCTGCACAATTTTGTACATCTTACTGCGCGCAGTTAATTGAGCGCCAAATTTCAGTAAATTTAGGACTTCATATTTTGAAGCAATGTTCTAAATGTTATCGAATGAACTAGAAAATTTGCCTTTTTATGATTTGACGTCGTATGCGCGTTTTAGAATTATTTCTGTTCGTGTTATAATACGTTTTATGTTAAACGTAAAATTAGACCTTTATATCTATATGTTATAGATATATAAATACTCGTAATTAATAATTATATTATTAATTATTTTTGTATCACGAAACTTTTGTCATTTATTTTTGTCGGGTTCATTCCGATACGTTTGTACGTAATTATAATTACTTACGTATTACCTATTACTTTTTGTTTTAAAAGTATCGGGCTTGCTAGACTTACATCACATCAAGAAGTTTTGTTAAAACTTAATCAGGAAATTAGCGTAAGAATGCACATGCTTAAATGTTAATTAATACCTAATTTGGAGAGTTGTCACATTCTCCCCCCGTTAGGGAAATCTCGTCCCGAGATTTAGTTTGTGTCGTGAGTCGTGGTCACGGTTTCAAATAGGTGAGGGTACTTTTTGCGCATTTCATCTTCACGTTCCCAGGTGAACTCTGGGCCTCTTTTCGAGTTCCATCGAATTTTGACAAGTTTGATCCGACTGTTTCGGAGTTTCTGCGTTTTCGTATCCATTACTTCAAGCGGTTCCTCCACGAAGTTGAGTTTTGCGTCGACGTAGATTTCGTCAGGAGGTATGATTAACGCTTCGTCAGATAGACACTTCTTAAGATTACTCACGTGAAACGTGTCGTGAATATTACTAAGTTCTTGCGGCAGTTTAAGCTTATAAGCTACAGGACCAATCATTCCTAGGATCTCAAAAGGTCCGATGTAACGTGGGTTTAGTTTGCCGCGTTTTCCAAATCGCACAACTCCTTTCCAAGGAGATACCTTAAGTAGGACTCTGTCACCTACTTGAAATTCCAAAGGTTTACGTCTATTGTCTGCATAGCTCTTTTGTCGGTCTCGTGCCATTTTTAATCGATTAATCACTTGAGATATTTTGTCCGTTGTCTCTTGGACTATCTCAGGACCTGATAACTGTCTGTCATCCATATCTGCCCAACAAAGTGGGGATCGGCACTTGCGTCCGTACAACGCCTCGAAAGGTGCCATTTGCATGCTCGTATGATAACTATTGTTATACGAGAATTCGGCTAAAGAGAGATGAACATCCCAGTTTCCTCCAAAATCAATCACGCAGGCTCGTAGCAAGTCCTCAAGCGTTTGTATCGTTCGCTCGCTTTGACCATCGGTTTGTGGATGGTAGGCGGTACTCATGTCGAGTCTAGTGCCTAAAGCTTGTTGCAGTGTTTGCCAGAAGCGAGAGGTGAAACGTGCATCTCTATCAGAGATGATGGACAATGGTACTCCATGTCTAGAAACAACTTCTTTTATGTAGGTTCTAGCCAGTTTCTCCATCTTATCTGTCTCTTTGATGGCTAGAAAGTGAGATGATTTTGTCAGTCGGTCGACAATCACCCATATGGAGTCCATTCCAGATGATGTTTTCGGTAGCTTTGTGATGAAATCCATCGTGATGTGTTCCCATTTCCATTTGGGCAACTCAGGTTGTTGCAAAAGCCCGGACGGTTTTTGGTACTCAGTCTTAACTTTTGCACAAGTCAGACATCTACTAACATAGGTGGCAATGTCTCTTTTCATGCCAGGCCACCAGTAAAATCCTTTTAGATCGTGGTACATCTTATCTGCACCAGGATGTATCGAGTAATTGGACTTATGAGCTTCGTCCAATACTAGGCTACGTAGCTCATCAACACAAGGAATCCAAATTCGATTCATGAAGTACAATACTTCATTTTCCTTAGACTCCAGTTGTTTCTCCATCCCTTTGAGGGATTCGTCCTTCATACGTTCTGAAGTAAAGGCTGCTTGTTGAGCATCACGAATTTGGTTAATTAGATCCAAGTGGATTGTCAGTCCTAAGGCTCGAACTTTCCGAGGTTTCAATCTTTCTTTACGACTCAAGGCATCCGCTACTACATTAGCTTTGCCTGGATGGTACTTGATTTCACAGTCGTAATCATTCAGTAGTTCAACCCAACGTCTCTGTCTCATGTTGAGTTCCTTCTGATCAAATATATGTTGGAGACTTTTGTGATCGGTAAAGATCGTACACTTTGTACCGTATAGATAGTGTCTCCAAATCTTAAGTGCAAAAACGACTGCTCCCAGCTCTAAGTCATGCGTCGTATAGTTCTTCTCGTGAATCTTCAATTGACGAGACGCATATGCAATGACCTTGTCGTTTTGCATCAACACGCAACCTAATCCTTGATGTGAAGCATCACAGTAGACAACAAAGTTTTCTACTCCTTCTGGTAAGGATAGGATAGGTGCGGTGCTCAATTTCTCTTTCAGCATTTGAAAAGCATTCTCTTGCTTCTCGCCCCAATCAAACTTCTTGTCTTTTTGCGTTAGGGCGGTAAGTGGCTGAGCTATCTTCGAGAAATTCCCAATGAACCTTCGGTAGTAACCGGCTAACCCAAGAAATTGTCGTATCTCAGTTGGGGTCTTTGGGGCTTCCCAATTCTTAATCGCCTCAATTTTGGATGGGTCCACGTGAATTCCTTTGTTATTAATCACATGACCAAGGAAATGAACCTCACGCATCCAAAACTCACATTTAGAGAACTTTGCATAAAGCTTCTCTTTCTCCAGTAATTCAAGAATCAGCCTCAGATGTCGTTCATGGTCTTCCTTCGTTCTCGAGTATATCAAGATATCGTCAATGAACACTATGACGAACTTATCCAAGTAAGGTTTACATACTCTATTCATTAGATCCATGAACACTGCTGGCGCATTCGTTAGCCCAAACGGCATAACCAGGAACTCGTAATGACCATATCGAGTCCTAAACGCAGTCTTAGGGATATCTTCCTCCCGTACCTTCAGTTGATGGTAGCCCGATCTCAAGTCGATCTTTGAGTAATAACTTGACCCTTGCAGCTGGTCGAACAAATCATCGATGCGTGGCAATGGGTATCGGTTCTTGATCGTCACTTTGTTTAGTTCTCTATAATCGATACACATCCGCATTGATCCATCCTTCTTTTTGACAAACAACACCGGAGCTCCCCACGGTGAAAAGCTCGGTCGGATGAATCCTAAATCCAACAGTTCTTGCAACTGTGCAGACAGTTCCTGCATTTCTGATGGAGCTAAACGGTAAGGCGCACGAGCAATCGGTGCAGCTCCCGGCACTAGGTCGATATGAAATTCAACCTGCCGAGGAGGTGGTATCCCTGGTAGCTCGTCAGGGAATACTCCTGGGTATTCTCGTACTACGGCCACGTCGTCTATGCGTCGCTCCTCGGGTTTCTTATCTACAACATGTACCAAAAATGCTTGGTACCCTTTTCGTAGATATTTACTTGCCTTCAGGCATGTAATCGTTTTCACCACACGATTACTCTTTTCTCCTTGAACCATCAACATTTCTCCTAACGGTAAAGGTAACCGTACAATCTTCTCATGACAGATGATCTCTGCGCGGTTCAGTGATAACCAATCCATGCCAACCACTATATCGAAGCTCCCTAGTTCTACCGGTAGTAAGTCTATTTTGAAAGAATGACCTTCTAACGTTAAGGTGCATCCTGGTACTATTTCTCCTGATTCAATCAACTTACCATCAGCTAGCTCTACTGTGTATTTGTTATCTAGCTTAAGGGATTCGATCTCTAATAGTGGTCTAAACTCAGTGGACACAAAACTTAAATCAGCACCGGAATCAAACAACACAGAAGCAAAGTGGTTGTTTACAAGAAACGTACCAGTGACTGTGTTAGGATCCTGACGTGCCTCTGGTGCTCCTAACATGAACACGCGTCCACGAGCTGGCTGATTGTTGTTGTTGTTAGCATTGTTGTTGTTGGTTCGGTTGTTGTTGTTACCACGGTTGTTTCCATTGTTGTTGCGGTTACGAGCGTTGTTGGCATTACGGTTTTGGTTATTGAGTCGAGGGCAACGGTTCCGATAATGCCTCGTGTCGCCACACTCAAAACAACCCTGGTTTTGGCGAACAGTGTTTCCCTTAGGGGTAGGGTTTACCTTACAGTTCTGGGTTTTGTGACCCCATCCCTTACAACTGTCGCAAAACCAACACTCACCCTCGTGGTGTTTGCTACACTTATCACACTTAGGTTTGTTACCCAAGTATGGCTTCGATTCCACAATGGTGGCAGCGTAAGACTTTGGATTTCCAGATCCTTTCTTGTTGAATTGACCCTGACGGTCATTCCACTTACGCTTCTTACCTCCAGAACTACCAGCTTCAGTACTGCTCGGCTCAACCTTAACCGACACATTTTTCTTGGTCAGTGTTCTCATCCTAACTGCTTCATCAGTCAAACTCTGCGCTAAGGTAACAGCGCTCCTGAATGTGTCAGGTTTGGAGGACGTAACTAAACTCCTGATCTGTGGTGCCAGTCCATACACATAGCGTTCAATACGCTTGTATTCAGGTGTTACCATATGTGGCACAAGACGAGCTAGTTCTTGGAACCTAGTTGTGTAACCAGTGATATCAGCACCAATCATAGCAATGTTCCACAGCTCAGTCTCAATTTTCTGCATCTCACTGCGAGGGCAGAATTCTTCCATCATCATACTCTTCAATGTTTCCCATGTCATGGAATAAGCAGCTGGTCGTCCCATCGACTGAACTTGACTGTTCCACCAAGTCAAAGCTTTATCAGCTAGTGTGCAGGCAACATACTTCACTGCAGTGTCTGGTAGACAATCACTGATGTCCAACACAGAATCCATCTTTTCTATCCAGTGTATAATACCAATAGCACCTTCAATGCCACAGAAAGGAGGTGGTTTACATGCCTGAAATGTCTTATATGAACACCCTTTGCGGTTATTCACAACAGTCTCAGCAATAACAGGGGTCGATCCACTGTTATTAACTCCAGTCTCACGGTTTCGGCTTGCCTCATACTCGGCAATACCTTCAGCTATGCATCTAGCTATTATCTGCTCAGTAGTTTCCTCAGTGTTAGGGGGTGGAATGGTTTCAGATGTAGGAGGTACAGTTGTCTTCTGACTGTTCCTAGTAATTCGTCGTTTTGGCGGCATGATTCAGTTCTGCGATGAATAAAATGCAGAAGTCAATGCCAAGATAATGAATGTGATGAACAAGATTTCACATTGTCTATCAAATGAATAGTATGGAGAATTTGAGAGAATAATGTTTCACATTGTATATCGCACGACTTTGAAACACCCATATGTACTTTGCACAATATAATCACGTTGGCCAGGCGTCATTATATAATGCCAAATACATATTTCTTTTCATCATCGATCAAGCGCAAACAATGTTTTAGGGAATTTAAGATAAAATCAATAATTCAAAGTGTAGTAGGTTTTCAAAGTTTGCAAGAAATGGCTTCAACAATTATTACGTGATAACTTTTCTATCACCTGTATATAGAGATGAATATAATTCGCACGAAATTTCGAATCGAACCTAAGTTATATTATACATTAACTAGAACGTTCTTACATCGTTTCATTGCAAAACTTGATGATATCTTCTATATCCATCAAGAGTGATTTCCAATACAACACGAGTTGTTACAGTACTAATTAAACTAAACTTAGCTATACTTAGATCCTAACAAAACAATTATATTCCTACGACAGTTCTTCATCAGTTCATTATTAAGCTATCTTTAGCTATGTTCTCTGTCGCAGTGTAGATCTTTCACTTTTACTCCTGATTCAGATTGGGAGAGAAGTAGCGTGTTTCCAGCATAGTCTTATATCGCAGAGTCGGATAATAGCCTAGATCATTCTCAGTTGAGCATTTGCACAAACGCTTGATCCAAGACTTAACTCTTTTCTTGCGATTACTAGCCACTTTCTTCCAGAAGCGAATTCTATCCCTAACTCGGACAGACATAGGCCTCTTTAGGATTCTCAACTCAGTTTCATAGTTCTTGCATTTAGATGCAAGTTCCCAGTTTAGACCATCTAGCTCTTCAACTTGGTCTCTAACTCTCTCATATTCCTCTATGTCAATCAATCCAAAGTGGTGGTTTTCAATTTCTTCTTCCACCAGTTCCACTATCGGAATTGTTTCGATATCGACATATACATATTGTATCTGCTCGTCGATGGTTATGTCATCATCTGATGAGTACTCACTTATGACAGGTTCTGCCATTTTTCCAGTTTCAAGAGATCTATAGGTTACAAAGACATATTTCAGTATCCACAGTTATGTAGTATCTATTGTCAATATATAATCCAGTCACAACGCACAGTAACATAAACAATAATAATAGACCAAATACATATGTCATATCATATAACTGATCATAGTTAGTTCACAAGTTTTTATACAAAACATGATGGATCTATCCTAGATATCCATCGATCCAAAGACTAATCAAAGCATGACGGGTCTGTCTACACACCGTCGATCCAAATGATATACAAAACATGACAGGTCTGTCTATACCCGTCGAACCAAAGTTCCAAGTCTAATACATAGTATATATACAATCCTAAGTAGGCACATCCCGCCATACATAGGTCTAACGGAAGTACGGTAGAAATGATCCCACGGCTGTCCTCAACACAGCCATCACCACACAAGCACCAACCACAAGCCCTGCAATCCTAACATGTCTCTCAAGTGTCCTCACACGAGCACGTGCGGACTCAGCTATCTCCTGAGCAGTAAACACATGGTTCAACAAAAAGTGATGATGCTCATGCATACCAGCCATGTCCCCATACAGACGAGAGATCTCATCCTGTACCTGTCCAAGGTGAGAACCCCTGCTAGAAGTAATACAGAACAATGTACGCATAACAGCAACTAATGTAGGGAGAGTCTGCTCTATCGGCTCTCCAGTGGTAGACAGTGGTGCTGGGGGTCGTGAGGACTCTCCTGTCTCAAAGGTGGAGGGAAAACCCTCTAATGACCTCCAGTGCCTCAACATAGGAGTCATCCACTCTAGATGAGCAAACCTGGGTGCCCTCTGTGGAGACTCAACAGACTCGTCCGCTGGTGCTAACGGACCTATAGGAAAATCTCGGACACACATCCTCGGTGTCCTCCTATATACAGGCCTGCGAGAAGTCTCACCGGCCTGATGGTGAATACCTGTAGTGATAGGGGTAACCTCATGTGCTGTCGGTGGTGGCGCGATGTAAGCGTCACTAGTGTCGTCTGACATGTCTCTCAAATGAACAGATGACTCATCCCCTACAGTGATCGCGGGACCCTCAAAAGGAGCCTCAGTCGGCTCTTCGTCCGAAGCATAAACATGGTAAACTGATTGACTAGACATACTGTGACAAAGGAAATTGTGTGTGACGTGTCAGTCATATGTTAGACGTATGCAAACTGTATATATGAATGCATGAATGTTCTAGCCAAGGCTATAGTCTAGGTCTCTAAGGTTTCCAGTCACCTAAAGACTTCTAGTTCGCTATAACCAATGGCTCTGATACCAAGTCTGTCACACCCCAAAAATCGGTAATTGTGTTTATTTAATGTTTAGCGGAAGCAAGTTAAGATTTAGCGGAAGCATCTTGTTTAAACAGTTTAACAGCGGGGTGATGACGTATCAATTGTGCATTCATCGTATCAGAGCATATGATCATACAGAACATAATATATAAAGGATGCCAGTTAAATAGTTATTACAAAAGTAGTACGACTGTGTAAGTCGTACAGTAGTAATAAAGTTTAAAACATTTAAGTTTTACAATACATATGTTAAAATAAGATTTCATGAGTATAACTGCAATGTCTGCAGTAATACAGAGGAAATCCTCAAAAGCTGTCCCATAAGTTATGGCATCCTAAGTAGTCCAGGGTTGTCATCCTGAATGCATGCGATCCTTACTTACATGGCTAATTTCCTGTAAAACATAGAAAGAAAGTCGTCAACAAATATGTTGAGTGAATTCACAGGTTTTGTATAAATATGTGGTATGTTAAACCATTTGTGTTCAAGTTATTGAAATGTTATTCAATAAATAAATGTTTGCAGGTTTTTGCAAAATATAAGATTGTAGGGTTGTTACCCTAAGATATAGTTTTATGTAGGTTGTTACCCAAAATGCCTGTCTGGTTGTTTACCAGAATATAAGTATAATCAGTAAGTATACTGAAATAAAACAGTTGTAGGATATGTTCATCCTAATGACATGTGGGAAATGCTTAGACTATAATCCCCTGAAAGGTGAGCTAAACCTCGCAGGTTAAAGTAACGCGACCTAACCCTATAACCAAACCACAACCAAAACTTATGTTGTTTGCCTGAAGGACAATTAAGTATACGCTCCATCCACAGGAGGGTCGTCACGGCAATAGTACTATTCGTATACTCAGTGGCTAGAGTCACCTAGCTAATGGTTATAGTCTGCATGACATAAGGTCTTTCATGCACACATTTCAAGTCTGGGTCCGTACTAGGATCTGTTGTCTAATTCCCAAAACAGTTGTGAAATAATATTTCATATCAAACAGTTGTATAAAGCAATTTAAAGCATTTATATGATTTGCTGCATATGTTTGCATGCAGTTTCTATGTTTACACCCCTATGTTTAAAACAGAAAACATTTGTAAAGTAGGGGCTGTGAACTCACGGTGGTTTGCTCGGAAAGAAAGCTAGCAGCCAATCAGATATTTGCCCAAGGTATGTTAACCTATACAATAAATATATTCACATAAGTACGTTTGATTTGTTTTAATCACTTATGTTAACAGTTTGTTCGTTTGAAGAAATGGTTGATTTCTTAATAATATAAGTCGTTGTATTTGTTGGTGACATTGAGTAGAAATATTGTTATTATTTCTTTCATCGTATACTTGGTTAAGTATATAAATCAATATATAATTGTCTATTTAACGGAAGGTCGTTTTGTTTCCATTTGTACATATACTTTGTATATAGTTGTTCGTATAATTTGAACGTTATTCAAATATCATTGCTTGTACATATATTTGTTTTATATATGTATTCGTATGTAAATATACTTGTTGTATATTATTAAGTTGTACGTTTGTTAAACGCGAACTTCATTGTGTATATATATATTTGTGAATATATATTTTTAATTGTCATATGTATATATGTTAAATAAATACATTGTTTATGTATATCAAAATATATATAAGTTTTCATTTGTTTAAGAAAACGTATACGTTTGTGTCAATAACGTGTGTCCTCGTATATATTTATATATAATGTAATACGTTGTTTACGTATTTAAAAACGTTATAAGTTTTATTTGTTATAAAACTCGATAATGTATTTATTTTGTTTATAAAATAAATATTATTTGTTTTTAATATCGTCACGTTTGTTTAATAAGTTTAAGTGTCCCGATAATGTAATCGTTTTCACAAAACGTATATTTTACAAAGTCCATATTCATATATACGTATATATATATATATATCGTTCCTTTGTACGAGTTTAAATAAGTCCAAAGTTCGTGTCTCGGATATATCTCATTAATGTTTTATTAATAGTTTACAATGTCTCGTGAATGTATCGTATAAATGAAATCGTTAACGGGAGCGTTTATGTTTTAAAATCAAAGTCAAAGTTGTTGACCAGGTGTGGGAATCCGCCGGATTCCCTTGAATCCGCCGGATTCAAGTCAAGGTTCGGAATACGCCGGATTCGGGTGAATCCGCCGTATTCATCGTGGTTTTCATGTGGTTTCGTTTTAGGTTCGGGAATACGCCGTATTTAAATGAATACGCCGTATTCAATCCAGTTCGGGGGAATCCGCCGTATTCAATCGAATACGCCAGATTCGTTTGTGTTCATCAGATAGTTCGTGTGAAGGTTCGGGAATACGCCGTATTCAACGGAATACGCCGTATTCGACTTGTTTAGAAACGGGAATCCGCCGTATTCCCGTGAATACGCCGGATTCGTTTGGTTTTCGGTTGGGAATACGCCGGATTCAGAGGAATCCGCCGTATTCGTGGCTCGTTCCAGACCCCTGTTCGCGACTGTATACATATATACACGGTTTTATTTGGCTCAAATCCTTTACACTATGTTACCAAATGTTCCTAACAAGTTTATATATCGTTCTTACAAGTTATTACTTCATTTTAACAAGTTTTTATATAACGATTTTGGTTTTGATATTTTTGGTTTTATAAACCATTTTCATGAACAATCAAGTAATCATCACATTTATATGTTATATGTTTAGATTATGATATGTACACAAGTTATATAACGAATTTGAAGTAAAGAAATTAAAGGAAATAAGTTTTCTTACAAAGTGAGAAATGGTGAGAATGATGATCGATGATGATGATGTTGCTGGCCTTGGTGTTCTACTTCTGCTACTACTTGTTGCTACTGATCTTGTAAGTTTTTAAGAGAGGAAGATGATAGATGGATTATTGGTGATGTTTGTGAGTGATCAGGAGAAGGAATGGAGGGAGTATAAAAAAATCAAACGGGTATGGGATTGAAGATCAGAGATGTCTCTGTATTATTGGAGGTTGGTGACCATTTTTGGTACATCAACTTCGAGTACGGGTATAATTATAGCAATATAAAAATAAACATTTTACATTTTTATTTAGTAGGTGTTCTCCTGGTTCGTTATTTATAATTGGTATAATGATGTTATCATTATTTTAAATAGCTGCACAATTTTGTACATCTTACTGCGCGCAGTTAATTGAGCGCCAAATTTCAGTAAATTTAGGACTTCATATTTTGAAGCAATGTTCTAAATGTTATCGAATGAACTAGAAAATTTGGCTTTTTATGATTTGACGTCGTATGCGCGTTTTAGAATTATTTCTGTTCGTGTTATAATACGTTTTATGTTAAACGTAAAATTAGACCTTTATATCTATATGTTATAGATATATAAATACTCGTAATTAATAATTATATTATTAATTATTTTTGTATCACGAAACTTTTGTCATTTATTTTTGTCGGGTTCGTTCCGATACGTTTGTACGTAATTATAATTACTTACGTATTACCTATTACTTTTTGTTTTAAAAGTATCGGGCTTGCTAGACTTACATCACATCAAGAAGTTTTGTTAAAACTTAATCAGGAAATTAGCGTAAGAATGCACATGCTTAAATGTTAATTAATACCTAATTTGGAGAGTTGTCACAGACAATTATTTTGGGACGTCCTAAAAAGGAAAGATGGACTATAATTTTGGGACGGAGGTAGTAGTATTTTTGGAGGTTAATGTAATATTTGGGTGATAATTTGTGAGAATCAATAAAAAAAATGTTGCCTTTAAGTACTTATTGAAGTGAAACGAGGCTTGAATCCGCAGCGATTAAGTTTATGGTTTCTCTCGTATCTATGGTCTATGTTAAAATGATACTTTCATACAACCAAGTAGCAGGGTTGGATTAGTAGCTGAGTACCTTCCCTCTGAACAAGAGGTCAAGGGTTCGAATCCCATCCCCTGCAAAAAGCCGGAGGTAGGTAGAACTCTAAGCAGCCTCTCTACCTTAGGGTAAGGGTTTCATACAACCAAGAAAAAATTTAAGCTTTACTCTTACGCTGTGTTCTCAAGTTTATTATAGTGTGGAAGGGAAAGGAAGTGGAAGGATGGAATAGTACGAGTGTGTTCTTAAGTTTTGTAGAAAAGAGAAGAGAAAAGAGAAGAGAAAACCCGCTCCCGAGTTTTTGAGTGAAAGAAGAGAAGAGAAAAGAATTAAAAATGATAGAAAAGAAGAGAAGAGGAAGAATATTTATACGTTCCCGAGTTGGAAAGAATTGTAAAGAAGGGAAATGAAATTTATACGGATTGGTGTTCCAGAGTTGGAGAGAAATGGAAGGAAGTCACATTTTATAACTTGTTTGATCTTCCATCATTCCATTTCTTCCCACTTTTGGAGATAAAGTTTGGAGAGAAAAGAAGCCCAAATCCTCCTTCCACTTCTCTTCTCTTCTCTTCGTAAATAAAACTCTGGAACACAATGTGATTTGCATTTCTTTCCAATTCTCTTCCCTTCTTTCAAAAAATCAACTCGGGAGCAGGCCCTAAAATGAAAGGAAGAGAAAAGAAAGGAAATGAAGGTGAGGGAAGGGTATAATGCAATTTTGTCTCCAAACTTTCCTCCTACATTTGGGATGAAAAGGAGGGAACCCTTCTCAAGTTTATTATAGGGTAGAAGGGAAAGGAAGTGGAAGGATGGAATAGTACGAGTGTGTTTTTAAGTTTTTAAAATGAAAGGAAGAAAAAAGAAAGGAAATGAAGGTGAGGGAAGGGTATAATGCAATTTTGTCTCCAAACTTTCCTCCTACATTTGGGATGAAAAGGAGGAACCCTTTCCTTCTTTCCAATTCTTTTAAACTTAAGAATACAAATAGGTTAGTTATATTCCTTCATTTTCTATTTCTTTTTTCTTTCTTTCTTACTTACCTTCTCTTCTTTTCCACTCAATTTTGAACTCAAGAACATAGTGTCAAAGATAATATACAACCAAGAAAAAATTTAAGCTTTACTCTTAAAGATAAGATGGTATAGTAGTTCCTAGTTACGCGTGTGTGGGGATGGGTGGTTAATGCTTCTCGTATTATATAAGTCAAATAAATACGTCTCAAGTTTTGTGAAGAAAAAGCTACGTGTCCTACTCATTTCAAGTTTTCCGGCTTCCAACTCCTCGGAGATCTTCAATTTCTTTTCCTGTTTGTTCGATTCCCAATATCAAAATAATGTCTTCTTTAAAAGAGTTCCAACATCTCCGAGTCCCACTCGAAGATATAAAATTAGCCACCAACAACTTCGGAGAAACCAATTGTATCGGCCAAGGTGGTTTTGGTAAGGTTTATAAAGGAGAACTTGTCATATCCGAGAAGCCTACCATGGTGGCACTGAAGCGCTTAAATACTTCACTCGGGCAAGGAGCTCTTGAGTTTTGGAGAGAAATCATGTTGCTTTCCCGATACAAACATGAAAATCTCGTTTCTCTCTTAGGCTTTTGTGATGAGGGGGTTGAAAATATCCTTGTGTATGAGTTTCTACCTAACAAAAGTCTCGATTTGTATCTAAGTAGCCCCGATCTCTCTTGGAATCAACGCCTTCAAATCTGTATCGGGGCTGCACAAGGATTACAATACCTCCATGAGCCTGCAGAGGGGAGTCAACACAGAGTCTTGCATCGTGATATCAAGAGTGCAAACATACTTTTGGACCACAACTGGAATGCGAAAATTGCAGACTTTGGTTTGTCAAAGTTCGGCCCTGCAAATCAGCAATTCACTTATCAAATTACCGCGGCTGTAGGTACACCAGGTTATTGTGATCCACTATACGTGGAGACTTACTTCTTGACAAAAGAATCCGATGTCTATTCTTTCGGTGCTGTTCTGTTCGAAGTTCTTTGTGGACGACCATGTCTAGAAATGAAATACAAAGATGAACGTAGACTCTTGACGCAATTGGCGCAAAAGTGCTATAACGAAAAAAGAGTAGACACTATCATCAGTACTAGTGTGAAAGAGAGAATTTCACCTGCGTGTTTAGAAAGGTTCTCAAAAATTGCATATCAATGTTTAAAACGAGAACGCACAGAACGTCCAACAATGACCAACATAGTAACAGAGCTTCAAATAGCTTTGGAATACCAAGTAAGTTTTATCTTCTCACTTATAAATTGGTTTCTGATAACATATTAACATTTATAGTGAGAAAGATGGAAGAAATAAGTCATAAAGCTTTTCAATCCCATCACCAAAATAATGATTGCATCAAATTTTAATGTGAATATGCTCGTATTAAAAACTTTAATTTTCTGTATGTGTGATGATCTTAATGTTTGCATCCAACTCAATTTTCACTACTTACACGGAGTATTAGCACATTACTCTTTCTTAATTTTAAATTTTGTACAATGAAAGAGAAAAAATTAATATAAATATAATTAGTCCAATTCATATATCACTACCGGTTATTACACAAAATATTTACTATATAAGTTTGGGATTCCCCTTTTGATTTTGTCACTGATATGTAAAAAGAGCTAATCCTTTGTGCTATTGACAACGTTAATGAATTGTGTTGTTGATGAATTGACGAGCTTAAAAATTATAGTTTCATCCCTCTGGCTTTTTATATACACATACACGACCCTTCATTTAAAGGTAATTGCACGATTAATCCGTGCAGTTTGGTGCACGAACTATTTTGCCGTCATGTATTTTCCTTTTACATGCAGGACGAATACGAGTTTGAGAAGAAAAGAGAGTTAGACCACTTGCAATGCGGCTCAAAATGGGGGTTTTCAGCATCCAGAATGCCACAACGCCCGCAACCGGCGGCGTTGTGGAGGGGTGTCGTGCAAGATTCAACGGGGGAAGAACGAGCGTTATTGATTTTTTTATTCTTTTTCCTTATTCTTTTTGTTTTTCTTTTGCTTGTTTTCTTTGTTTTGGATTGCTATCATCAGAAATGAAGTAGAGGAAAAAAGAGAAGAAATGGGAGTTAGAGGAGTATTGGGAGAGAAAACTACCAACAAACTTGGTTGCCATTATCAGGATGTTCAAAATTCCTCATGCCATTTATTCTATCGAAAAGGAACTATTCTCTTATCTTCAAAAGGGATTTCTTTTTGATGAAGACAAGCAGGTTTATATAACTCTATTTTATTTTATATCTATATATAGTACTAATAAGTAATAACTAATTTTATTTCCTCAACGTCATCTAATACCATCTAAAACAAATAATGAAATTACTTTTGCAATAAAAAATTATTTTCAAGTTTGTGCGCATGAACTTTATAACTTGTTCAAAGTGTATTTTAGTATCAATTTGGTCAACCGGATTATTATTACCCAAAACTATTAACGGTGTAAATTGAACTCGGTAACTCGGTTAGTTTTGATACCCTCACTGGATCACATAAGTCCACTACTACCGGTGGGCGTGTTAGTTAGTGTGTCAGTTGTGCCACCTCATCACTTTCCAAATTGACACACAACTGACAAAACGGTGCATACTAACCGTGTCACTTCAATATTTGAGGCCCCACATTTACAAATATACCTTCATTTACATACATTAATCAACCAATTAAGTATTGCTCAAGTGGTATCGCCACCGTAAATGACCAGACTCCACATGTGTTACCGATAGGTCATGGATTTGAATCCGTGCCTCAGCACAAGTGGTTGATTTGTGACCAAGTGATTTACTCCTTACAGGTGGAACGGATGCGTACTATTGAAATATGGTACGGGGGACGAGGTACCTTCCTAACTACCATTTTTTACTTATACTAATAAAAAATAAATAAATAAACTTCTAAATAATGAATTCGGCCCACTCCCTCGTCTCCCTGTGCGTCGCTATATTAACAAGGACCAACCGACGCGGTCAATTGATGAGCCGGTGCCAATGACGTCGGACAGTCGATGCGTGTCGATTTGCAACTGACAACCCCCGTTGACTATTGTCATACAAGCACGTGACTTATTCCCTTTAATTAGTTTTAACGCATAAAGTTAGAACATTATATTTTCATACTCCTTCCGTCCCAAATTGTTTGTCCATCTTACTATTTATATTTGTCCCAAAATAATTGTCCATTTTCAAAAATAAATATGCATTAATGTTTATATTCCTTATATTACCCTTAACCTTAAAACTACACATACTTCAAAGAAAACAATTTAATTAATGATTGAGGGTTAAAGTTATCATTATACTAAGGTCAAAGCTACATTTAATGTGATTTTCTTAATATGCGTGTTTTCAACTTGGTGACAAACAATTTGGGACGAATGGAGTATCAAGTTGGCTACCGTCTCTCGAAATAAGGAAAAAGGCACAATTATATATAATTGGGCCCAAAGCAAGAACTTACAATTTCATCCTGATATACTAAATAATAATGTAAAAAATAAAATAAAATAAAAAATAAAAAAAACAACATTCGCCATAAACTTCAATGTTATCAAAAGATAGTAATTGCACTTAGGAATGTTCAACATTTGGTTTGAAATCCTTTAATTCGTATAATGAATCGAATTTGAATTTGATTTTCGGTTTTTAGTATTTCGAATTTGGTTTAACCAGAAACTGAATTCAAATTCGATTTTTGGTTCGGTTTTCGGTTTTGACTTCTCGAATTCGGTTAAACCTAAAACCGAATTCGATTTATTAAATAGATATATTTTATATATTAATAAATATATGTGATTTTTCGAATTTGGTTGAATACTTGAATAGTTTAACGTTTTGAAGACGAAAAATAAATGTTTTGTTTGAACATTGTAATTCACGTATATTGACAGTTTTATGTTTTTTAAACTCGAATTTGGCTAACAAATAACACTTATTAATAGTTAGATTTATAATTTATATCGTATAAGCATATTTCGTAGCTTTGTATGTTGAAGAGTGATTTTGAAAAATGATTTTTTTCCGGTTTTAACCGAACCGAATTCGAATTTGAATTCGGCTCGGATTAGACATGTGAATTCGGTTTTGCTGCCAAAAGTTTCAAAGCCTAATAAACCAAACCAATTAAACTGAAAATCGAACAGATGAACCCCCTGATCGTAGTAGATCATAAATGAATAAAATATCTAAAGTCAATATGATATATTATCACAACCATTTGTCGGAAACAATATTAAGTTGTATGTAAACTTGAAAAAACAGCTGCCATAAACTTCTAAATATTATTTATTGTATCTAAATTTTTCTTTTTTTGGTAGATCCTTTCCTGGCCTAAAAAAAAAAAATAAAAAAAATTTACATACGATATACGATATAATTAATACATACAATAGAAGTTTTCATAGTTTTAATAGTAAAATGTGTAATGATTTAGTAAAATATTTGAAATAACTTATTAACTGTATTATTTGTTTAAGTAGATTATACTTTACGTTATATAGTATATATGATATGATATGATATGATGATTAAAGCAATAGAATAAAATTTTCAAACAAATTATGATAGTTAAAAAATTGATTTATAAAAGTAACTTATGTATCTGAAACTCCATGAAGCAAATAAATAAGATTTACAATTAAATTAATAGTTTGGAAAGTTAAATTATCATAAAATTGAATTGTAGTAAAGTTAAACATAAATATAATTTAAGGGGTAATATATGAATGTTGAAAGTCTTTTAATTTGGTGGAGAAATTTAATCTATACGTTGGAGATAAACCATATTTGATGCAAACATATTTCTAAAAGATTCTCTTCTTGCATCAAATTTGATACAGTGTTTAGTATATAAGCTGGAAATGGCCTAACGTGTAGAGGCATGTCTGACTCGAACCAACTAAACGGGCTAATAGAAAAATATGTTACTTTACTTTGGGAAAATATTCAACTAAGTTAATGGACTATTAATTTGTTTGATTGAATTACTAAACTTACAAAATCACGATATATAGGTTGCTTAACATGTACTACGTATATATCACCAAGACACTTTAAAACACCAAGATCACTTTACTTAACATATGAATTTAATTAAGTTACTTAACTTATAAACAATATAACGTAAAAAATTCTAAGTTAGATATTCAATTGGTTTAGTAATTCAATTGAACATATTAATAGTATAGTAACTTAGTTGAATATTTTCGCAAAGTACACTAACATATCTGTTTATTAACCCCCAACTCATTATATCATTGAGTTCCATTACTCGCATTACATCCTGGCCACACTTTATTAAACCAGCTTTCAATAGTTTTTGTATGCCATTTTATATTTCTAAATAACTTTTGACATTGTCGAAGCAACATACAAGTTAGGGGTAACATTTACTATGAGTTCGTTGGATATGCGAAGTGTAATTTTTCAAGAATTGTTGATTTTACTAATGGTGCTACGGGTGCGAATTAACAAATTGTGCTACTAGTTCAACAAGTGAGGACCGTTTTGTATGTTATTTATCTAAAAAGTACTCATAAGATCATTTTTTATTATATAATCGTACATGCTCATAAAAAAATTATTTAATACTATGAAAATAGTCCTTCTACAGGTCATTTTAATTTCTAGATTCGATACTGTCTTTCATGCGAAGTATTCTTAATATACTTTTAAATTTTGATTGGCAATTTTTTTGTATAAACGATGACGGAAAGAAATGTTTGTTAATATCGCCTACAAATTGTTTTCTGTCACATCCCAAGAAGGATGCGAAGCTTTCATGGAAAACTTACAGTGATTCAAGGTATCCTCGATTCCTCGTTAGTCGACGAGTGATATATTAATTCTACATTTTTAAGTGTTGACAAATTGTAACTTCTTCGCACTTACAAAGGTGAGCTTTTTTCTTACATATATATGTGTGGAAAAACTTATCTTTTACAAAAAGTTTTACACATTTTCTAGAAATGTGGAAAAAAAGTGTGGTAAAAATGATATTTTTTTGTAGCAATACAATATATCAAATGAGATTTTATAAATAAGAAAAGAATCCGTACAAACATATATAGTATGAACCCACGAAATCTTAATAGTAAGATTAGCGATCCATATAATTAATCCAACGACATCTTAAAAATAAGATTAGAAATTAGAATGAGTACAATCTTAAATTATATATAAGAAACGTCACATGATGTCATCAAATTATCAATTAGCCAATTAAATTCTTTAATTTTTGTCCAATTAGCTAAAATTTAGGATACAATGATGTCATATAAATAATATAATAATTATTAAATATAGGATGTGAGTTATTTAACTATATTTAAGATTCATATATAATATAATAATAATTAAATATAGGATGAGAGCTATTTAGCTATATTTAGGATTCCTATTTTGTTTTTAACAATAATCGCATATAAATTATTATTTTATTTATCCCTCTTTCAATTATATCGTTACTTTTAATCAAATATAGGAAGCGGGGTTATGACATTCAATTTCAAAATTGAAATCCAATCAACCAATCAGAATTCAATATTTATTATTTTATTATTATTATTCCAATGCCTATATTCTTAACAACAATTGGTTTCCCGTTAGTTCATTAAGTGTGTTAGAATTGTAATAGAACACAAACCATGCAACCTATCTATATTTAATTAATATTTATATTATTTTATCGTATCATATATGGTTCCCTTTTATCAAATGCTTTGTGGATTAAGCTAAAAACATAATATAACAATCCTAAACGTAATGTTCGTTATACGTACCAACTTAAAGTTAACTTTATTTGTTTCGATTTCAATCATGACTAAACATGATACACATATCATACATATCGTTAATTTTTTAAATATTCATAATGGCATCTCTAACGTTACACTAAATACCGCATCAAATCTGATGTAACAAGAAATATTTGAAGAATATTTTTTCAAAATAAGTGGTTCATCTACAACGTGTGCATCAAATTTTTACACCAAACACCTTTTCAAAAATTACATATTACCACCTAATCTATTCTTACGGTCTATTTTACTTAAATTAGTTATATTTATGTTCAATTAACATTACAAACTATTAAAATTTACATAGATATCTTCAATTCGTCATAATTCGTATTCATCCAAAATTATGAATTTTGGTGAACTGTTGGGATTTTGAGAAAATTTTGATTTAGTAATGAAAACAATAAAATTAAACAAATTTCATCGTATAAAACTTATAAACAAATAATTAATCGAATTATGGTCGTCATTCTTCAGATACTATCTGTGATACAAAAATTACCGATAAATTTGAACAAACTTTATATTCCCAAGAGATACTAAATGGAATGAAAGCATCTGGAATACAAAACCACAAACTCACGCTCAAAAAAGGTGTCCCCGTAATGTTGCTAAGGAACATTGATCAGTCAAACGGACTATGCAGCGGGACAACATTATAGATTAAAAGTCTCGGTGAACATGTTATCGAAGCGATGATCATTTCGGGGAGCAACATCAGGGATATAACTTATATTCCCATAATGAAATTGATGCCGTCTGATAAAACAATACCTTTCAAGTTCAATCGAAGACAGTATCCTTTGGTCGTATGCTTTGCAATGACAGTAAACAAAAGGCAAGGACAGTCATTGCAAACCATTGGATTGTACTTACGACGGCTGGTATTCTCTCATGGACAACTGTACGTTGCTGTCTCACGTGTTAAAAACAAGAAGGGACAGAAGGTTTTTCTTTATGACAAGGATGGACACCAGACAAATAAGATGACAAACATGGTGTATAAAGAAATATTACAAAAAATATAAATTAGTCTCCGTATTTCAAATTATTTGTTTATAATTGCGACATTTGTTTATTTCTTCAAATTATTCATTAGCTTATGTATGATCACACGTTGTTGCAATTATGTGTACTATTTACTTATATAAAATGCTTAACTTTAACAAATAACTATATACGCAGAATATTAATGATATAATATTAAAAAATTAAGGCCCTGTGTGTATACACGGGTTTTAGGACTAGTACTTAATATAAACAACGAGTAAAGGAATCCGTACATTTAAGAAGTCTCGCGTTTAAAATATCAACTATTCTTTCCTTCGATACTCATCTACAAGAATTAACTTAGTATACACTAACTGTTGTTATTAGTCTAAACGTTTGCGTTGTTTTATTTAGTAATTAAAAGTATCCATGTCTCATTCTTGGTTAGTTTAATAAACGTACGCAATTAGAGCACATGGAGCGCTCGATGAGATTTCAATGTTCAGTTCAGTGTTCTGGAGAACACTGAACTTGAACACTGAAACAGAAAAGTGAGGTAGTGGTTAATTTTGAGGTTCAGTGTTCAGTTCAGTGTTCTGGGAATTATTTTATTATTATTATTTTTATGTTGAAAGGCTATGTGGTTTGAAAAAAAAAAAAGGAAAAAGCATTGAAAACCGGCGTTTTGTTCTGGACACTGAACGAGAACGCCGGCGGGGAGTGCCGAACGCCGGGCTCCGGCGTTCTCGTAGCGAAAACGGCGAGAATTTGAGGGGCGCTCCGTGTGCTCTTAGTCATAAAGACTTTTTTACACTAGTAGTCCCTGTAGTTTGTCCAAAATTTCACTCGTCGTCCGTGCAAGTTTTTTTTGACACCGGTTGTCCTTGTGGTTGACATTTCTTGCACTCGTCGTCCCTCTCCCTAACGTCCGTGCGCCAAGATCATTAAGTCATGACATGTGCCATGCATGTGAGGGTATAATAGTCATTTCAATAACTTAAGGGACTACAAGTGCAACTTTGTAAATTACATGGACCATTCATGTAATTTGATTTAATTAGCCTTTCAATGTTATTTTGAACAAATCAAACCCTTAATTAGCTTCTCCTTATTTTAATTTTTTCATTCGAACAAATCAAACCCTTAATTTTTTTTTGAAAGGCTAATTATATTAAAACATGTCTAATAGCAAAATGCTAATTAGACCCCAAAATTTACAAACACCAAAAGATAACCCTTGGATATAATTCGAACTGGAAGGATGCTAAAAAGGATGAAAAAAACCTGAAAAATTTTCAGGAAAAAATCCTCGATAATAGGGGCCAAGCCATCCGTTTTCACCCTAAATCGTTTTTGATAGCATCCCATGAGAATTAATCCAAGAATTATCAATATACACCAATATATTTACAAACAATTACAAGAAGAACTATCTATCTAAATATACTCCAAGCTTGCATCCATCTGGTGAGCAGAATCCATTCGTGTAATCAGAAGTATCACTCCTCATACCCACTTCAAAAATGCTCCAAAGCTTTCTTCCAGCTGCTGCATCTCGATGATTTGTCTCCACACAGTAAGTTACCTATCTTCATGTCAGTCTATCAAAAAGTCCATCCAATTATGTTCCTCTATGCTCCATTTAGAGAACCTACTCTTGATCCATAAAAAGCCCATTGACTTAATCTCTTTTAGCATACCACCTACATTCACTTTCGTACCATTGAAAATCAGACCATTACGTGCTTTCCAGATTACCCAACAAGCCACCATGATTACCGATTGAATAATATTCTTCCGAGCTATTGATCCATTTACACTATTGTGATAAAATATCAAGTGACCGAAAAAATGATCATCGGTTGAAGCTTGCACCACTCTTCAATCTTTTCCCATAACTCTCGTGATATTCTACAACCCGTCATCAAGTGTTCCAATGACTCGGCACTCTCTCCACAGAAAACACAGACTGAATCGGCTATATGTATCCCTCTTTGCATCAATAAGTCTTTGGTAGGTAATCTATTTAACAATAGCCTCCAACCAAAAATATTTATCTTCTTCGGCAGTATATTGATCCATGGAAATATCACTTCATCCTCGGCTATAGTGTACGAGCTTAGTAGACATCGGGCTGAGCTAACCGAGATTAACTTCTAACAAAGCAAACAATAAATGGGTTTTAAATGGGATTATCTAGGATACAATTATCAATATTAAAACCGCAACTCACCGTGAATTATTGATCCGATGCCATAGATAACCAACGAAGGTTGAATTCCAAGAACCCTAATCAATTTGCCAATTTAATATCACATAATACGTATCAATACTAATGCAATTCTGGAAACGACACCAAATTTCTTATGCGTATAGCGACACGATAATGATAACTCAAACTAAACAATTAATTGAAACTATAATAGGTGATCTTTACGTGGCAGATTCCAAATTATAAATAAATATAACTTTTGTGTAACACATTCAATTCTCAACATAATTGATTACTTACGAATGAAACGATCGATATAAATAAGAGAAAAGAGTATATCAATAACAACAAAAACACATTACACTACAAATTCAATCAATACAATACAAAGCAATATACATGTCTAAACGGTTTATGAGGATTTCTTCAAAACGCTTGAATGGATAAAAGAATCAAAAACAAAACACTCAAATATTGCACAACATTAATTAATTAACATTAAAAAAGATGTTGAATACACATGCTGTAACACGTGTGTAGAATACTAATTTGCTCGAATTAATCAAAACAATATCAAATTCAAAATTTGGGATAATTCTAGAGGCTTGTGCATAAAAGTTATTGCCGACTACAATCTCAATTAGGTTATCGACTCGTGCGTTGTTTTTTTTTTATTTTGGTGTTATCTAATTTTATTTGATTTTTAGATACTAAAACTGGATTTCTTTTATTAATTCACATTTATATTTAATATTTTAGGGGTTTAAGGGATAAGTGTGAAAAAAAGCTAGGCCGTTAGATCGCAAAATCAATTAAGGGCCGGGATTGCCCCAAACTATTTTGATTTAAGTATATGTTATGTTATATGTTATATGTTATAGATTATTATTATTATTATTATTATTATTATTATTATTATTATTATTATTATTATTATTATTATTATTATTATTATTATTATTATTATTATTATTACTAATCTACGTATGAATGAATTATATAAACTTATTATCAAAATTACGGGTATTATAATTCAGTATTTAAAGAAAAAATGACCACCTATTTGGAGACAATGAGAAACTTACAGCGACATTTGTTCATACATTTACAGGTTTTCGGATATGGTGATATATGATTATGAGAAATTCCAAAATGTAAAGTGTCGCATACAAGCTAGCATGCTATCACTTGGTACCTTGTATCAGTTAGCTTGCTGTTCAAACTTTATTTCCAAGGTACTAGTGACATACGGAAGACCAAGATTAAATGGAAAACAGGAGAGTTGAGTGTATGTTCTACACATAATGCTATTCGGATACACGACAACTGGTATTCTATCAAAATGTGGCAATTCTGTAATCATATGCCAGATCCTGAATTTGATATTGTTGGAAAATTTGGTTGAAAACATGAGTTTTTTCACCAACTTTGGACATAACTAAATATATGTATATGTAATATATATTAGTGATGGTTTGTGGGTTTGCGTACTCATTGACGAGATCTTCGCAACAAACTAAGATATGTCCAAAATGAAGATAATGTGAATGAGATATCGACTCTTGAAGAGAGGCACTTGAAACGAGTAATGGAAGGAAGAAATTGAGTATTGTTTGTCCCACATTGGAGGGGAGACAAACTTTAGAGGAGTTTATAAGTGAAAGGATTTAATCTTTCACTACTAGAAAAAAGTCATTTAGAGACGTCATTAGCGACTTGCATATTTTTGTCGCTGAACTGCGATATAATTAGCGACATATTCAACGACGTAGGTGTCGCTCATGTCTCATACAACGTCTCAGATTTATGGTTATAAATGACGAAGTCGCTGAATAAGTCGATAATTATGTCGCCAGTTTTAAGACGTACATAAACACGTCTGTAGTTGCATCGCTAATTTGTGACGTCCAAAAATGTGTCTCCGAGTATGACGTTAAATGGCGACTTAGTAAACCATGCCTCCAAACGTGTCGCTATTTTATTGGCATAAAGCATTATGTTTTAGACAACAATTTAACTTCCTATTCCAGCATTTTAAAAGCCCAATGGTTCGTATCGGGCCTGTTTATTTATATGCTTTAAAAGCCCACTGGATGCCATTGGGACCGAAGTCACCGAGTACCGCACGGACATGGCTTCGCTACCACACAGCCACCCCCCGTCAACGCCATGCCACCACCGCCCGGCCACGTCACGCCTCCTCATCGTTATCGAATAGCTTAATATTTCTCAGCCGCTTTCACATCGCATTAACTGGTAAATATACATTTGAGTTCTTACGATGATCCAGGGTTTAGGTAATGATTTATTTTCTATCTATAAGTATCAATTGAATTCGTATTATGATTTGTAGTTTGTTTATCTCTTTTGTAGTGAAATAATCATAAGTTTTGTAACAGTATTTGATCAATGCGTTAGGTCATAATATAATTGCTATGTATACTTCAAAATCAAAACCCTAGGCAGTTGATGATTAGCGAGTTTTTGAAGAATTTTGTGTCGTAAATCTGTGAATTAATATTCATGACGGAAATCTGTGAATTAAATGCTACATCGTGCTGTAGCAATGTAATAGGTAAAGTGAATCTGATTAATATCTATATAAGCGTATTGCCGAAGCTTGATTGTGGAGTGTTTTAATGACTAGTAATTCTATCACCTTGTTGTGGTGTAATAGTAATATTGTAATTGTGCATTTAATTTTTCTGTTTGTTCACTTGTTAAAGAATGCTATCTAGGCTGAAGTAGCTCATTTACAGAGCACGATCCAACATTTGAAAGTTCTGATGTGATGCTTTAGATCTTTATATGCTGCTAGCCTGCTAGCATGATGATTTGATGTGTGGTGCTCTTTAAGTTGCTGTTGCATGATATTTATGTTGTAGGCAGTCGTTTATAGGTTTTAATTGCTCTGAATACGCAAACAATCATCCTCTTCTCGAAATTGTGCTTTCTTTGTTCTTGGCAATATTGTCTTAATAAATATTTTTTCCATATACTTGCTGAGGATATTCAGGAAGCTTATGCTGAAGCAGCTAGTGTTGCTGAACTGGTTGTTTCGTATTTCAAATTGTTATATAAATATACGTATTGGTTGCTCGATCTGAGTTAGTCTTTTTTATTTTGCAGGCAATTTTACAGGCTTGCAGTTTGCTCTTGTGCTTTGAAACTTTATGTTGGAAGATTCTTAGTTGCATAGGGAAAAAGCTCATGGTGGAGAAATTGTAATGGCTGTGTTTGTTGTATTCTTAAAGTGGACTGTAAGCATCTTGTTTTCACCCATTTTGTACTTATATATAGTTATGTTTCTTGTTATTATTCATATATTCTTGTATATTTATTTCTTCAGTTTTTTCTATCAATATCCATGATTAGGCTCGGGTTTATATGCTCATAATGCAATATAAGTTATTCTTTTTCTTTTTGTGTATTCAGTTGAAGCTCCTATGAGTGTTAAAAAGGTAAAGTTGCTTAGAAAGTGAACAAGGCCAAGGGGAGCAAACCTTCACCTTTTTGGAAGTTGTCTCGTTTATGAGTAAGGTATTATATGAGATATGTTTTAAGGTTCATAGATATGTTTTATGAGTATTGTATTTCTTATATCAGGATAGCCCAACTCGAAAACTTGCATTTCTTATAGAGTTCTGCAGTTGCAAGGTTTGGAAGGAGTACAACTCTCAAGTTGATGATCTAGCCAACATGATTGTACATCTCAAGTGTAAACATGATCCATATCATAATCTTCTTTCTACAGTTTACTCTAATGTGATGTTAGACTGCGTGGCTTGCGAGGAAATTCGTTATACTGCGACTTTATCTGCTGATGTGTACGGGTTGACTGGCCTTTGGTATTTGTAAGACTTAATGTCTTTATAATAATCATTTTTGAGTGTTTCCTGCCTACATTATGTTTGAGTGTATATAGGATGTGCATTGTCTCTACAAGTGTGAAAATGGGCAGGTTGGGTTATGTGCCAAATCGGTTTTTAGGTTTCGATGGTTTGGTGTCAAAACAGTCAGCTGGCAGTCAGCTTTGCCACCTGTTGTTCCAATCTTGAGATAACTGTATTTATTAGGTGCTTGAGTACAAAACAGTATCATCCAACCCATTTGACATAGTATAAATTAGTTGATTCTATTGAATTCCAAAAATCACACGATAACACATTTATATTTCAGACTATGATTTTAGAACAAATTCTATACTCTTTATTTTGTCATTGATATTAAATTGTATGTTTTTTCCTGGTTCCAATAAGGTTGCTAGAGGTGTCACATGTAGACTTGCATGATCAGCATGCGAGGTACCGTCTTCAATTAAGATACCTTATGCAACTAGTGTCTCTACTTATCTTTATTACCCTGACTTTAGATAGAAATCATGTGTGCTCCTAGTTACTAATTATATTAGCTAGCACCTCGTTTCTGTCAAGTAATATAATATCTGGATCAACTTTGAGTGAGGCTATTGATCCAACTCTATCTGGAAGCTGGAAACTGTTGGTAAGTAGTAGTCTAGAACCTCTAGATTCAAATACAAATAGCATTAAAGTGTACCAATTATTTACTGGATCAACTATGAGTGAGCTTATTAATTCAACAGTTTCTTATTTATTCTTTCATCTCGTTCTAATGAATAAATTTGTTATCTTTTTTACGTGTGCAGGTGCAACTTAAAGAATGTGTAAATCTGAATTTTCTCAAGAAGTGGCGAAGGCTATGGTTTCAAACTTATCTTAGATATAATATAGAAAATAGATTTTGATGTGTCTTTTCAAATTTAGAACCTTTGAATGAGCACCTTGAACTTGTGGATTTTTGTTGTGTTTGGGTATAATTTGAAGTTATATTTGAATGAAGAAAAAAGTTGATATTTGGTTCGATTTGATATCAATTAGTTTCAATAGTCTATCGTTTGATTATGTATGAATCATGTTGCAATTAGAAGCACTCAAGCACCAATAACCGAAAAAAACTACCTATATTGCATTGAATATATCGATGTTAGAGCAGAATTAGCGACGTTTATTGAGACACAAATGACGGCATCTTTTGAGAATAGCGACATAGCTAGAGACGTACAGGCGACATCTTATTAGAGTAGCGACACAATTGGCGACTTAATTAACGACGTATCTGAATATCAGCGACATAGATAGTGACAAAGTAAAGATGTCTCAGAAATCTGCGACTTATGTCGCAGACAATGTCGTTATTTGTCGCGACCCGTTTAGAGACATCTAAAAAATCTGCAACTTATTTATACCGACATCCCACTTGGTGTCTCTTAATGCGTCACAAGCCCCAAATCTGTCGCTAAGTACGTCGCTGAACATGTCGCTATACAACTTTTTTCTAGTAGTGTTTATTAAATCATTTGACTTGTGTTTTACTCCCTTGTCTACACGCGCGCAGGTGAGGTGCAGATTCTGGGAAATATTGGCTCTGAGCTTGTGGGGTGCAGATTTTGGGAAATATTGGCTCTGAGCTTGTGAACCAATGCATGCCTGCGGACACGAATACTGCATCGAAATCCTCGAGCTCGCACAGTCCCGTTTTTGAGATTTTCCAGAACCTTCCAGTTTTATTTATAGAATTGATTTGATATCAATTTTAGTAAATGAAATATTTTCTGTATCTTGTTATTGTACAAAACGATTTAGTGAATCGGTTTTGTCTTACCAAGATTTTTCTTGCTCAACAAGTCGATAGTTTCTGTATAAATTCGGATCTTCCACCTCCATTTGAATATATATAGAAAAAACGATTTCATATTCATGCACACACAAGAGAAAAACGTAGCTGCCAATCTCGACCAAATTTGAAGGCTGTGTCGTATCTCCTTCCGTTATACTTTCAGGCAAGTAGGTCATGTTCGGCAAAACAACTGCTTTGATCGTTGTACCCTGGGAAATAGACGGAGAATCTATTTTAAGGGAACTGTGTTCAACACAGGCCTCGATCGTCTTTCATTTACGTTTGTTTGATTATCTTTCAGTTTTACTTATATTCGTTTCTCTGATTCTACATCCGTCTTTCTGTTGATATTATTATATGTATAATAATAATATTCAAATAGTAATTTTCGTATACTATTTACTACAATCTTAAAATAGATTAAGAATTTTTGAATGACTTAAATTCAAAAGTGACTTCGACTACGATTATAGGTTATAATATGTATGGATCAATATATGAAATATGCTAGATTTCATATTTTCAACTTGAATGAGTTTGACAGATGCTAGTTATTGCAACTTCAAATTTTGTTGTATGGTTAATTGGTGGAATTGGTGGAATGCAAATTGGTGATGACTAAAAATATGTCACGTGAATACCAAATTTTTATATCTTACTTAATACCTTCAATTTTTTTTTTTTTGTGAATGGGTTTGATTCGATTCTAATTTTTCGAATGGTTTTATTAACTAGTCAAATGGAATTTTAATACTTGGAGTGCTACTTCATAATTTGAACATTGGTAAAACAGTATTTTTACTTTTGTCAACGTACCTTATGTGATTCGAGTTAGTTTCTGAAACATGTTAGATTTCAGAATTATAACTTTCATTATTAAAATATAATTTAAACATTGTTCGTATATGTTTAGAATCTACACATGTACCTTCTATAAAAGCAATTTCAATAATGGTTGATTGTTTATAGTATGTAATCTATTTGAAATTTGAAACCATTGGCTTTTTGGAACTGGTTATAAAGTTATATTTAGACCGGATATGGTTAAAAGTATTTTAACAAGAGAAACTACAAATGTGGGATTGAAAAGTTTTCTGGTAGTCAAATGACTTGTGGACTCTTTGGAATGTTTTTTTTTTACCTAGAATAATTATTAAAGAGTAGTTACATGGGTTGTGTTTGATATGTATTATAATACCATATAAGTGTATTACATGATACTATAAGATTGTTTAAAAGTGTGAACAAGCTAGCTTGATTAACAAAATTATATCATGGTTAAACAATTTTGTTACATGAGACATGACATATATGAATACGTCAAGTTCAAGTTGAAACATAGTTTGTTTTTAAAAAAAAAAATTATGTTAACAAACACGATCTTACTCTAGAAGAAGTAATAGTTTGTTATCGGTTTAAAAAATGCGTTAGTAGATTACTACTCTGGAAGAAGTAGTTTTGATTACTTTTTCTTGAAAAGTTATTAATTTCTAGCGGTTTACATTCATATGAAATGTAACTTTATGTTTGTAGATGTCGAGAACTCGGGAGAACCGATGTCGACACTGCAAAGTGATAAGGCTACTATGGGAATCTTCTCCGGGATTTACAATCCAGGTAGAGTGATTGCAGCTAGATGATGATTTCTGATGTCTGGGGCAACTACGCATGCGTGTAGTTTAAGATCTAGTTTTATTAACTATTGAGCCCTACAGGAAGACTTGGCATCTATGGATGGTTGATGTCGTGTGAATAGAGTACAAAATAACAAGTTTTAAATAATTGGAAATACTAAATCAACTATCACACAAGCCAGGAAAGAATAACCCGTTCGTATAATATAGCTTTTAAGTAAGTCCGAGTCGAACACTGGGAATGGTGGTTATAAATAAAATAGAATTTATAATTCAATTAAAATATTCAATATACAGATAAGGGGGATACGTTTTAGTTCCGTATGAACGTATTTAAGAATACTAAATTATAACCAATTCAATAGAAAATAATTAACTAAGGATAGTAAACAATTAGAGATAAATATGTATGTACTTAGATTATTTATTGTTGGCTATTATTATTGGTGAATTACTAATGTAGAAAATCACTTAAGCTTAAGCTAATCTTCATCATAGCAACACAATCATAAGTTTACGCAAAGTATTACTAATTATTAAGATCTATCAGCAGTTCATTAGTACAATTTCATCGGTATGGCGTGAATCACAATATTACTTTACATCAATGAATTATATTCTTCGTCTATCGCATAAGGTTAAGATCAAGACATAAACACAATCATTTAATCTATAAAAACTTAATATGGTCATCCTCGTTTAATATAAATCAGCTAACTATGTCAAGAACCATCATTAATATAATATAATACAGATAATTCTTGTATAATAAACATTCAATAATATAGTTCCAACAATAATTTAAATCTAAGCAAATACAATAAATATTAGTTCATAATTAAGTTAAACATAATCATAATCAATATTCAATAATAAAAAACATTCAAAATTAAATAAAGAATAAGATACGCAAACCAAAACCGTGAATCACGCTCAGTACGCTTGATCGTAGACAAACCCTTGCGAACCCGCGACTCTAAATTGCTCCTAAAACCCCTAGAAAGTGTTTATAGTCGAATTTGGGGTTAATAATTCGTAACCTACGAATTATTAAGGTTATTGGTATCTCTTGGTGTGTTTTTCGTATGCAGAATGAAGCCTCTATTTGTAATGTTGCTGGACCGACTCCCAACAGACGGTTGGTATTTATTTTGGACCGGCGGTTGAAGTCTTTTTATCGTAGCCTCCAAGAAAAAGTCAATTTAGTCCACCGCCCTATTATTTTGTACTTCTCGAATCTTCTGCACAAATTCTGTCTACCAAATGCCTTGTGAATTGGTCTTGACTTTTGTGTGGACCACGCATGTCCTCTTCTTCCTGAGCTTTTTTCTGCCTTCACGTGAAGCATTCTACAACCATAATCATCATTTTTAATTTATTATTACTATAATAATAATGATTATGATTATTACTTTTAGATTATTATAATTATTATGAACTAACTTTATCATATTATTATTACTACTAGTACTACTAACGTTTAACACCAATTTTATTATTATAATTTACGTTAGTATTAACTATAATATTATTATTAACTATACTACTAACTACTACTAGTATTATTATATTGCTATTATTATTTAACCTAAATAATTATTTGGTTCAACTCGTAAACTCTAATAAATATTTAATCTAATTATTTTCGCTCAACCCATTTAACTTTTCGAACTCAACTATTTGCGAACTTTATTCATTTTTATCACTCTTTCAACCACTTTGTACCAACTATATTTGGGTACAACTAACTTTTATACAAAATTACTTTACTTGACTTATTTTCGTTCTTTTTCTAATTAAAACTCTTACTTTTACCAATTTTGTAAATATGAACGAAATAAGTATCTTTTATAACAAAAGTATATAGAAATAGGGATAAAATAATATATAAATATAGTACTTATTTGATGCTATCAAATATCCCCACACTTAAGTTCTGCTTGTCCTCAAGTAGAATACTGAATAAAATTAAGATAAGCATCAAACTAATATTTAATAATCAAAAAACTTAAATTAAAAATCCGTTTCATAAGTTAAAACTTTAAACAATTTAACTAACATGGATAACTATAATGTACAAATAAAAATTATTATTATTCATGTAATATATAGTTCATGAACGATTACTAATATATTTGTTCACTTTAAACAATCTATATTTATATTTCTGAATACATCTTTATTATTAGTATGTATATTACTTATGATTTCCAGATATGATATACTCTTAAACTTAATCATGCAATTTACTTTTATATTCCAAATAAATATATAAAATACATTTTTAAGAATCAAGACATTGGTGACAGGTCTGCATTTTCATGCAACATAGCGAACATAACTTGATTCAGGTAAAGCAGTTTTATTTAAATCAAACCAGCGGTGACAGGTCTGTACAATCGTACAACAAAGCGACATAGTTTGATTTTTATTTATTTCTGAAAGATTTTTCTTTCTTTTTGCTTTATTTAAGAATACTAATTAGAGACCAGGTCTGTACTTTCGTACAACAGAGGAAACAATTAGTAGACCCCCAAATGTTTTCATATAAGTATAAAGATATATAAAATTATCGCATGATAAATCTAAGAATTAAGACTTTTATGTCATACATCATATTATGTACCATAAAATAATATACAAGTTATTTTATTAATTTTTTAAAAATTTCAGAAATCCTCATATATATTGCCTATTAGTACATCATATCATATAACTATATATCACTTATTATTAAGTAGCTTACGTTATATGTACAAAATAGTTAATCCACATTAAAGTCTAAATTTTTAAATACAAAACAAAACTCTTAACAAAAGTATTCTAAACAATAAATACTTAGTTATTTGGCTCAAAATTTTTAAATTTTTAATAAAATTCAAGAACAAACATAAACTTAAATGTTTAATTAAAGAAATTTTTTTTCTTACGAACCCTATCCCCACACTTAAAGTATACAATGCCCTCATTGTATAAAAATGATAAACTAAAGTGAGTAAGGGAAAGAAAAAGTAGAACAGAAAAACTCCCATGACTTAGAAGCGATTATCGTTATCTGATTCGGCTTAATGGTTCATCTTTTCTATTTGTAGTTCAACGTATTGGTTTCCGCGATCTTTACTCAAAAATATACAACATCCACACTTTCGTAGTTAATCACGATTGCATTTAGCATATGCAATAAGCCTTTAAACCCCTCGGTATCCCAAGTGGACGAGTTATAGTCTCGTGATGGTTTCCAGGGAACACACCCACAAAGTTCATATTTTTCCAAAAATTTCAATGCATTGTTCAGCTGTACTATACGCATACGCCAGTTTTGAAAAGTGGCAACAATATTATAAAAATAAACAGGCAAACAAATTAAACGTACCAAATATAAAAATTAAAATTAAAATGAAAAATACAAATTAAAGATAGTCCAGAAACATATAAACACATGCTACTAATTTTTGTTATTTTCTATGGGCTTATTGTGTGATAAAAACTTATGAAACTACTGCTATTCAGATTTTCTCCAAATAAAGCCAAAAAGTATTCAACCTCTAGTTGGGTACCTACAACCATCGATTTCCTAATTCAATTACTGGCAGGAGTCTTAGATAAAAGTACATGCAATGTAGCTCCAATTTCTCATTTTAAAATTTAAACTTAGATCAAATCTTCTACTGGGATTAACTAAATTGAAGATCTTAACTTATTATGAAAACTATGTTATCAAATATATTATAAACCATCCATATTAACATTAATAAGTTTTAAGTTAAACCCCAAAGTTTTACACTTATCACCTACTCTGAATCTCTAAACAAGAATTGAAAATATTAGAATCAATTTTGTAACATCCTGTTTCTGGGCCTGGAAATAAATCGTATTTTTATAAGTTTGGTTAGTTTATTTAAGAATAAACAAGTAAAAGAGCCTCAGTTTTATTGTGACTAATAAAATATCGTTTGTTTTAAATAAACAAAGTTGACGGTAAAATAAAAGTATTTTGACTTACGGGTATTTTCGGGTTCCAGACAATAGGTTATAAAGGGGTATAATTTTTACTAATAATAAAAGTGGGCGGTGGAAATATCTGGATCATTATCACCTACCATTTCTTCTTCTTTTTCTAAACTCTCTCAAAACCTCACCTCTTATCTCTTTGTAAATAAAAATCAAGAACAAATATTGAGATTGAATCTAGCTAAAGGAAATCTGATTATCATCATTACCTATATCATCTTCTTCCATTGAATTGTAAGTCATCTAGTGTTCTTGAGCTTATTTTATAGAAATTAGGTATATGATGAATATTTAGGTTTTGTATAAATTGAAGCTTGAAAAGTATAAATTGTTGATTACATGGTGATTATATGCTAGAATTGTTAGTGTTCTTCATGTTGAGTTCATAAGTTAGGTTTTGGTGATTTTGTTAATTTGATAATGATGCATGATAGGAATTCATGATAGAATCACTTGTTTGTTGTTGTAATATGATCATAGTTAATGCTAGTGGTCTTTTACTTGGTATTTTTGAGTTTGCAAACTGATTTTAGTGAAAAATGGGATAGAGTTCGAGTGTGCAAGTTGCAGGTCTGTGTATTGCTGAAATTCACTCGAACGCGATCCCAGAAGCCTTGCTGGATCGCTTTCCTTAGTTATAATTTGGTATAGTCGAGTTTTGGTCATACGAACGCGATCTAGCCCTTTGTTCCGGATCACGTTGCCATGTGTATTTCGGTGACAGAACTTTTTCTAAAGGTGAACGCGATCCAGCCACCTTGATCCGGATCGCGTTCGCATGAATAATTTTGACGGGTTTTGTAAATTTTGAAAATGCGTAAGTCTTTTCAGGGTCACGGTTATGTAACAATTTCATTAACTCGGTTTGGGATAAGATTCACATGTTCACTCGGAAACGGTCCAATGATCAAAACTATATTCTAATAGCCTAGGTGGTTTTTGGCCATTCGGGGTCATTTAAGGGTCGAAAATGACATTTTACAGTTTTTGAACATTAGTTCGGGATTTTTAATTTCAATTCTGATTGAACTTTTGTTTACTTAGACTTTAGAGATTACTTGATTTGATAAATATGTTATGATGATGATTATGAGACGAGTTACTGACTTGTTATCTTTGTGTTCTCAGATAAGCGGGCGACCACTCAGTAAGATTAGACCACTGAGTTGGTGATCAGACGATAATATTTGGTGAGTGAAATTGTAGTCCTCGGTTCAACCCGGTTGTAACGAGTTTGGTTATGACGGGTAAACCAGGATAGTTTATATCAGTAGATTGTTGTTATTAGTCGTACTGGTACCAGTTTTATTTGTTTATGTTGCTGGATATATGAATTGTTGTGTGATTATCATATTGTTGCTTGGTTGATAACAGTTGATGAACTGTTGTTGGTTGCTATTGCATTGTTGCTTGCAATATGGTTGATTTCAGAGGTCAACATTGGTTGGTTGGGTTTGAGTATTATTGTGTAGCTGTCTAGGTTTCTTTGATACACATAGTTGAGAATAAACCTAGTCAGTGAAGGTAGTACTCAGGCTATCGGTAGATCACTGCGAATAGCATACAGTGGTCGTGGTTTTTGGGTTGGTTGTATACCAGGAACCGCCGGTCCTCTTGACGCTATGTGCTTATGTGTTTTACTCGTTGTAGTTTATCTTGTTGTAAGACTTGTTATGAATGGGTTGAACCATCGGTTACGGTTCCATTCACTTAGCAATAAGCTAATCCCTCGTTGTTTAATGTTTTGCAGATTTTGGTTAGTTGATGTAGATGTTCGGGTTGTAGATGAAGACGGAAAGTTTGACTAAGCTTGACGCAACTCTGATATTTTGTAGATGTCTTTTGGAAACGTTTTATATAAGACCCGTTTTGTGTTCATATGGGTTGAGTTAATATAGGGTGTAATTACTTAACTAATGTTGTCATATTTTGGTCGTCGTTAAACTTGGAAGCACTGTAAGTCGGTAAATGTTTTGTTTTGGGGGACTTGCGCTTCCGATTTCGAAATATAATATTCTAATGATATGTTTTGGTTTGAAAATATTAAAATATGTTATTTGAAAAAGGTCGGGTCTTACAAATTTTAAGAGAAATTATTTTACTAGAGTGAACCCTAAATAACAAATTTCTCAGAAACTAAATATGACAATTTCGTAATTAGATATTCCCAAAATATGAAACCTTAACAAATATTACAATTATTTATTATCATAACAATTTACTTTAAGAATAATTGAATGATGTGCTTGGTTTTTGTGAAAAAGTGTGGTAATTATAACTGCTGCTTTTAGTGTTTAATCGAAAAAGTGTCCAACCGTCGGTTAAATATATCTGTCGCCGGTTGGTTGCTAGCAGCGATTTTTTTTGAAAATAACGACCTTTATCATATTTTATTTAATTAGCCCTATTTAATTTAATTTACGTAGCAACGTTTTATAATGATTATGGTTTCTTAAATCTATCCTTAATAAAAAACTAAAAAATAAAAACTAAAAATAAAGGAAAATCTACTAAAATAAATCTACCTAAAAATTCTACAATATAATATACAAGCACGGGTTGCCTCCCGAGAAGCGCTTGTTTTTGTTCGAGTTACTAGCTTGACTCCAACCTTACTTACCTAAAAATCTAGTGACTTTTCCCACACTTAAAAGTAAGCATGGATGGTAATATTTATAATTAATCCAAAAATTTAAATTTAATAAAGTTAAAGAAAATAAATACTTATCGTTTAATGCAGGAATTTGTCCAGACCGTGATGCTCCATGATTTTCCAAAAACTGTGAGAAACTTGCTTTTCGATCGAATTGCCAAAAAGGATCTTCATATTGATAAAACAATGAACTTGTGCTTATAGATACTTCAACAGTTGGTTGCGTCAACTCAACCACCGTTTGAATTTCAACTGGTTCGGCTGCTATCTGATTACCGCAAGTTTTGTTTTCTGTTTCTTTTCCAGTCCTTACCATTGCTTGATCATTTTCCTCTAATTGTTCAACCTCTGGATGTAATGATGAAGTTTCATCAATAGCTGGATCCATAGCGACTATTAATTCTTCTTCTGTCATAACCCCATCTTGGTTTTCTAAATCAAGGTTATCCTCTTCATTACAATTAAGTAACGAAAATGATTCCTCATCAGAATCATAATGGTCAAATCTTGGAAAAGGCAACCAATCTACCTCCATATCTTCTTCCCGTTTAATTTCACTAAAAATTTCATTAAAAAATAAGGATTCAGAGGATTGAGAGTACTTATCGATTTGATTGTCCATCCCCTCAAGTTGTTGAATGAAATCTCCTTGACTGTGGCCAATAGTTTCGGTATCTTCCACTTTTTCACTTGAGGTCTCCATAGATTGCGTAGCGTTCACAATCACTGGTCGAGATAAACTTTTAACAGTATCTTTCTTAAGCTTTGGAAAAATTGATCCTTCTACTTCATTATAATCTCTATTCAAAGCAGCTGGATAAGGAGGCGGAGGTGTGTACTTTTTAATAATTTCTTCCGTTAAGGCTTTTGGGTAAGAAGGCGAAGGCGTATAATTGTAGAAATTTGGTTTTTCATTTGTCTCGTGTCCTTCAATCTCGATTTTGCTAAGATTCTCCTCAAGTGTGCTTTCTATTTCTTTTAACAATTTCGCAATTTGTTTAATGGAATCACTTTGACTTTCTAGAATTGCTTCGTTTTTTTCCATTCGCATAATTGTAGTCGACATCTGACTCATCATCTCCTCCAAATTTACCTTAGGTTTATATTCTTCAACTTTAGGCTTGTCAAAATTTTCCACCTTGTCGCTTTCCATATCTTTCACAATTGAAGTTTTATTCCAAAATTCGTCATTACGCTTCATTGCAATTTCACTATCTTGAATAGCTTTCGAAATTAATGCCTCCATCCTATCAAAAGCTCGATGCATATCCTCCTTTTCATCCATAAGATTGTTTCTCGCATTTTGATAAATCAGAGGAATATTATTCCTACGGTGGTACATACCTGTCAAAATAAAAGAAAAAGAAAAAGAGTAGAAAATAAAAGAAAATAAAAACTAACTAAAAAAAATTTCAATAAAAATTCTTTTACAAAGCTAGTCAACATATTTCGGTAGCTCCATTAATTGTACACAAAAGCGGAGAAATAGGTCAGCGCGAAGCTTATTAAAAACCTATCTCTTTCGAGAAGCACCTTACCTCTTATATGATAAATCAATGAGGTAGGGCTTAACTCTCCTTATACCTTTGTTTTTGTCAGTATTCTCAATGGGTGAGCCAATATTTCGATTGACCAACAATGTATAAAAAATTTTACAGGGTAAATTTAAAATAAAACACTATAAATTCCAATCTAAATAATAAACAGCACCATTCCCCGGCAGAACCAAGAAAACGGTTGAAAAAGAAAAACTATAAATTCCAAATTGAATAAACGCAACCACTCTCCGGCAGCGGCGCCAAAAACTTGATGTCGTGTGAATAGAGTACAAAACAACAAGTTTTAAATGATTGGAAATACTAAATCAACTATCACACAAGCCAGGCAAGAATAACCCGTTCGTATAATATAGCTTTTAAGTAAGTCCGAGTCGAACACTGGGAATGGTGGTTATAAATAAAATAGAATTTATAATTCAATTAAAATATACAATATACAGATAAGGGGGATACGTTTTAGTTCCGTATGAACGTATTTAAGAATACTAAATTATAACCAATTCAATAGAAAATAATTAACTAAGGATAGTAAACAATTAGAGATAAATATGTATTTACTTAGATTATTTATTGTTGGTTATTATTATTGGTGAATTACTAATGTAGAAAATCACTTAAGCTTAAGCTAATCTTCATCATAGCAACACAATCATAAGTTTACGCAAAGTATTACTAATTATTAAGATCTATCAGCAGTTTATTAGTACAATTTCATCGGTATGGCGTGAATCACAATATTACTTTACATCAATGAATTATATTCTTCGTCTATCGCATAAGGTTAAGATCAACACATAAACACAATCACTTAATCTATAAAAACTTAATATGGTCATCCTCGTTTAATATAAATCAGCTAACTATGTCAAGAACCATCATTAATATAATATAATACAGATAATTCTTGTATAATAAACATTCAATAATATAGTTCCAACAATAATTTAAATCTAAGCAAATACAATAAATATTAGTTCATAATTAAGTTAAACATAATCATAATCAATATTCAATAATAAAACACATTCAAAATTAAATAAAGAATAAGATACGCAAACCAAAACCGTGAACCACGCTCCGTACGCTTGATCGTAGACAAACCCTTGCGAACCCGCGACTCTAAATTGCTCCTAAAACCCCTAGAAAGTGTTTCTAGTCGAATTTGGGGTTAATAATTCGTAACCTACGAATTATTAAGGTTATTGGTATCTCTTGGTGTGTTTTTCGTATGCAGAATAAAGCCTATATTTGTAATGTTGCTGGACCGACTCCCAACCGGCGGTTGGTATTTATTTTGGACCGGCGGTTGAAGTCTTTTTATCGTAGCCTCCAAGAAAAAGTCAATTTAGTCCACCGCCCTATTATTTTGTACTTCTCGAATCTTCTGCACAAATTCTGTCTACCAAATGCCTTGTGAATTGGTCTTGACTTTTGTGTGGGCCACGCATGTCCCCTTCTTCCTGCGCTTTTTTCTGCCTTCACGTGAAGCATTCTACAACCATAATCATCATTTTTAAGAGTGTGGTTCCCGTGAGAACCAAAACCCGGTGAGAACCGTGAGAACCAAATATCCATCACTTAAAAAAAAGAACCGGTCAGGGTTAGAATCGTAAATTCATGAAACTAATTAATAATAAAAACATTCCCTCGATCAATTTCAGTAACATATATACGAAATCTCAAATCAAATCTGCGTATTACTCTCGTTGCTTTCTGCCCTAATTTCAAATCAAATCTTCGTGTTACTCAAATCGATTGAGAAATCTCGAAACGCACTTCGAATTCAGCAATACATCATGAAGCGGAAGCAATCTATTATCAGAAACTCAGAAAAACCTAAAACAACACCAACTCGTAAGTGTACACTGAGTTTAATCATGTTTTATAACGATTTTACAATTTATTGAGCATTTATAGATTTTTTTATTGATGAAATTAGGTCAATCTGGACGAATATTACTTCAGAATAAGCATGAACGTGTATACGGTGATAACGATTCAGATATTGAAGTAATATCATTAGAGTCTAAGGAATCTTCAGATGCAGAAGCTTCAGTTTGTTGTAAATTGAAAAGGAAAGGTTAGCTTTAGTCAATATGTATTCAATATATGTAATATACTGATTTAAGAGTATACTGATTTGATTAGTATACATATATGATATATAATATACGTATACTTGCATATATCTACATATATGATATACTGAGCTTACGTCAACTACGCCTAATTTTTACTGTCAATCTAATGTTTTATCTGTATTGAACTTGTATAATTATTCATATTTGAAGTTTATGTGCTTGATTGCCGATTCAGAGTGAATCTGATTACTAAAATTGAAGAGTATTGAATATTAATTTAATGTCTGTTAGTTTATGACCAATGTAGATATTGAAGATTGATTCATTCAAGTGACATTCATTAATGTGTGTGTTTGAACGTTAATAGTTTTCTACACATATGAGTTTTGATTGGAATTGTTATAGGTTAAGTTAATAGTCTCTTGTAGCTGTAATTTCTTGATGACATTGAGGCGCTCTAGTGTTTATTGCATTGTGTCATGATTTTGAAGTAACAAATAGATGCATTTCAGTTGAAAATCTTGCTTCATTATATGGTGATTTACGGCTTTGATGTTATATATCACTTGTGTATCCATATATATCCAGAATATCTACATGAGAAAAAGTTCAGAAAGGAATAGAGTAGGTTGTGGTAGATTTAAGGAAACACAAAATCTAATGCAAATGGTACTACAGTAGTAGTTAAAGTATAGATAATCCAACCATCTGACTTTTTAAATATACAGAATTACACCTTGGTTTTGGTTTTTGAAGTGCACAAATGTTCTTTTTTACCTTTTTTTAAAGATAATTAGTTGCATAAAGTGCACTTGAAACAGAGGTTTCCACTGTTTGATCAATTAGTTGAATATTCTTATGTACAAGCACAATATAAAACTTATATCTAATTAACTCATAAATATTCTTATGTACAATCCAACTGATTAAAGAAAGTAAAAGAATAAGTAGATTTAAGGAATAGAGTAGGTTGTGGTAGATTTAATAATAAGTAGATTTAACTCATAACTTTTATGAGAAAAAGTTCAGAAAGGAATAGAGTAGGTTGTGGTAGATTTAAGGGCAGATAATAATGTGGTAATTAAGATTTAGTTTGATTTTAATTTTGAGGTTTTAAGTGAAGATGTGAAGTTTTACCACAATTGTTATTGGTGTATTATAGTTTTCTGCTCCATAAATAGACCAAATTGATGATGTATCTTATTAAGCTGTTATTATACCTTTTTTTTTTCCAGCATTGGTTGAATTACAAGTCCAATAAGACCATTAAGTTCGTTGTGTCTTTTTTTAATATGTCTATTTGAGATAACAATCTGTCATTCTGTTGAGGTTAAACAATAGAAAGAGAAAAGAAAAACAGAGAGTAATAAATTGTAATTAAAGTTAATCACTTAACTCTTAGAACTTTCATGACACATTAACCCCACTCTATGTGTAACATTAACACCATATAAAAACGATATGATCGAAACACTAAAACTAGCTTGTCACCAAAAAATACTTGATAGAACTGATTGTATTAGTGACTACTTGTGCTACACAAACAATCCCTTTTTCCTTTTCTTCCAAATGTGAATACAACAAGTTGGTAGAGGGGGTAAATAAAACAATCAGATTTAGTGAAAAGGACAGATACATGTATCTCTACATGCATCTCTACATGTCAACACACATTTGTACATGCATATCTATATGTACATGTAGCCATACATGCATCTCTACATGTAGCCATACATCTGTTTATGCATCTCTACATGTATCTATACATGCATCTCTACATGCAGCCATACATGCATCTTTATATGTAGCCATACATCTGTTTATGCATCTCTACATGCATCTCTACATGCAGCCATACATGCATCTCTACATGCATCTCTATATGTAGCCATACCTACATGCAGCCATACATGCATCTCTACATGCATCTATACATACATCTCTACATGCATCCATACATACATCTCTACATGCAAGCCATACATGCATCTCTACATATATCTCTACATGCATGTAGGCATGCATCTCTACATGCAGCCATACATGCATCTCTACATGCATCTCTACACGTAGTGATACATACATCTGTACATGCATCCATACATACATCTTTACATGCAGCCATGTATGCATCTCTACATATAGCTATCTCTACATGCAGCCATGCAGTCATACATCTGTTTATGCATCTAGACATGCATCTATATATGATTTTGTAAATGCATCTCAAGATAAATCTGCTAATGCATTTGTTTATGCCATACATCTCTACATGCATCTTTACATGCAGACATACATTTGTTTATGCATCTCTACATGCATCTCAATCTCTACTTTAATACCTGTATGCATCTCTACTTTGTATGAATCTATCTCACATGCATCTCAATTTTTTTTTTTAATTTTGAATTCTCTGTACATGTACAGAGAGTGTTGAAACTGAAACTGATACAGATGAAGATTTCATGAAGAAGAAAAGTAAAACGATTAAGAAAAGCAGGGAAGTAAAATTCAATGTTAAAATGAAAGTTAATGATGGATCTGGAAAAAAGAAAAGGAGGAGTCTAGTTCAGCCAAAGATAAAAAAAGTCGTTAAGAATGCAATTCAAAATGAAGAAATGTTTAGAACAAGGCAAAGTCCAAGGCCACTTGTTAATATTCTAAAAGGGTTAACAGATGAGCAAAAAGCATATGTAATATCTATGGGATTCGGAAGTTTGATTTCTTTTAATATAAAAAGTCTTCCCTATAGATTATCTTTGTGGCTTGTAGACAAGTTAGACGCAAAAAATTGTCAACTTGTGATTGGAGATCAAGTGATGCGAATAACCAAAGAGGATGTACATGAAATTTTGGGTTTCCCTATGGGACCTAAACTTGTTAGAGCGGTTGAAAAAGCTGGAGTAGGGAGTACCAGATATATATCCGATTTTAGGAAATTATACCCAAAGCCAATTAAGGGGACACAGAGAATATATCTTGGTGATTTACAAAATGCGTGTCAACATGAGAAAAATGGTGGTTTTAAATTTAAGCTTCACATGATTGTTTTAATACTAACAATCATGGCTGAAGGAGTCTCATGTTCAACTGCAAACCAGAAGTTTCTTCCTTCTATAAAAAGCTTAGAAGAAATTAGTGAGATGGACTGGTGTGGTTATGTAATTGATTGTTTGAAAAGGAGTAAAGACAAATGGAGTAAGTATGACAAAAAATGCTGGTACACAGGACCACTTACATTTTTGGTGGTAAGTTAAATTATTATATCATGTTTTTATATAGTTTTGTATATGATAAAAAGCCATCCATAAAAATTATTGACTTGCAAACATTTCAGGTTTGGTATGTTCATAAAACAGCACACAAAAATCAGTATATGGATAGCTCAAAACCTACGATTCTACATTGGACCACTGAGCTGCTGATTGAAAGAGAAGAAGATGAGTTGAATAGTGGTGGATTCGGAAATGAAACAATCATAAACAACCTAAGAAGTAGTTCATCCCAGATTGTGGAATTTAGTGATGCAACTCCATTAAACTCAACACCCCATGATGAAGATTTGGAGAAACATGAAGATGTTGGAAATTCAGAAGTTGAAGAAACTGATCAAGAAATTGATCAAGAAATAGAAAATGAACATCCAGATGAATCTCAAGGTATATATGTTTTTTAAAAAAAATTGTATATATTTTGATAGCTTTTTATAATAATGAAAAATACGATTAAGTTGCAGTTAAAGTCTTTAATGATGGAGATGATCAGTATCAAAATTATGATACGGGAACACACTTAGATGAAGATGGTAACCGTACTGACACGTTAGAGGTAACCGGACTGACATGTTGATTATGCTTATTCTGTATACTAATTTAATTTAAATTTAAATTTAAATCTAGATAGTCATTACATGTAACTTTAAACTTAAATTTTAAATGCAGTATCAATGTGTGATGTTGAAGAGTTTGTACAAAATGGTTCATGACTCAAAGAATGATTTGCTTCAGAACATGGAAAATATTTTTAATGAAAATCAGAAAGATCAGGTATTGATTGGCGTGGTTGAGTTAATTATATCGGAGATGATGATTGATGTGCATGAGGAGAAAATCAGATTGGAAAAGATTGTAACAACCGGCAAATTAGGACTAGAATTAGTGCCTAATTCTTTGTTAATACATGTAATTAGTTCTGTGTTAGGCTAATTTATGTATCGGATTATATATTGGTAAATATATACAACTTTGCGATTTGACTTAAATCGTACGCAATTTAAATAGAATGAAATTCTATTCGATTAATACGGACGTTGGTGAACAAATGTTTATAAACTAAAATAATGCAATTATGACCCAAAATGTTATTTTATAATAATTAGTAATTACCTCGTATCGCTCGATTAAAATTTACACGATTTGAAAACAAAAATACTTAAATCTAAGCTATATTATATTTCAACTACTACAAATTTAAAGGAATAATTATAAGTAAGTTAATTAATAACTTTCGTATTTTAAAAGAATAATTAACGTCTAAAAATAAATAATTTAACGTAAAACGACGGAGGAAACGAACACCGCACGGAGCGAGAGGACGGAGGCAGAAAATGGGAGGTTAAAACCTCCCACCTTCTTTCTTTTTCCCCCATTTTCACTTTTCATTATCTCTCTCTCTCTTTCTTTTTACTTTCAATCATCAAACCACCTTCATCACAAAAATCATCAAATAACACCATCAAACCTCGCCGAATCATACCACTCGTTTGGAGGAAAGTGACCACGACATCACGATCTACATTCCTACCTTTTCGGATTTTCATTTCGCCATTTTGTAAGTTTCCGACAAATCCCGACATCTCTCGTTTTTGATCATTTTTACTAAATTATGGTTTCTATAGGCTTATTATGTTCATATAAGGGTTGGGTAAAAGATTTGGACCCAACGGAAACCGGGAAACTCGTTTTCGACTATATTTCCGGCCATCAGACCGCAACGTCGCACCTGGCCAGGGGCCTCTGCGACGTCGCGGCCTACGTCGCACAAAAATCTCAACGTCGCACTAGCGACGCAGCCCCTTACGTCGCATTAATTTGCGGATGTCATACATGGCGACGTAGACTTTAACGTCGCAAACCGAACCAACGTCGCATTAGCGACGCCACCCCCTACGTCGCATTGATTTGCGAAGGTCGCATCATGCGACGTACATGCCCACGTCGCACCTTACGTCGCTTGCAACGTCGCATGCGACGTCGCACAAACCAGAACCTTGAAAACTCAGATTTTTACTAAGTGTCGGAACCAAGATTTTAACACCTGATTTTACCCAAATTCGGATCCAGATGCGTTTTTCGTCAAAGCAATATAGTGGAAATAAAAATTTTCTAAGCTGACCTGGCAGCTCGACCCCAGCCAGGGGCTCTGCCCCTTGGACCCCGCCAGGGGCTGCCGCCCCTTGGACCCCGCTACCAGGGGCGCTGCCCCCGGACCCCCGTCATTAAATGCTGTAAATACTTTTCACACTAAGTGTTGAACACTTACAAATAACGAAACCTGATTCAACGATACATGTAATGATAACACTTTGAATCATTATTACAAACCGTCACCAACGGGCCATATTTGTTTTCAAACTACAAACGGATTACTAAACAAACACTTGGACATAATGAGTTGTGTAGACAACTAGCCTAGATGGTCTTGCGAGACATCTACTTACTTAACTTTATATGTTTAGGCATTTGAAGGTTACGGGTTCGGAGAACCTACGGTTGATATTACTTACTCGTTTATTGATATAAACGTACTTGCAAAGACTCAGGTGAGTCTTACGGCCCCACTTTTACTGTTTTATCTTATTGGGGGAGATACATGCTACTTATTTTTCCTGAACACAAGTACTAAACTGATTTCTATACCAAACGGAATTGCATGAGTTATTCACTACTTAATGAAGTCTCTCCATCATATATCGTTAGTTATGGACTTAAGCGCGAACAGTAGTTAATGGATCCATTAGGGAAATGACCCTCCCTGCCCGGGGTAGTAGCGCTACCACGTACTGAATTACACGTAGAAACGGGTGACTATTATTTCGTTACTTATGCTTGCTCAATTTCGAGCATGTCACGGGAGCAACTGATTATTTACGGGTTAAGCTTCGATTATGAGCCTCATGGCAACGGTATAACTTGATTACTTTACTTTTGCGAGATTTGCAAATACTTGATATACGCCTACGGGCACTACTGATGAAATCTTGTGTTCAAACTGATTATTTACTGATAAACCTGTGAGATTCACCAACCTTTTGGTTGACCCTTTTTAGCATGTATTCTCAGGTACACTTACGGAGTAGGATCACTCCAGGATTACTAGCTAGAGTCGCATGATTTCCAAACTGCATTTAACGGAGATTCTTTGGCATTATCTTTTGTAACTATGGTTATGTAATAGAATCTCCCGCCACATACGCGGACTCTAGGCTTACATATTTTTGTAAAGAAAACTATATGTTTTCAAACGATTTAATTATGAAATGTAATTATTTTACAAAACGTCTCATTTAGAGGTCGTTTGCTGTATATCTTGTGCTTTGTATATTGATTAGTAACACCCAAGTATGCTTCCGCAAATCGTTAAATTTGAGGGTGTTACAGATTGGTATCAGAGCCTAAGGTTATAGTGAACTAGGTTGCATTTAGTGGGCCTAGACTATGACCATTAGGCAGTATTCCCTTACTAGGCATGATTGGTTCAGGAATTACATCATACGACTTTAATTTAACATAGCCTGATCAACTATGTACAATTAAGGAAAGATGATGTGAGGTCTGAAATGGTTGTGTCGAATAGGAATGCGTTAGTTGACTTTGACCACGAGAGAACCGGACCATTACTTGATACGTGCTAGACTTTAGGCTGGATATTATATGCCTATATATATTAGCCTCGTCTTACTTACACTCTGCCACAGGAATGGCAAACACACCACCTAATCCGTCACACTCTCACCCACATGGGTCACGAAACCCACGTGTAGCCAGGAGGAACACAAGGTCACCTCGAACCAGCCCCTATCCTGTTCATAACTTTCAGAACTCGGCACATCTCACAGTGCCAGTGTTGACTACCCAACTCCGCCGTCAGGAACAAAGGCTCGAACATCTCGAACGAGAACAACACCGGATGACCTACCTACTTCGCCAAGCGCTGGATCACATAGCCCAACTCCAGCAAGAACAAGAGGATTCAAACCTCTCTGTAAGCATAATTCAGGATTCAATGACCGCCGCACTAGGTGCGGATGAACTCGTAAGAAACCGACTAGAGGAGTGTGAACAGCGTTCACAGGAGACTGAAGATCACTCTCGAGCACTAGTACAACGATTGGCCTTGGTCGAAGATAACGCCAGACAAGCCAACAGACTAGCAGAAACCGTAGACCGCCTCGTCGCACTAATGGAGCAGATTAATCTGCATCAAGATTAGATCAGTCTGTAATTTGTAACCAGTCAACTATCTAATTAGAACCTATGTAATTCAACCGGATGTAACAATTCCCGGTACTTTTGTACTACCACTACTCTGTAATCTTTTGAAAACCAGTACTTTGTATCCAACTTTTATTTAATGGAATGTGATTATCACCTCGTACTGTTATTGTATATCTCATTATACACACTTGTGATATATCATCAAATTTCAGGCAATTATCTTATTCCACTTTCCTTGTGCTTTTCTTGATCAGCAGCATGCCTCCTCGTCGTCAGATCACCCTCACTGAAGCCGAAGTTGCGGGCCTGATTGCCCGTAGTGTGGCCCAAGCTCTAGCTACCCGGACCTCGACTCCCGGTAGTGAAGACACCGCTAACAATGGACCACAGCCGAAGCCCTGCTCATATAAGGACTTCCAAAACTGCAAACCGCTGAACTTTGCAGGTACTGAGGGAGCGATCAGCCTAATACGCTGGATCGAGAAAGTTGAATCGGTATTTCTCATCTGCAACTGTGCGGAGGGGGACAAAGTTAAGTTCTCCGTTAGTACTTTTACTGACACCGCACTCACCTGGTGGAACACCTATGCCCAAACTGTGGGCGTTGCTAATGCTTACAAACTCCCGTGGGAGGAGTTGAAGGAGATGTTGAGGGGCGAGTATTGCCCCAGGGATGAATTGAAACAATTGGAGTTGGAATTCTGGAACCACAAGATGCAAGGTGATGATATCACCGGATACACCAATCGTTTCCACCAACTGGCACTTCTGTGCCCAACCATGGTCGATCCTGAGTACAAGAGGATCGAGAAATACGTTGATGGACTGCCCGAGAAACTCCAGGACCTGGTGACTTCATCCAAACCAGGTACTATCCAGAACGCCATCCGTATGGCCCATGAACTTACGGCAAATGCTGTCCGCCGTAACACAACCTCAGCCCCACCTACAAACAACAAACGAAAGTGGGAAGGAAACCCCAACTCATCCAACCAAATCACCAACCGAAGACCCGAGCCTATTAGGGCTTATTCATCCGGCTCTTCAGAAAAGAAAGGGTACAGTGGAAGCAAGCCCTACTGCCCCAAATGCAATCGTCACCACGACGGTTCCTGCCCTTGCACAAACTGCAAACGTTTTGGGCATCTGGCCAAGGATTGTCGAAACACCAGTGCCCCGAAGACTTGTTATGGGTGCGGAAGTCCTGGGCATTTTCAGAATAATTGCCCTAAGCAGAAAAACAACAACAACAACAACAACAACAACAACAAGCGGAACAACAACTCTGCTCGCAGCAGAGCATTTGTCATCAAAGCTGGGGAAGCTAGGGAAGACCCGGATGTTGTAACGGGTACGTTTCTTCTCAACGATCTTACTGCTTCAGTATTATTTGATACCGGTGCTAATAAAAGTTTCATATCTGATGAGTTTTGTCCACTACTTGATATCACCCCCGCGGCCTTAGATGTTAAGTACACAGTAGAACTTGCAAATGGTAAACTTATAGAAACCGATAGTGTGATACCTAATTGCACTTTAAACTTAGCCGACGAAATCTTTTCAATCGATCTAATGCCTGTTGAACTGGGAAGTTTCGATGTCATCGTGGGTATGGACTGGTTGTCCAAGCACCGGGCCGAAATTGTGTGTCATGATAAAATCGTCCGAATTCCTCTCGCCGCTGGTAGTACCTTGGTCATACAGGGGGAGACCGGTGGGTCGAGACTAAACTTAATCTCCTGTTTAAAAACCCAAAAATTTCTGAGAAAGGGTTACCCAGCAATACTCGCGCACATCACGGAGAAAAAGTCGGAGGAGAAGCGACTTGAAGATGTGCCAATCGTTAGAGACTTTCCCGAAGTCTTTCCAGAAGAACTACCTGGTTTACCTCCACCTAGACAGGTCGAGTTCTCGATTGATCTCGTGCCGGGTGCCGCACCGGTGGCCCGAGCACCGTACCGCCTAGCTCCATCTGAACTTCAGGAGTTGTCCACGCAGTTACAGGAACTCCTGGATAGAGGATTCATCAGACCGAGTTCTTCACCTTGGGGAGCTCCGGTCTTGTTTGTTAAAAAGAAAGACGGTTCATTTCGAATGTGTATTGACTACCGAGAGTTGAACAAACTAACCGTCAAGAACCGATACCCACTTCCTCGAATCGATGATCTGTTCGATCAACTCCAAGGATCAAGCTGTTATTCAAAAATTGATCTTCGATCAGGTTATCATCAGTTGCGTGTTCGCGATGCTGACATCCCAAAAACCGCATTCAGAACCCGTTACGGGCACTACGAATTTCAAGTAATGCCCTTTGGCCTAACCAACGCACCGGCTGTATTCATGGACCTTATGAATCGGGTGTGCAAACCATACCTCGACAAGTTTGTCATTGTTTTTATCGATGACATCCTTATCTATTCGCGAAACGAACATGAACATGCACAACACCTCAGAACCATCCTAGAACTACTTAGACACGAGGAGCTCTACGCCAAATTTTCTAAGTGTGAGTTCTGGATACACACCGTTCAATTCCTTGGACACGTTATCGACAGTCGGGGAATTCATGTAGACCCGTCAAAAATCGAGGCAATCAAGAACTGGAAAGCACCAACCACTCCAACCGAGGTACGCCAATTCTTGGGATTGGCCGGTTATTACCGTCGGTTCATTGAAAACTTCTCAAAAATAGCCATACCACTCACGACACTGACTCAAAAGGATAAAAAGTTCGACTGGACCGATAAACAAGAGTCAGCATTCCAACTGTTGAAGCTCAAGCTTTGCAGTGCACCCATTCTATCTCTACCCGAAGGCTCCGATGACTTCGTGGTATACTGTGATGCTTCTCACCAAGGTCTCGGTTGCGTGCTGATGCAACGAGACAAGGTCATTGCTTACGCCTCCCGACAACTTAAAGTTCACGAGAAAAACTACACAACTCACAACCTCGAGCTAGGGGCCGTGGTATTCGCCTTAAAAATCTGGAGACATTATCTTTATGGTACCCGCAGCACTGTATTCACCGACCACAAAAGTCTCCAACACATTTTCAACCAGAAAGATCTTAACATGAGGCAACGTAGATGGGTTGAATTACTCACCGATTACGACTGTGAGATCAAATATCATCCGGGCAAAGCAAACGTGGTTGCTGATGCTCTCAGTCGTAAGGAACGAACAAAACCACTCCGAGTTCGGGCACTCAGTATTACCATTCATAACGATCTCACCACCCAAATACATCTTGCCCAACTCGAAGCCCTGAAACCCGATAACTTCAAGAACGAGGCCTTGCGAGGCATGGATAAACAATTCGAGATCAGACCCAACGGAGTTAGGTATTTCTCTAACCGAATCTGGTTGCCTAATTTCGGAAACCTTCGGGACTTGGTGATGGATGAAGCTCACAAGTCCAAATATTCTATCCACCCGGGATCCGACAAAATGTATCACGGCATCAAGGAGTTTTACTGGTGGCCGAATATGAAAGCTGACATTGCTTTGTACGTCAGCAAATGCTTAACTTGTTCCAAGGTCAAGGCCGAGCACCAAAGACCTTCCGGATTGCTCCAACAACCTGAAATTCCTCAATGGAAATGGGAGCAAATTACCATGGATTTCATAACCAAACTACCTAAATCGGCGAGCGGTTGCGATACCATTTGGGTGATCGTCGATCGGCTCACCAAATCGGCTCATTTCTTGGCAATCAGAGAAACCGACAAAATGGAACGCCTTACACAAATCTACATCAAAGAAATCATTTGCCAACATGGTGTCCCTATCTCGATTATCTCTGATTGGGATGCTCGATTCACATCTCGCTTCTGGCAATCACTCCAAAAATCACTGGGTACCCGTCTCGATATGAGTACCGCGTACCACCCTCAGACCGATGGCCAGAGCGAACGAACTATACAGACACTGGAAGATATGCTACGAGCCTGCGTAGTTGATTTCGGTACCAACTGGGAAAGACACCTACCGTTGTGTGAGTTTTCCTACAATAACAGTTATCACGCCAGCATTAAGGCTGCACCTTTTGAGGCACTGTACGGTCGTAAGTGCCGATCACCGATCTGTTGGACTGAAGTGGGAGATAGTCAACTCACTGGTCCTGAACTTATACTAGAAACCACCGAGAAAATTTTCGAAATCCAGAACCGACTCAAAGCCGCACGTGATCGTCAGAAAAGTTACGCTGACGTGAGACGCAAGCCACTCGAGTTCCAAGTTGGGGATCGAGTACTCTTAAAAGTATCGCCTTGGAAAGGCGTAATCCGATTCGGCAAACGCGGAAAATTAAACCCCAGGTACATTGGGCCTTTTGAGATTCTCGAGAAGATAGGTCCAGTGGCATATCGACTGCAGCTGCCCTCTGAACTCAGCAGCGTGCACCCTACTTTTCACATTTCTAACTTAAAGAAATGTCTGTCTGACGAGACACTCATTATACCCCTTGACGAGATTCGCATCGATGACAAACTACATTTCGTTGAGGAACCAGTCGAAATTATGGACCGTGAGGTCAAACAACTGAAACAGAGTCGTATTCCCATCGTCAAAGTCAAGTGGAATTCTAGACGTGGTCCGGAATTCACTTGGGAACGGGAAGACCAAATGCGACTCAAGTATCCCCACTTATTCACCAATTCTAACCCGAACGCGACTTCGACTTAAATTTCGGGACGAAATTCTTTTAACAGGGGGAGAATGTAACAACCGGCAAATTAGGACTAGAATTAGTGCCTAATTCTTTGTTAATACATGTAATTAGTTCTGTGTTAGGCTAATTTATGTATCGGATTATATATTGGTAAATATATACAACTTTGCGATTTGACTTAAATCGTACGCAATTTAAATAGAATGAAATTCTATTCGATTAATACGGACGTTGGTGAACAAATGTTTATAAACTAAAATAATGCAATTATGACCCAAAATGTTATTTTATAATAATTAGTAATTACCTCGTATCGCTCGATTAAAATTTACACGATTTGAAAACAAAAATACTTAAATCTAAGCTATATTATATTTCAACTACTACAAATTTAAAGGAATAATTATAAGTAAGTTAATTAATAACTTTCGTATTTTAAAAGAATAATTAACGTCTAAAAATAAATAATTTAACGTAAAACGACGGAGGAAACGAACACCGCACGGAGCGAGAGGACGGAGGCAGAAAATGGGAGGTTAAAACCTCCCACCTTCTTTCTTTTTCCCCCATTTTCACTTTTCATTATCTCTCTCTCTCTTTCTTTTTACTTTCAATCATCAAACCACCTTCATCACAAAAATCATCAAATAACACCATCAAACCTCGCCGAATCATACCACTCGTTTGGAGGAAAGTGACCACGACATCACGATCTACATTCCTACCTTTTCGGATTTTCATTTCGCCATTTTGTAAGTTTCCGACAAATCCCGACATCTCTCGTTTTTGATCATTTTTACTAAATTATGGTTTCTATAGGCTTATTATGTTCATATAAGGGTTGGGTAAAAGATTTGGACCCAACGAAAACCGGGAAACTCGTTTTCGACTATATTTCCGGCCATCAGACCGCAACGTCGCACCTGGCCAGGGGCCTCTGCGACGTCGCGGCCTACGTCGCACAAAAATCTCAACGTCGCACTAGCGACGCAGCCCCTTACGTCGCATTAATTTGCGGATGTCATACATAGCGACGTAGACTTTAACGTCGCAAACCGAACCAACGTCGCATTAGCGACGCCACCCCCTACGTCGCATTGATTTGCGAAGGTCGCATCATGCGACGTACATGCCCACGTCGCACCTTACGTCGCTTGCAACGTCGCATGCGACGTCGCACAAACCAGAACCTTGAAAACTCAGATTTTTACTAAGTGTCGGAACCAAGATTTTAACACCTGATTTTACCCAAATTCGGATCCAGATGCATTTTTCGTCAAAGCAATATAGTGGAAATAAAAATTTTCTAAGCTGACCTGGCAGCTCGACCCCAGCCAGGGGCTCTGCCCCTTGGACCCCGCCAGGGGCTGCCGCCCCTTGGACCCCGCTACCAGGGGCGCTGCCCCCGGACCCCCGTCATTAAATGCTGTAAATACTTTTCACACTAAGTGTTGAACACTTACAAATAACGAAACCTGATTCAACGATACATGTAATGATAACACTTTGAATCATTATTACAAACCGTCACCAACGGGCCATATTTGTTTTCAAACTACAAACGGATTACTAAACAAACACTTGGACATAATGAGTTGTGTAGACAACTAGCCTAGATGGTCTTGCGAGACATCTACTTACTTAACTTTATATGTTTAGGCATTTGAAGGTTACGGGTTCGGAGAACCTACGGTTGATATTACTTACTCGTTTATTGATATAAACGTACTTGCAAAGACTCAGGTGAGTCTTACGGCCCCACTTTTACTGTTTTATCTTATTGGGGGAGATACATGCTACTTATTTTTCCTGAACACAAGTACTAAACTGATTTCTATACCAAACGGAATTGCATGAGTTATTCACTACTTACTGAAGTCTCTCCATCATATATCGTTAGTTATGGACTTAAGCGCGAACAGTAGTTAATGGATCCATTAGGGAAATGACCCTCCCTGCCCGGGGTAGTAGCGCTACCACGTACTGAATTACACGTAGAAACGGGTGACTATTATTTCGTTACTTATGCTTGCTCAATTTCGAGCATGTCACGGGAGCAACTGATTATTTACGGGTTAAGCTTTGATTATGAGCCTCATGGCAACGGTATAACTTGATTACTTTACTTTTGCGAGATTTGCAAATACTTGATATACGCCTACGGGCACTACTGATGAAATCTTGTGTTCAAACTGATTATTTACTGATAAACCTGTGAGATTCACCAACCTTTTGGTTGACCCTTTTTAGCATGTATTCTCAGGTACACTTACGGAGTAGGATCACTCCAGGATTACTAGCTAGAGTCGCATGATTTCCAAACTGCATTTAACGGAGATTCTTTGGCATTATCTTTTGTAACTATGGTTATGTAATAGAATCTCCCGCCACATACGCGGACTCTAGGCTTACATATTTTTGTAAAGAAAACTATATGTTTTCAAACGATTTAATTATGAAATGTAATTATTTTACAAAACGTCTCATTTAGAGGTCGTTTGCTGTATATCTTGTGCTTTGTATATTGATTAGTAACACCCAAGTATGCTTCCGCAAATCGTTAAATTTGAGGGTGTTACAGATTGGTATCAGAGCCTAAGGTTATAGTGAACTAGGTTGCATTTAGTGGGCCTAGACTATGACCATTAGGCAGTATTCCCTTACTAGGCATGATTGGTTCAGGAATTACATCATACGACTTTAATTTAACATAGCCTGATCAACTATGTACAATTAAGGAAAGATGATGTGAGGTCTGAAATGGTTGTGTCGAATAGGAATGCGTTAGTTGACTCTGACCACGAGAGAACCGGACCATTACTTGATACGTGCTAGACTTTAGGCTGGATATTATATGCCTATATATATTAGCCTCGTCTTACTTACACTCTGCCACAGGAATGGCAAACACACCACCTAATCCGTCACACTCTCACCCACATGGGTCACGAAACCCACGTGTAGCCAGGAGGAACACAAGGTCACCTCGAACCAGCCCCTATCCTGTTCATAACTTTCAGAACTCGGCACATCTCACAGTGCCAGTGTTGACTACCCAACTCCGCTTTCAGGAACAAAGGCTCGAACATCTCGAACGAGAACAACACCGGATGACCTACCTACTTCGCCAAGCGCTGGATCACATAGCCCAACTCCAGCAAGAACAAGAGGATACAAACCTCTCTGTAAGCATAATTCAGGATTCAATGACCGCCGCACTAGGTGCGGATGAACTCGTAAGAAACCGACTAGAGGAGTGTGAACAGCGTTCACAGGAGACTGAAGATCACTCTCGAGCACTAGTACAACGATTGGCCTTGGTCGAAGATAACGCCAGACAAGCCAACAGACTAGCAGAAACCGTAGACCGCCTCGTCGAAGACAACGATTGGCCTTGGTCGAAGATAACGCCAGACAAGCCAAAGATGGCAGTATTGCAAAGTGGTGTTAATAAACAAGACGTACCAGTAAATGTAAATCTGGGAGAAAAAGAGAAAGATATTGAGAAAAAAGCGCCTCCCATTGATGTTGTGGAACCAACAGAAGAAGTGTTGAAGGCACAAGCTGAAGGGTCTAAACTGTCAAAAATCCTTCCAATGATTTCATTTGTAAAGGTAAATATTTCTTTTAAATTGTGATTACATATAATTATTAACCAATACAGTATAGTTAAAATGTTCTATATCCTAAAATGTTTAGTATACTGACTTACAAAATTCATCTTGAAAACATATAATCATGTTCATTTTAATATGACATTATGAATGAATATGATGTATACATGCAACTGTACATGCATATGAAACTGCATCTCTACATTTTTTACTTATAAAACTAATTGTATATCTTTTTTTAATTTTTATTTTCGTTAATCAAAAGATGTTGAAAACCTTCAAATGGAACCGGAAGGAACTACTAAAGAAGTTGGAAACCCAGTGAATTTGTTTGAGGTACAAATTGAACAGGAGAATGTGAAGTTTGGAAACATGAAAGAGCCACGGAGAATTGAGATTGTAACTAATTCATCCCCTACAGACAGTGAGTTAGAAGCTTATGGAAAGCTATCAGATGAGGAACACCTGAGAAGTATACAGAGAGCTTTAAAATAGAAATCAAATGAAAACGATAACGCACCATCTTTTAGTTTGGGGTTGAATTTATCACAAGAAAGCCAAGAATATCGAACTCCCGTAGTTTTGATTGAAAAAGTGGCTAATGAAAACACATTGTTGGCTTCATCTGGTAAGGAAATGCAAGTTTCCTCAGAACCAACAACATTTAAGAAGTTGAAAGTGAATTTTGAGAAAGCAATAGCAGAAAAAGATGAAGATGCTATTATTAAAAGAGCGATCGCAAAAGAAAAACGCGAGATAAAGCCAACAGCTGCAAGAAAATCACCTTTCAATAATATAAGTGTTGAAATGAATACACATCTTGCATCTACTGAAGTTAAAGTGGCAAATGCAATGTTCTCTGCTGTGGGACCGGTGAAGTAAGTTTTTAAAACAAACTAGAATAATGTTTACATTATTACGAATATTTAATGTTAAAATTTACTACGATCTTTGTTGTTCAGTGATATTATCTTCATGACGAAAAGTGGAATTGAAACGCCAAGGGTAGTAATGGAGAGCATGATACCAAATTCAGATGTGCATGTTGGAGTAATTGAAGCCTGGTCCTCACTTTTAAACTATGAAGAAAATCGAAACAGGAGCCAAGAATCTTTATGTAGAATTTTCTGTCATACAAGATTTATTGTAAGTATAAAACAAAAATCATTCTTATACTGTATAAAATTATTTTGACTTATACTAATTTGTGATCTTTAATTTCAGACTTCCGATACAATGAAACAGTTGACCTCACACATTCCATATGAAGTTATGTATGACAAGTTTAAAACAGATATGGATGAGTGGTTGATCAGAATAGATACTCAAATTCAAAAAGCTGATCTGGTAAGTGTAGTAACATTTTATTAAGATAAAAAGCATGTGCAAAACATTCGTTATATAATTGTTGATAAAATAAATGATAATAACAGGTGTTCTTCCCAATATTAATGAAAGAGCCTTACTTCTCTAAAGGGCATTTCTTCTTGATATGCTACAATCTTCAAACAAACAAATGTTATGTCATAGACAACCTTGCAATCGGGGATACTTCATTAGACATATACAAAGACATTACATCTTTGTTGGTAAGTTAATATTTAAGAAATAAAATGTTTAATATATTTGAAATGTTAATACAACTATTTTTTTTTATTTTATACAGACATAATTATTTGTTGACTACTATGTTCGAAACAAACATCCTAGAGGCAAAAAGATGCATTTTAAAACTGTTGAAAGATTAAGGATGTCATGGAGAACAGTTGAAAACTCTGTGGATTGCGGTATTTTCTTGATGAGACATATGGAAAGTTTCATGGGGACCGGTGTTCAAGCCTGGAAATGTGGATTTAAGAAAGAAGGTCATCAACAGAAGGAGCAACTCAATAGACTAAGATACAGGTATCTTAACAAAATGTTGTCATCTCAACACAACATGATGTCAAGGAAGATTAATGATGAAGTTGAAGTTTATGAAGGTCTTTCAGATGGGGGTAAAAAGTATATAAAAGATTATCAATTCAAGATTATCCAAGAGAGGCTGGCAAAATTTGCATAGTTACCACATTATGTTTGTCTTCATGAAGACTACTTTTCTGAATGTTTAGTATACTGAGTATGTGATTACCAACTAGTATATCCGTGGTTAATGAGCTTTTATATTGAATTTATATACCAACGTTTATATACTCAGTATATAATTTTACTCAAAATGATATGTTCTTGTTGAATAAACCTCCTGGAAAATTTTCTTGTTACTGCAGGGGATGACTTTTCTATGGTTAACAACTATGGTTCCACAATTAACACCTTTATCTTGTAATGAACTCAAAACCAGTTGCAGTGAACCGTCACTAACCCAACTCGTTTTTGTTTTCTCATCTTTCGGTCTACTTTTAATTGGATCTGCTGTTATATTCGTTGCCATAAAATATCTACTGTTATATTCGTTGCCCAATGAGCTGTGTCTTTTTGCACTCTCTGTTTTAGGAAGCCATATTGCAGCTAAAAGCTCGAAAATAATCTATATGCATAGTTCACGGTTCTTAGTCCATTTTAATTAAAGATAATCTATATGCATAGTCCACCAACTTTGTTACATAGTTCACGGTTCTTAGTCCATTTTAATTATTTGTTATACTCCAGATGCATGTAGAGATGCATGTTCAGATACATTACCAAAATCTGCCTACTTAACAACTTTTTGAGGTAAAAATCAAAGCATGATGATATGTAATTAGATGTCTTTATACAACTAGTATATAGCTGTAGATAGAGATAATATCTATACCGAATAAACAGTTCAACAATTATTATTGTATTAGAAAAAAAATTCAAAATTTTTTAATGAATATGAGCAGCATTGTTCGCATTTTCAGCCTCCTTCCTTGCATTCTCCTCTGCGATTTTCTTCTCAGCAATCAATGCTTTTCTGGTAGGACATGTTACAATATTATGCTTTTCTTGTCCACAAAAACCGCAAGTCTTGTGCTTTCCAGATCCTGATGACGCTTTTTCAATACCTTCTTCACGCGCACTTTTCTTTCTGTTTTTGTATCCACAACCTTTGTTACGAATATCAGTGGGTGCACGAACAAATATGTTATCTGGTTGTGGAATTCCTACCAGTGCTGCTATAAATTCTTTAGCTCTAGCAGAAGGAATATCACCCATTTCGTTATCAGCTTTATCTTTCAATTCTTTTTGTGTGTCTCTGTATATACTCAGTTTAGCAGCATCAATGATTAGTCGATTTATACAATAATCAACATGACGGTAAATGTCTTTCACCATATCACCAATCTGAGGATTAGATTCCAATTGAGATTTGAAGACATGACAGTTAGGATCTCTATTAGGCATAGCATCTATACACCAACGTTTGGAGATATAATTCTTTGGATACTCTTCGAAATTTGTCATTCTTAGAACATAATAAACATGGCGACAAAGATATCCAAATCTTTCAAACTGATTGCAATTGCAAGATACTTCTTCAGCATTCGGAAATAACACAACTTCACTTATTGGTGGAATATACTCATCGAAATAGAAGGGATTCTCATCCCTATCTATGCTCTCATCAATATCTACACGTTTTACGCTTCTGTCCACAATTATGTATTTTGTAAAACCTTGATATTTTTCAACAGTATAGCACATACAATACCGTGCAGCTGCTTTCAAATTATCCTGAACCTTAAAGAAAACCGTCCTTGTAAACAACTTCACAGCATGCTTCTCAATAGGATATCCAGTAATCGCCTCAGGGGTAGTGTACACAGATTCATGATCATTCTTAGACTGCTCGAAACGTTGACCGAGCATACAAGTATCAAAATGTGAAAAAAATTCAACCAAAGTATCACTCCGACTCATCAACTGTTGAAACATATGATTCTCACTTTCGGATCGAGAAGATGTTCGCATAAGACCTGACATTTTCCAGTCCCTAAAATAGGCTGGAACCCACTTATCTCTGAGACTATACATGTCATTTAACCACTTATGCCCTAGAAGGTCATAACGAGCGAGAATTGAGCACCAACGTCTCTCAAAATCATCAGGTTCTAACTTATCCGTCCAAACTATCTTTGAAATAGAAGCTTTAAAACCATCACTTGATATTGCATGACCAACCTAGAAACAAAATAATAACGAAAATCAATTCATAATGAATACTCATATACCCTAACACAATGATACTTTTAAAATTGTACAATATTGGTAAAAACTGAAGAAAGAAAATACCTTTGTGGATATTTTTTCTGTAATATGCCACATGCACAGTCGATGCCTTGCTGTTTGGAAATGAAAATCCACAGCAACCTTCATTAACGGGTCTTGGTCGGTCATTACAATTTGAGGTTCTTTTGGAAAAGCTTGTTTAAAAGCATTCAATAGCCATTTATATGAGGGGGCATCTTCCTTTGCTAAAAGACCAGCACCAAAAGTGACACATCTATTATGGTGGTCAATACCAGTAAAAGGTATGAACACCATATCATACCTGCAAAAATATTATAATTTCGAGTTAGATACAAATTAAATTCAGATATGTTAAATTTAAATGTTAGGTAATTCACTTTTACTGTATGATTGTGCAGTATACTTAGTATAATATCAAATGGTCTGTTATGTACATGTATCTCTAGATGCATCTGTTCATTTGTAATCTCACTATACTGAGTATTACAATATATTAACATAAATCATATATAAAATGAAACTTACTTGTTAGTACGATACGTAGCGTCAAATGATACTACATCTCCAAAGACATTATAATTCCGTTTCGATTCCTCATCTGCCCAAAATAAACCTCCAAGTTCATCGCGCTCTCTAGTAAAATAATCAAACGAAAAATTTGATGAAAATTGCTTCTTTTTCTTCAACAAATCAATAACCATCTGTGCATCTGCAGCTCTAATATATTTATTGACATCTCTCTTAAAATTTTTACAGTCAACTTTAGATGCACCAACAAGTTCATGCCCACCATGAATTTTTGTTAAGACTCGGTAACCCACATTCGGTCCAATCCCAGCTTGACCTAATTGAAATAAGAAAGCTTTTTGACAATTACTAAGCTTCCTTTGAGATTTAAGATGCTTAATATGATTTGGATGCACCAAAACATGATTGTGCTTTTCTTCCAATTTATATACTAAGTACTTATTCTCATGTGTCAAAACAATACCAACAGCAGCTTCACATCCTGTTCTCTGGGAAGGCCTTTTCCTCTTTGTTGTTTTCTTCTTTTCTATCTTAGATTTCTTATTATCAACATTGCTATTCTCAGCATCTCCACCACTTGTACATTCTTCATTCATAATAACAGAATTCTCATCATCAACAATAGTTGTAACTTCTCCATACACATTCTTAGTATTCTCAACTTCTCCAACACTTGTACCTTCTACATTCATAATCTCAGTGTTGACCAACTCAGTATGAACATCAATATGAACATCAGTATGAACATCAGTTGCAGCAGAGTTTTCAGTAATTTTTTTAGGTTTCTTATCCACTCTATGACCTTCTCTACTACATACAAAGTACTTATGAGTAACATACTTCTCACCATTATGATCTAATAATGTTTTCTCTGATGACTTCCTAGCTTCAAATCCGCCTTTTGTAGCATAATCTTTATAAAACATATATGCCTCATCAATAGAATCAAATAACATGCCAATAGAAGGTCTAAATGACTCATCAACTGTAGGTGACCAAAAACGATTACCAGAAGAACAAACAGTCTCAACACCAACTGTATACCTCTTTGGAACATAAACACCTATTATAAATTTCGAAAACAAACGAACATTCAGTATGCAAAAATAGATGCATTTACAGATGCATGATGTTCTAAAATCTACAAATAATCTGCTAAAATAGAATGCAATTAAAGAAAAAAACATTACAAAATAACACTTACTATCTCCTTCAGAATCAACAATTTCAAAAATTTCTTCATCATACGTAATTTCCGAATCGCCGATTTCACAATTCTCCGAATCACCGATTTCACAATTCTCCGAATCGCCGATTTCACAATTCTCTTCATGCGAATCTACAATCAACATGTTAATGTATATGAAACTGATTAGGAATTCGATTAAATTTGTTACGATGATCGTGCGTTAACAGTCGTTTTGTAGAAATTGAGTTGGAATTGAAAACCTAATCTCTTGTTACGTAATCTTATATATATATAGTGATATCGAAAATAAGCAGAGCTATAAAACAGTTAAATAAACTGGACTAAAATACCCCTGACCTACCGCTAACCGTTAAAACTGATCGCGCCAGAAAATTTAAATGAAAAAGTAGTTCTCATGGTTCTTACGGTGAAAGTAGTTCGTAGCAGATCCTTTCTCTCATTTTTAATTTATTATTACTATAATAATAATGATTATGATTATTACTTTTAGATTATTATAATTATTATGAACTAACTTTATCATATTATTATTACTACTAGTACTACTAACGTTTAACACCAATTTTATTATTATAATTTACGTTAGTACTAACTATAATATTATTATTAACTATACTACTAACTACTACTAGTATTATTATATTGCTATTATTATTTAACCTAAATAATTATTTGGTTCAACTCGTAAACTCTAATAAATATTTAATCTAATTATTTTCGCTCAACCCATTTAACTTTTCGAACTCAACTATTTGCGAACTTTATTCATTTTTATCACTCTTTCAACCACTTTGTACCAACTATATTTGGGTACAACTAACTTTTATACAAAATTACTTTACTTGACTTATTTTCGTTCTTTTTCTAATTAAAACTCTTACTTTTACCAATTTTGTAAATATGAACGAAATAAGTATCTTTTATCAAATATTTGTAACAAAAGTATATAGAAATAGGGATAAAATAATATATAAATATAGTACTTATTTGATGCTATCAAATATCCCCACACTTAAGTTCTGCTTGTCCTCAAGTAGAATACTGAATAAAATTAAGATAAGCATCAAACTAATATTTAATAATAAAAAAACTTAAATTAAAAATCTGTTTCATAAGTTAAAACTTTAAACAATTTAACTAACATGGATAACTATAATGTACAAATAAAAATTAATATTATTCATGCAATATATAGTTCATGAACGATTACTAATTTATTTGTCCACTTTAAACAATCTATATTTATATTTCTGAATACATCTTTATTATTAGTATGTATATTACTTATGATTTCCACATATGATAAACTCTTAAACTTAATCATGCAATTTACGTTTATATTCCAAATAAATATATAAAATACATTTTTAAGAATCAAGACATTGGTGACAGGTCTGCATTTTTATGCAACAGAGCGACATAACTTGATTCAGGTAAAGCAGTTTTATTTAAATCAAACTAGCGGTGACAGGTCTGTACAATCGTACAACAAAGAGACATAGTTTGATTTTTATTTATTTCTGAAAGATTTTTCTTTCTTTTTGCTTTATTTAAGAATACTAATTAGAGACCAGGTCTGTACTTTCGTACAACAGAGGAAACAATTAGTAGACCCCCAAATGTTTTCACATAAGTATAAAGATATATAAAATTATCGCATGATAAATCTAAGAATTAAGACTTTTATGTCATACATCATATTATGTACCATAAAATAATATACAAGTTATTTTATTAATTTTTTTAAAATTTCAGAAATCCTCATATAGATTGCCTATTAGTACATCATATCATATAACTATATATCACTTATTATTAAGTAGCTTACGTTATATGTACAAAATAGTTAATCCACATTAAAGTCTAAATTTTTAAATACAAAACAAAACTCTTAACAAAAGTATTCTAAACAATAAATACTTAGTTATTTGGCTCAAAATTTTTAAATTTTTAATAAAATTTAAGAACAAACATAAACTTAAATGTTTAATTAAAGAAATTCTTTTTCTTACGAACCCTATCCCCACACTTAAAGTATACAATGCCCTCATTGTATAAAAATGATAAACCAGTGGTTATAAGTGTTGCTTGGGGGCCACCGTGGCAGTAGGGTACCTCAAGGACCACCGATCCTCTTTGACGTTAGTTGTTTATGATGCTTAGCTGTAAACAATTGTTAATCTGAGTTAGGTTTATAGTTTTCGATCTATTCACTTATCTTTGTGCTAATCCCTCCTCCTAACTTCTTGCAGGTTGACTAAAGTATGTGGGTGAGCAAGAAGTCGGTTAGATTTGTGGAATGTTTGACGATGCTTACTCTGTTTTGAATAATTGTGTTAATAGTCTAATAGAAGGATTTAACTTTAAATATCACTTAAGGCATAATGTTTGTAAAAGTTTGTGATAAACTAGATGTTTGGGTCGTATGTTTTAGATTGCACTTGTGGTTTATATAATTATGCAATCTAAGTTGTGAATATTTAATTAACGCTTCCGACATGTTTTTAAAAAAATAGCCTTACGAAAATTGGAGTGTGTTATAAATTGGTATCAGAGCATAGGTTTGGGTGAATTGAATATGGGTTAAGTGTTCAATTCCAAATCTATTTTTGTTAGTCAAACATTCCGGGGAGTGGGATTTAGCTATGATAGGAGAATTGGTTAGTATGTAGATATTAACAATTAATGAGTTGTGAGATGTGTTGTAATGCAGGATATGGCAGATAATGAAAACCCGACCGATACTCCCAATGATATCTCTAGAACGGATGTCACTCCCCCCGAAACTCAAAATGTTATTCAGGGTCAGACTGGTACTTCTTTCTCGGCAAGGGATTTAAGTCAAGAGGATTATATGTTGCACTTAGAAGGGGAAGTGATTAGACTAAAGGCTGTTGAGCAACATTTTTTATTAGATCAATAAGCCCGATCAGCTCAGCGGATTCAGCAAACCTTACCACCTGTTATTAGCACTGTGCCACCTACTTTGGTGACGTCACAGGTTCCTACACCTCTGCCTTATTATCATCCGCAGCAGCATAATGGTATTTATCAAACATCGGCTCCATTCTCTTCTTCTGGGCCTTCAGGTTATCAGATACCGGTATTTCCTCCTCAGTATCAACATAAGTTTTGCTCGTTTAAGACTTTTAAATCTAGTGGATCATCCAATTATTTTGGTAGTACAAATCCCTCCGTTACCTTGGATTGGTTAAGAGATGTTGAGAGAAAGTTTGAGGTTTGTCGATGCGAAGATGAGGTTAAAGTTCCTTATGCTGTGCAACTCCTCAAGGGTCCGGCAATGGGTTGGTGGGATTCTATTACATCTCACTTGACACCACAACATAGGACATCTATTAGATGGCCAGATTTCTACAATGAGGTTTGCAAGAAATACTTTTCTGCATTTGACATGATTCGTATTCGACGGGAGTTCTTAGAATTGCATTTGATGGATAGTATGTCGATGGATGATCTTATTTCCCAGTTCTCTGAAAAGTTAAGATTTGTGCAACAATGGGTTCCGGATGAAAGGACTAAGATTGATCACTTCGTAGGGATGTTGCCTCATACTTATCGGACGACAGTGAGACTAGCGGGTTCCCTTACCCAAGCTTTAAGTTGACCCGTTCTGTGGATGGCGATATTCGGGCACGAGATTTGAAAGATAAGGAAAAGTCCTCATTGAAATCTAAGGGTGATTCTTCGGGGAGTCCGGGAAAGAAAAAGTGGCATGGATCTCCTCAAAGAAAGAAACAAAGTTCTGGTAGGGGGTGGTATTGTGGATAAAGACAATTGGTGTCGAAGTTGTAAATCCAAGCACACAGGGCCTTGTACTCCTCAGACTCGTAGATGTGTTAAATGTGGGCAGTTTGGGCACGATTTTAAAGATTGCACCTTTCCTAATAATGTTTGCTGGAACGGTCATAAAGAGGGTCACCGGGCAGGACAGTGTAAGGAGGCTGGTAAGCAGAGGACGGGTACGGTCGGAGGATCTTCATCGTCTGGCCAGAAAAGGAAGAATCCACCATCATCATCTGGCAGAGCATTTCAGATGACAGCTGATGAAGCTGTCAGAACAGAGGATGTCATAACCGGTACTTTCCTTATCAACTCTGTACCAGCATGTGTTTTATTCGATTCAGGAGCCAATTGTTCTTTTGTATCTATGTGTTTCTGTGATAGACTGAGATTGACTCCCATTGTTATTGCAAATCCTATTGAGGTGGAGGTAGCTAGTGGCAAAATGGTTCCGGTTACCACATCGGTGACTGGAGCTAGTATTTTAATCGAAGGACATAGTTTCCCTGTCTCTTTTCTTTTGATGCCTATTCCCGGTTTTGATGAAGTTTTAGGCATGGATTGGTTAAGTCAGAATAGAGCCAACATTGATTGCCATAAAAAGTTAACAAAAATCCCAACTTCGGATGAGTCATATGTCATGGCTCGAGGGGAACGGGAGAGGGGTAGTATTCCTTTGATTTCCTTGTTGAAAGCTAGAGAATCCCTAGCTAAAGGGTGTGAATCGTACTTGACTTATGTTATCGATGCTAAGTTAGAAAAGAAACCAGCTTCCGATGTCCGAGTGATTTCTGAATACTCGGAGGTATTCCCCAATGAGTTGCCCTGCTTACCTCCCATTAGAGAAGTAGAATATAAAATCGACTTGATTCCTGGTTCTACTTCTGTAGCTAAGGCTCCTTATAAATTAGCTCCATCTGAGATCCGTGAAATGATGAGCCAAATTCAAGAGCTGTTAGATAAGGGTTTTGTTAGGCCCAGTTCCTCGCCATGGGGTGCACCTGTGTTGTTTGTTAAAAAGAAGGACGGCACCTTTTGTATGTGCATAGATTATAGGGAGTTGAATAAGAGAACCATAAAGAATAAGTACCCTTTGCCCCGAATAGATGAATTGTTTGACCAATTGCAAGGGTCTTCTTATTTTTCCAAGATTGATTTAAGGTCGGGTTATCACCAAGTGCGGGTTTGTGAGAAGGATATTCCTAAGACGGCTTTTCGCACTAGATACGGTCATTATGAGTTCTTAGTTATGCCATTTGGATTGACTAATGCTCCGGAAATTTTCATGGATTTAATTAATAGAGTTTGTCGACCTTTCCTTAATAAGTTTGTTATTGTATTCATTGATGATATCTTGGTTTATTCTAAGTCTAAATCCGATCATGAGATGCACTTGCGTATGGTTCTTGACACTTTAAGAAAGGAGAAATTGTACGCTAAATTTTTCAAATGCGAGTTTTGGTTACGTGAGGTACAGTTTTTGGGGCATATCATTTGTAAGGATGGGGTTAAAGTGGATCCATCAAAAATTGAGGCCGTGATGAATTGGCAAGCTCCTAAGTCTCCTTCTGAGATCAAGAGTTTCCTGGGATTAGCGGGATACTATCGTAAATTCATTAAGGATTTCTCTAAGATCGCGGGTCCTTTGACTAGGTTAACCCGAAAGGATGTGAAATTTCAGTGGACTGAGCAACAAGAGTCAGCTTTCCAGATTTTGAAACAGTTGTTGTGTCAGGCTCCGATTTTAGCATTACCTGACGGGTCAGAGGATTTCATTGTTTATTGTGATGCTTCTTCTGCGTGTTTGGGTTGTGTTTTGATGCAACGAGACCGTGTTATTGCCTATGTTTCGCGTCAGTTGAAACCTCATGAGATAAATTATCCTACCCATGACTTAGAACTCGCGGCTGTGGTTTTCACCTTGAAAATTGGGAGGCACTATCTTTATGGCACGAAATGTGTTATTTGTACAGATCACAAAAGTCTCCAATATATGTTCTCCTAGAAAAAGCTCAATATGCGTCAAAGGCGATGGTTGGAATTGATAAAGGATTATGATTGCGAGATTCGTTACCACCCGGGTAAGGCTAATGTGGTGGTGGATGCGTTAAGTCGGAAAGGAAAATCAGAAAAGGTGTGTTTCATGCGATTAGATGTTTCATCAGATTTGATCGATCCGATAAAATCAGCACAAATGAAGGCATTGGTGGATGATAACTTGAAATCCGAGGTTATGCTTAAGAGAAAAGATCTATTAATTGATGACTCATGTGGATTAAAGACCTTTCAATCTCGAGTCTGGGTTCCTTTACTTGGTGGTCTTCGAGATGTAATCTTGTTAGAGGCACACAAATCTAGATTGTCGGTTCATCCCGGAAGTACCAAAATGTACCAGGATTTAAAACCTATGTATTGGTGGCCTACTTTGAAATTGGATGTAGCTCGATTTGTGGAATCTTGCCACGTTTGCTCGCAAGTAAACGCCGAGCATCAGAAACCGTATGGAGCTCTGAAACAACTTGAGATTCCCGAGTGGAAATGGGAGCATATAACCATGGATTTTGTGACACCCGTCAAATTAGTACTATTAATTAGGGCCTAATCAAGTGTAAATGCATGTAATTAGTTCTGTGTTAGGCTAATTAATGTATCGAAATATATATATTGATGAATATATACAATTATGCGATTTGATTTTAATCGTACGTATCTCAAATCGAATGTAATTCGATTCAATTAATACGGACGTTAGTGAACAATTTTATTAAGTAATATAATGTTATTTAATAAAACAATTACATCCAAAATATTATTTTGATAATATTTCTCAAGATAACTGCATAAATGTAAACGCACCCAACGCGAACCAAATACGCGAAATGTCCCAACAAATATTTAGAATAAATATTTGCAATGTATTTTTAATAAATACTCTAATGACATTTTTACAATGAAAACCATTTGGCTAAATAATAAAATGCGCAAATAATTAATTTGGAACGCGGGTTAAATAATCGGGAAAACGAACACCGCACGGAGCACGGAGCGGGGACTGAAAGGTGAGGCTTTCACCTACACTTCACCCCCTCCCCATTTCCTCCTTCATTTTCATTTTAACCAAACACACACACACACCCTTAAACTCTCTCAAACCCATCACCACCAAAATTTTCGGATTTTGCAAAACCGACAACAAAACTCACATTTTCGGAATCACCATTTCAAGGGGAACAAGATTAACAAAAGCACTATCATCATTGTCGGACTACATCTCTCTCGATTGCAATTGTAAGAATTTTTACAAAAACTCCTAGATCTATCAAATTACTACTTGTTTTTGTGTTATGGTAGTTTATATAACTCATATATGTCCAATACTAGGAAGATAACAAGGTTTTATAGCCTAAAAATGAGTTTGATTTGGGTTTTGGGTTGAAAAATCTCGACAGCCGAAACTTTCTGGGCTGGTGTTCATCTTTGCGACACAACTCTTGTGTCGCATGTTGTGTCGCATAAACCATATTGTGTCATATTTTGTGTCGTACCATTATGTCGCACCGTGTGTCGTAAACCAAATACGACACAACCCTTATGTCGCTATTGATTTAGCATCGAACGCTTATGCGACACAACCCTTGTGTCGCTAAGCTCTTGTGTCGCATTCCTATGCGACACAACCCTTGTGTCGCATGATAAACTTTTGTGTCGCATGTTGTGTCGCAAAACATAGAAAACCGGAATTTTGAAGTCAAATTACTGTAGCAATTCACGGTAACAAAGTAACTAGTTTTTCCACACTTTATGCGATACCTCAAACATGTATATACTTTTATAAGTATACAAACAACTCAAGTATTATAATAATAATCGAGATGACTATTACAAATCGTCACCAACGGGCCGTGCACGTTTTCAAAACACATATCAAATAATCAACCAAATCGTAGTAATTTGGACATATATAGTTGTGTAACAACTACAAAGGTAGTCCTTTGAGATACCGACTCATATTAATAACCATCGCGTGTCGTGGACACCCTCAGGTTATCTGTCTGCGGACATCTCATTGCTTGATTAAGCACCGTACGATTATTGACCAAACGCTCAAGACTCAGGTGAGTCTCATAGCCCCTCTTTTTACCGCTTTTCACTCAGGGGTGTGATTCAATGCTTATTTTTAACATGTGAACGCAAGTACAAACTTTACAATATACTACATGAGTTGTTTCCCACTAATCATTTCAAAGTCCTCCGTCAGCATAGTTTGGTAATACGTTGTAGTGTGATTATTAGTATATGGTACCATATAGGATTGACCCTCCTCGTCCGGGTTAGCAAGCACTAACTGGGTAAACGGACGTACTAATAATTGTTCAGACGAGTGTGGATTAGGCACTCGTTGAGGCACCTCGCTCGGAATTCTCTATATGGGACCCGACCCTCGAGTTAAGCTCAGACTATGTGCTCATGGCTGTATACATTGCTATTTATTTGCTGGATGCAAATCATTGCTTAAATCTTGCGGTTCATACGATATTATATGATTTCAAACCCGTGAGCTCACCAGCTTTAGCTGACCCATTTTAGCATGTTTCACAGGTACACAGCAGTAGGTTGGACTGCCATCAGGGATACTATAGCTCGAGTCAGTATGCAGATATTAGAGATTTTCTTGCATTAGTATATTTTGTACAAGTACTTATGTACTGAAATCTCTCATTTAAATCGAACACAAGCTATGTACAGCTTCAAATGTTGTAAACATTTCTTATATTAATGTATTTTGTTAAAACGACGCATATAGAGTCGTTTGCTATATCTCTTTGTGCTTTGTATATTGATTAGTAACATCCAAATGTATGCTTCCGCTAAACAGTAAATTTGGGGGTGTTACAGATTGGTATCAGAGCCTAAGGTTATAGTGAACTAGGTTGCATTTAGTGGGCCTAGACTATGACCGTTGGGCAGTATTTCCTTACTAGGCAGGATTGGTTCAGGAATTACAGCATACGACGTTAATTTAACATAGCCTGATCAACTATGTACAATTAAGGAAAGATGATGTAAGGTCTGAAATGGTTATGTTGAACGGGAATACACTAGTTGACTCTAACCTCGAGAGAACCAAGACTCAAACAAGTCTGTGTTAGACACCCTAGGCTATTATGTGATATTATTATTTATATACATAGATAGGCCTCACTTTCTCTAACGCTCTGTCTTAGAAATGGCAAATACCCCGCCCAATTCATCGCGCTCTCAATCCGGGTCGCAGAACCCAAGGGTAGCTAGGAGGAACGCCAGGTTGCCTCGAGCTGGCCCGTACCCCACTCACTTCAGCCTGCCGGCCTTGGCTGCTAGGCTAGATCACCACAACCAACGCCTTCGCACCATGGACGTCGTGTTGCAGGAAACGAACGAAAACTGGAGACTTACATCCCTCGAACGCATCGAACAAGTCTCCGAAGATCACGAAACCACCATTAACAACGTGGATGTCCTTCGCAACAAAGTAGTGGAGATAAGTGTAGAGACCGCCCTTTTTTTTTTGGGTAAAGGGGACGGTACCCCGGAAAAATTTTATACCAACCAAAAATAAAAAAGTTACATGTTTACAACGGGCATGCCCGAGGGGACGTTTTTAGTGAACGTCCCAAACACTTACAAGATACCCTATTCTTATCAAAAAACTAATACAAAACTTAAAATGGCCATTTTTACATCCATACCTAACAAAATTAAAATGGCCATATCTATTACCAAAAATTAAACTAAAATGATCATTTAAAACATGATCATTTTTACAATAACACCTACAAACCAAAAAACAAAAAGTCTTCAAATCTTCAATCTCGACCATCTTCATGTCTTCAAGCCCATAACTACCACTCCATAGTAGTCCATTCCAAAGCATTTTTAATCTCAGCCTACCATTCCAAGCGGCCCAACTAACCTCAAGCCACCAGCCCACCTCATTCCCAGCAGCCCAAAACACAATCCCCCTCGGCCCAAACCAATTAATTGCTAAACCACCAAATGATACCACCAAGTCCATTTTACTTGAACACATTCCTCGACCCCCAAAAAATTTATCCAGATCAAAAAACCACTGAGCAGTATGACCATAGCACTTTAAACCCATTACCATTCCATTTCCACCATCATTTGACTTTTTATACTGACCACAAAAAATTAACCCATACCCAATCTTATTACCAGCAAACAATGCAGCATACACACAAATGCTAAAGACACCACCATCTTTACAACAATCAGTTCTATTACCCTGACCATGCAAATTACCAAACCGCAACTTAACATTACTCCTTATACCATCATTCCAATACAGCTTCAAATCAAACCAACCCATCAACATTGAACTCCACAGTCTGTTAGAACCAACAGACCCATTCATGACAACAATTAAACCCAAACTAACATTACCATCACATAATTGAGCTTTCATACCACCTTTAAACCCAACCTTACCAACTTGACTTTGAACATTCAAACACTTATCAATGACAACAATGATATACCAACCAACAACCAGATCACCCTTTATCAAAATTACCTCAGACATACAATTAAACCCACCACCACATCTATTAATAAAATAAATCATTTAACCAGAATGGGACACAACCGTATCATTAAGACCATATTTCCAATAAGCAGCAGCAGATCTAGATTGATGGGTAGGCACAATTTTAAGCCCTATCAATCTCAATCTAATCACCTCAGTTATCCTTTGGCATAGCACACCAGAATTCCTCTCCTTATTTTGAAAAATCCCGACATTTCTTTCTTGCCAAATGAAATAAATAATAGCAGCAACAACCAATCTCCAAATAACACTCCAAATGCTTTTGGTACATGGTTTATCAGCAAGAATATCAATCAATCCCACCCAATTAATATCATCAGCAATGATTAAATTAATAACATCATCTATTTTAACTTTCCCTTTAAATTCAGACCATACCTCTTTAGCATATTTACACTCAATAAACAAGTGGTTATGAGAATCTTTCACCAGCTTACAGAATGGACAATAATGATCATCCTTAATCTCCCATTTTTCCAGCCTATCATGTGTACTTAATCTTCCATTAACAGCAACCCATAACATAAAAGCATGTCTAGGAATATTCTGTGTAAACCAAATCATGTTATGCCATTTAACAACACCTCTAGACTGCCTTAAATCATGCCATGCAATATTAACATCATAATCCTTAATCCTTTCCTCCTTATCCCTCCATTTAACATTATCATTCTTACCCTGAATTAGCACAGGATTATAATAGGACAGCACAATACCATATCTTTCAAATAGATCATAAGGCCATACCCAAATACCATTTCTGTCAAAATCACTAACCTTACAATTTCTACCCAATCTAGAAGCATAAACCTCCCAATTAGTAACTAAACTGCTAAGAGGCCCAGCTGGGTGCCAACAATCATACCAGAAAAATGTATCCTTCCCATCACCAATCCTACTAACAAATTTCAATCTCAAAAATTCCCTCATATTAAGAATATTCCTCCAGCAACATGAAGCACCATGATCAACTTTTATATCCCAAAAGTTCCTGTTACCCAACTTGTATTGCTTCACCCATTTCACCCATAATGATTTTTTATTTGACACAATATTCCAAACATGTTTAGAAACAAGTGCCCTGTTCCAATCAGCCACAGATCTAATACCCAACCCACCTTGAGATTTAGCAAAACATACATCTTTCCAAGCAACTTTGGCAAAACCTCTACTCTTATCATACCCTCCCCATAAAAAATCCCTCATTAATCTTTCAAGATCAATAACAATAGATTTAGGGAGAATAAACATTGACATCCAGTATACCTATATTGAAGCAAGCACAGCCTGAATCAATTGTAATCTTCCAGCAAAAGAAAGACTCTTGTTCTTCCAATCTTTGATTCTTTTCTTCACTCTATCCAGCAAACTTAAACAATCTTTATATAACAATCTGGAAGAAATTAAAGGCACTCCCAAGTATCTAACAGGAAATTGGCCAACTTCAAAAGGCATAATTCTGCAAATAGCCTCCCTTTCGCCACTGGTTACATTACCCAAAAAGGTAGTACTCTTTGCCATATTTGGGAATAAACCAGAATATCCACTAAATTCATCCAAAGCCTCTTTCAAAAGACAAACAGAAGCTTTATCGCTCTTACAAAACATCAATAAATCATCAGCAAAGCATAGATGAGTTAAACCAATCTTCTTACACTCTGGATGATATTTGAAATTACCATTCTCCCTGATCTTTCTTTTAATACATAAACTCAAAATCTCCATTACCAAAGTAAATAAATAAGGAGATAACGGATCCCCTTGTCTCAATCCTTTTCTCCCACTTCGGTCCTTCGCAACAAAGTAGTGGAGATAAGTATAGTGTGACAACCGGTCAAAAATGACCCAAATTTCACTCCAAATTTGAACTTTTATTTCGCGTATCACATACGCGCAATAACCAAAGTATACAAGTACTAAATATATAAATGTATATTTATAACTTGAAAAGATTATTTAATAATCTCGTACATACGAACCCGACAGAACGCGTAAATCAAAAAAATACTAAAGTTAGTACAAAACATTTTCAAACTAAATATTGTTGTCAAGAATAATATTTAATTACCCCGTTAGAAAACTGAAGATATTTTATGCACGAAAACTATCCGTAAGTTCAAAGTAAAACAACGATATAATTTTACATCTTGATAAAAGTATTCTCATAAAATACTTTGATTAAAAACTTAAACGATTATATTTTTAGAAATTTATTATTTAAAGACATTATACTACATAACGATCGGGTACCCGAACACGGGTATATTATACTGTGTTTGGGAGACAAATGGCAACCACTTTCTCCTTTTATTTTGGATCTGGTCGGAGGTCTCCTTTGACCAAAAACCGACCCTTCTTTTTTCTTCCCTTTTTGTTTCACTTCACCTTCATGATCATATCTATCTATCTGTTTTTTTTTCTCTGCAACAATAAAACATAACAATAAAAACTACAACAAACAACAAATTGCAGCAACACAAGAATCATAATCATCATCATAATCCATATCTCTTTCTCACCTCTCGGCTCACCATCCCCCGAGTCACCACCACCGATCGACACCACCACCGCCGAGTTCCACCAACCGGACTCCACCACCGGCGTAGCAGTAGCAACCGTAGCTCACCACCATCGTCTTCATCACGCTCGGCATCGCCACTACACTATGCCTCCGAACACCACAACCATCGTGAGCTACACCCCTTCTCCTTTTGTAATTTGTGAATTTCAAACTTATATCATCATGTAATGTTGTTATATCAGTGAGATTATGTCTGAAATTAAGTTAGAAATCTGTTTTGTGGATTGATTTTGGAATCAGAGTTGAAAACCACCAAGAACCCGACGGGTTTCGGGTTGACCCAGCGGGTCGAGCCAAACCCAAACACAAACCGGATGTTTGTTGTAGAATTAGGCTCTTCATGTGGCGTTGACTATAAGTAGACAATGTTTGCCATCTTTTGAATCCTAAACAAACTAATTTTATAAAGTTATTATTATATGAATTGAGTTAGTATGAGACAAGATACACACAAATGTTACTATTTTTAGTACTTAATATTATTAGCAAATCATTATTTAATTAAATAATATTAATAATAATGGTTATCATTACACATTAATTTTTTTAAATGGTACAAAAATATTAACGATTACACGACTCAAAATATTTGATAAGTTATATTTGATATAAAACTTTACGATACGACATTTGGTACCAAAAACGTACACGACAACGGGACATTATTTTATACAAGTGTTATTCAAATAATACTATAAAATGGACATGACAACTTTTAGAACGATAACAATTATTTATTTTGACAACGGAGTATATTGGAACGAGTAAAACGTTTGGTAGCAAACAAAAGGTCACGGGATCGACTCTTTCTTTGACCAGTGATCTTTTTACATATATGTATATATTTTTTATATATATTATTCTATCTTACATAAAATGATAAATGAATATATATATATATATATATATATATATATATATATATATATATATATATATACACGAAGACTTTTTCTATATATACGTATATGATATAACTCGGACACCTAATATATATACATACATACTTCTTCAAAGTATACAACGAAATGGGTTTAATAATAATACATTTATTATAAATTATTATTACAAGATTATCACAAACGAATCCATCGTGTATAGTTTATTCAAGTGAACAATAGTACGCACAGTTCAATAGAACAACTACTTATGTATTTATAACCTTACGTGATTAGGACACTAGGAGGTTACCACTTGGATATTGCTGGCGATTAGGAACGCTAGCACCCACAGGTGAGTCTCACGGCCCCTTTTTACTGTTTTACTGTTTTGGGGGAGATGCATTACTTGTTTTACTTGAATACATATATAAATGTATTGATTACTTACTTGTACTTACTGTGTTACAAACTTACAAACAAAATGCCTTACTGATTTACTACCTTACCAATGTACGAACTTACAAACTTGCTGATTTACTACGATACTGAATACTATTTACTGGTATATCAAATTGCATGAGTTTACGTTAATCCAATGAAGGCCTCTGAAGTCATAGTTGTTAATTATCGGATAAGCGCGAGTTTTAGTATATGGATCCATATGGGACTGACAATCCCCACCTGGGGTGGTAGCGCCACCACGAACCGTTACTCGTATAAACAGGTGTTTTCTACTCGTTACATATGAGTGATTTTGGGTTGCACTCACGAGGGGCAAAATTACGGTTAAGCTTCGACTATGATGGCTCATGGCAAGATAGACCGACCTTACTCACTTAATCACCGGTGTGTGATTGGAATTACTTACTTAATCACCGGTGTGTGATTGAAATTACTTACTTAATTACCGGTGTGTAATTGGAATTACCTACTTAATTACTTGTGCATAATTGGAAATTACTTACTTAATTACCTGTGTGTAATTGATTCTTACTCACTGAATTACCTGTTTGCAAATATTATTTACTTACTGCTGTTGTACCAAACTTTCTATTACTGTTTACTACAAACCTGTGAGATTCACCAACCTTTTGGTTGACACTTTTAGTAATGCATTCTCAGGTACGCAGCTACAGTAGGATGGCCCAGCAGGATCTACTTATTAGCTCGAGTCGCATGCATGTAGCTAATTGGAGATTTTACCACATTACTTCTGTATTAGTTGATATGTACTTTTGAATATTAACGAAATGTACTATTTTTCCAACGTCTCATATAGAGTCGTTCACTGTATACCTTTGTGCTTTGGTTATTGATTAGTCACGCCCCGATCCGATTCGCTTCCGCAACCCGAAATGGGGTGTGTGATAGATTGGTATCAGAGCCTAAGGTTATAGTGAACTAGGTTGCATATAGTGGACCTAGACTATGACCGTTAGGCAGTATTCCTCATTAGGTATAACTGGTTCAGGGATTACATCATACGAATTTAATTTAACATAGTGTAGCTAACTATGTATAATTAAACAAAGATGATGTAAGATCTAAAAGGGGTTATATTGAATAGGAATGCATTACCTGACTCTGACCATGAGGGAACCGGGACTTCTAATTGCTTTGTGCTAGACACCACTAGGTGAATATATAGGTTTATATGGTATATACATATATGATTAGGCTATTATGTAATATAGGTATATATATATATATATACATATATAGGCCTCGACTACATACTGCTCTCTAGGCTATTATATATTGAAGGTATAGGAATAGGCCTTATACAATGATACTCTCGTTACCATCTACACCACTGTAAACGACAAACATAGCTACTCCAGCGTCCCTCGATATGAGGAGCGAGACTTTGTATTTGCTTACTACCGTCTACCTAATTTCACGTCTAAAACATTTTGAAACTCACTCCACAGTACAGTTAGGTGTATCCTAGGAAAACTGCTTTCAACAAATTTCAACAGGCCTCTTCCCTCGAAAATTTTCATAACTCTTGTTTTTCAACGAATTTTGTTAAACAGAAGTTTCAAAGTCTTGCCACCGACAAGAGTTTCAACCAAACTACTCATCGACTCAAGTTTTCAACGAACTTCAAGTTTTCGACAGACTTTCTCAATTATAGTTTTCTAACAAAGGTATTTCTAGCAAACATTTTGCAAAATTTCTCATGAAATGTTTTACAAAATCTCAAAGTTCAAAACCGTGTAAACTTATTAATAGTACCCAACTTTATATAAATTTCAAAATTTTGATGGTCAGTAAAAATTTCACAATATACAATGACATCCTTGCCCCTATAAGAAAATTTGTCAAATCTCGAATGAGGGCGTGGGTGTTCTCATTCTTAGACAGTCTAACTATTTTGTGATTAGTTGCCTTACTGAATCTTAATTGTTACTTACTGTTACATTCTGTGATTTAAATCCTAAAAATGTATTAGGATTAGAAAACAACAACTTGACTTACTAAACACGGGTATGATCACTCACTAATAACCTGACTGCCCTTGCACTATTTACTTTGATAAAACTTACTTGCTACTTGATATCTTTTATGTTTTTCCTAGATTCTAAGTGCACGATAGGGTTAGGGAAAAATGATAATTTAGTTTCTATAGTTTCTATATACGAGACAAGGTTTAGCTCATATAAATAGGAATAACAGATCCTACACTGCCTTATACCGGAAAACATACCGGTTAATTTTTATATTGTGGGTAACATCCCCATAAAACTAATTTGTGCTAAACCACTTAGTTTCTATATGAGACTGATAGAGTCTAAGTTATGCTACGATACTACTTGTTGTTACAAACTGTACGAACGCAGTGGAAGTTACTGCTTTACTATAGGCTACTAGTGCAAAGAGTAGCTACACCTTAGCAACTGGCTGACTTACTGAATTTACTCTCACAGATAAAATGGTCTAAGATATCGAAACTCATTTCCTTTATTCCTTTCGTTGCCAGTAGAGCAATAGTTCAACAAGGGGAGGTAGACAATCTTAGATAGACGAGTGTGTCACTTATGAAAATTTCACAAACTTACTTAGGATATGCACCGACCAACACTTCGACTCATCAATACTTACTATGAACGAATTTCGGGACGAAATTCTACTAACAAGGGGAGAATGTGACACCCGGTCAAAAATGTCCCAAATTTCACTCCAAATTTGAACTTTTATTTCGCGTATCACATACGCGCAATAACCAAAGTATACAAGTACTAAATATATAAATGTATATTTATAACTTGAAAAGATTATTTAATAATCTCGTACATACGAACCCGACAGAACGCGTAAATCAAAAAAATACTAAAGTTAGTACAAAACATTTTCAAACTAAATATTGTTGTCAAGAATAATATTTAATTACCCCGTTAGAAAACTGAAGATATTTTATGCACGAAAACTATCCGTAAGTTCAAAGTAAAACAACGATATAATTTTACATCTTGATAAAAGTATTCTCATAAAATACTTTGATTAAAAACTTAAACGATTATATTTTTAGAAATTTATTATTTAAAGACATTATACTACATAACGATCGGGTACCCGAACACGGGTATATTATACTGTGTTTGGGAGACAAATGGCAACCACTTTCTCCTTTTATTTTGGATCTGGTCGGAGGTCTCCTTTGACCAAAAACCGACCCTTCTTTTTTTCTTCCCTTTTTGTTTCACTTCACCTTCATGATCATATCTATCTATCTGTTTTTTTTTCTCTGCAACAATAAAACATAACAATAAAAACTACAACAAACAACAAATTGCAGCAACACAAGAATCATAATCATCATCATAATCCATATCTCTTTCTCACCTCTCGGCTCACCATCCCCCGAGTCACCACCACCGATCGACACCACCACCGCCGAGCGCCACCAACCGGACTCCACCACCGGCGTAGCAGTAGCAACCGTAGCTCACCACCATCGTCTTCATCACGCTCGGCATCGCCACTACGCTATGCCTCCGAACACCACAACCATCGTGAGCTACACCCCTTCTCCTTTTGTAATTTGTGAATTTCAAACTTATATCATCATGTAATGTTGTTATATCAGTGAGATTATGTCTGAAATTAAGTTAGAAATCTGTTTTGTGGATTGATTTTGGAATCAGAGTTGAAAACCACCAAGAACCCGATGGGTTTCGGGTTGACCCAGCGGGTCGAGCCAAACCCAAACACAAACCGGATGTTTGTTGTAGAATTAGGCTCTTCATGTGGCGTTGACTATAAGTAGACAATGTTTGCCATCTTTTGAATCCTAAACAAACTAATTTTATAAAGTTATTATTATATGAATTGAGTTAGTATGAGACAAGATACACACAAATGTTACTATTTTTAGTACTTAATATTATTAGCAAATCATTATTTAATTAAATAATATTAATAATAAAGGTTATCATTACACATTAATTTTTTAAATGGTACAAAAATATTAACGATTACACGACTCAAAATATTTGATAAGTTATATTTGATATAAAACTTTACGATACGACATTTGGTACCAAAAACGTACACGACAACGGGACATTATTTTATACAAGTGTTATTCAAATAATACTATAAAATGGACATGACAACTTTTAGAACGATAACAATTATTTATTTTGACAACGGAGTATATTGGAACGAGTAAAACGTTTGGTAGCAAACAAAAGGTCACGGGATCGATTCTTTCTTTGACCAGTGATCTTTTTACATATATGTATATATTTTTTATATATATTATTCTATCTTACATAAAATGATAAATGAATATATATATATATATATATATATATATATATATATATATATATATATATATATATATATATATATATATATATATATATACACGAAGACTTTTTCTATATATACGTATATGATATAACTCGGACACCTTATATATATACATACATACTTCTTCAAAGTATACAACGAAATGGGTTTAATAATAATACATTTATTGGAAATTATTATTACAAGATTATCACAAACGAATCCATCGTGTATAGTTTATTCAAGTGAACAATAGTACGCACAGTTCAATAGAACAACTACTTATGTATTTATAACCTTACGTGATTAGGACACTAGGAGGTTACCACTTGGATATTGCTGGCGATTAGGAACGCTAGCACCCACAGGTGAGTCTCACGGCCCCTTTTTACTGTTTTACTGTTTTGGGGGAGATGCATTACTTGTTTTACTTGAATACATATATAAATGTATTGATTACTTACTTGTACTTACTGTGTTACAAACTTACAAACAAAATGCCTTACTGATTTACTACCTTACAATTGTACGAACTTACAAACTTGCTGATTTACTACGATACTGAATACTATTTACTGGTATATCAAATTGCATGAGTTTACGTTAATCCAATGAAGGCCTCTGAAGTCATAGTTGTTAATTATCGGATAAGCGCGAGTTTTAGTATATGGATCCATATGGGACTGACAATCCCCACCTGGGGTGGTAGCGCCACCACGAACCGTTACTCGTATAAACAGGTGTTTTCTACTCGTTACATATGAGTGATTTTGGGTTGCACTCACGAGGGGCAAAATTACGGTTAAGCTTCGACTATGATGGCTCATGGCAAGATAGACCGACCTTACTCACTTAATCATCGGTGTGTGATTGGAATTACTTACTTAATCACCGGTGTGTGATTGAAATTACTTACTTAATTACCGGTGTGTAATTGGAATTACCTACTTAATTACTTGTGCATAATTGGAAATTACTTACTTAATTACCTGTGTGTAATTGATTCTTACTCACTGAATTACCTGTTTGCAAATATTATTTACTTACTGCTGTTGTACCAAACTTTCTATTACTGTTTACTACAAACCTGTGAGATTCACCAACCTTTTGGTTGAAACTTTTAGTAATGCATTCTCAGGTACGCAGCTACAGTAGGATGGCCCAGCAGGATCTACTTATTAGCTCGAGTCGCATGCATGTAGCTAATTGGAGATTTTACCACATTACTTCTGTATTAGTTGATATGTACTTTTGAATATTAACGAAATGTACTATTTTTCCAACGTCTCATATAGAGTCGTTCACTGTATACCTTTGTGCTTTGGTTATTGATTAGTCACGCCCCGATCCGATTCGCTTCCGCAACCCGAAATGGGGGGGTGTGATATATAGAGACCGCCCTTTTGCAGCAAAGGCTAGAAGAATGTGAGCAACGCTCACGGGAAGCAGAGGAATACGTTCGCAGTTTAGTGCAATGGCTGGTCCTGGCAGAAGATAACGCCCGACAGGCCAGCAGACTTGCAAATACGGTGGATCGTCTCATTGAAATGATGGAACAGATTAATCTACGTTGAGACTAGCGTAGTTCTGTCTTGAAATCTATCTTGTAATTTAATAACTATCTAAGCGCTACTCTATAATTTGGTCGGGTGTAACGATTCCCGACACCTTTTGTAATACATCCATGGGATGAAACCTTTGAACTCGTGTTATCTATCAAATATTCCTTGCTGTTTCTACTTATACTAATTGCCATTTCTCATATTGATGTTGTGTATTACCGCATTTATACATGAGCATCTGTGACAAATACAATTTTCTTACAAAATCTCATGTATCTTCATTTCTTTTATTGAAGAATCATGCCACCGAAGACAAGACCATACACCGATGCTCAGCTTACATCCCTCATAACCCAGGCTGTGACTGAAGCCCTGGCTCGGAATTCTACACCGAACTCCGGGAGAAACAGCGAATCCGCTGAAACCACTACCACCGCTAAGCCTTATTCCTACAAGGATTTCCAGAGCTGCAAACCCTCAAGCTTCAAGGGTACTGAGGGAGCCATCGGACTAATCAGATGGTTCGAAAAGATGGAGACCGTTTTCCGCATCAGCAAATGCGCGGAGGACGACAAGGTTAACTACGCCACCTGCTCCCTCGAAGATGATGCCCACTCTTGGTGGAACTCATATTCCCAATCAGTGGGTGCTGACACTGCCTACCAACTCTCTTGGGAGGACTTGAAAACAAAACTCACCACCAAGTACTGTTCGATCGACAAACTTCAAAAGCTGGACGAGGAGTTCTGGAACCTAAAGGTTCAGGGTGGTGATATCGATGGTTATACCACCAGGTTCCAGCAGCTCGCTGCCCTCCGCCCAGCTATGGTGAGCACGGAACCCGATAAAATCAGGAAGTACATCCTTGGCCTTCCGGAACCTGTTCGGGGGAACGTCGCCTCCTCAAATCAAACCACAATTGACGGTGCCATTCGATTAGCCCACGACCTCATGGCTATGAGCGAGGGCTCAGAACCACCCACTTCGTCCTCCCACAACAACAAACGAAAGTGGTCCGACAACCACAACAACCACTCAAACAAGAAACCTGACACCATCAAAGTCTACAACTCAAACACCGAACCCAAACGAGGTTACACTGGGAATAAACCCTACTGTTCCAATTGCAACCGTCACCACGAAGGTCCCTGCGAAACTCCCTGCAACAACTGTAAGAGGTACGGACACCTCACCAAAGACTGCAGGTCCCCCAACAACTCCAACAACAACTTCAACCGCAATGCCAGGCCATCAAAAGCCTGCTACGAATGCGGAAACCCTGGGCACTACAGGAACGAGTGTCCAAAACTGAAGAACAAGGGCAACAACAACAACAACAACGCCAAAGGCAGAGCCTTTGTACTCAACTCTGGGGATGCCCGTCAGGACCCGAATGTGGTCACGGGTATGTTCCTCCTCTACAACTTAACTGCATCTATTCTGTTTGATACTGGTGCCGATAGGAGCTTTATATCTGATGAGTTTTGCCCACTACTTGACATCACCCCCGTGGCCTTAGATGTTAAGTACACCGAAGAACTAGCAGACGGTAAACTCATAGAAACCGATAGTGTAATACCTAACTGCACTTTAAACCTAGCGGACGAAACCTTTTCAATTGACCTCATGCCAGTTAGAATCGGAAGTTTTGACGTCATCGTGGGCATGGACTGGTTGTCCAAGCATCGGGCCGAAATTATCTGTCATGATAAGATTGTTCGCATCCCTCTCGCCGTCGGTAGAACCTTGATCATACAGGGGGAGACCGGCGGGACGAGACTGAATATCATCTCTTGCCTGAAAACCCGAAAATTTCTGAGAAAGGGTTATCCAACCATCCTCGCACACATCATGGAGAAAAAGTCGGAGGAGAAGCGACTTGAGGATGTGCCAATCGTACGAGACTTTCCAGAAGTCTTTCCCGAAGAACTACCTGGTCTACCGCCGCCTAGACAGGTTGAGTTCTCAATCGATCTCGTGCCAGGTGCTGCACCTGTAGCCCGAGCACCATACCGCTTAGCCCCATCCGAACTTCAGGAGTTGTCCACCCAATTACAGGAACTCCTGGATAGAGGATTCATCAGACCGAGTTCTTCACCTTGGGGAGCTCCGGTCTTATTCGTGAAAAAGAAAGACGGCTCATTCAGAATGTGTATCGACTACCGAGAGTTGAACAAGTTGACCGTCAAAAACCGATATCCACTTCCTCGTATAGATGACCTATTTGACCAACTACAAGGGTCGAGTTTTTATTCAAAGATTGATCTTCGGTCAGGTTATCATCAACTACGTGTCCGCGGCACCGACATTCCGAAAACTGCTTTCAGAACCCGTTATGGGCATTATGAATTCCAAGTGATGCCCTTTGGATTAACCAACGCACCGGCTGTATTCATGGACCTTATGAATCGGGTGTGCAAACCCTACCTCGACAAGTTTGTCATTGTTTTTATCGATGACATCCTCATCTATTCGCGCAACGAACAAGAACATGCGCACCATCTCAAAACCATTTTAGAACTAGTTAGACGCGAGGAGCTTTACGCTAAATTCTCCAAGTGTGAGTTCTGGATACAAACCGTTCAATTCCTTGGACATGTGATTGACAGTCAAGGAATTCATGTAGATCCTTCAAAAATAGAAGCTATCAAGTGCTGGCAAGCACCTACCACACCGACCGAAGTACGGCAGTTTCTAGGACTTGCCGGGTACTATCGGCGATTCATCGAAAACTTCTCAAAAATAGCTCAACCACTCACGACACTGACTCAGAAGGACAAAAAGTTCTATTGGACTGATAAACAAGAGTCAGCGTTCCAACTTCTGAAACAAAAGCTTTGCAGTGCTCTAATTCTATCACTACCCGAAGGCACCGACGACTTCGTAGTATACTACGATGCTTCTCATCAAGGTCTCAGTTGCGTGTTGATGCAACGGGACAAGGTCATTGCCTACGCCTCACAACAACTCAAAATCCACGAAAAGAATTACACTACTCATGACCTCGAACTTGGAGCTGTCGTGTTCGCTCTCAAAATATGGAGACATTTTCTATACAGTACTAAGTGCACAATCTTTACTGACCATAAAAGTCTCCAACACATATTCGATCAGAAGGATCTCAACATGAGGCAACGTCGATGGGTCGAGTTGCTTACCGATTACGACTGCGAAATCAAATACCATCCGGGTAAGGCAAATGTTGTGGCTGATGCCCTCAGTCGAAAAGAACGATCAAAACCACTCCGAGTCCGAGCCCTCAGTATGACTATTCATAACGATCTGAACATTCAGATCCTCGCTGCTCAACTCGAAGCCCTCAAACCTGATAATGTCAAAAACGAAGCCTTGCGGGGCATGGATAAACAATTCGAAATCAAACCTAACGGAGTTAGGTGTTTCTCTAACCGAATTTGGTTGCCTAGTTTTGGGAACCTACGGGACTTGGTGATGGACGAAGCTCACAAGTCCAAATATTCCATCCACCCGGGATCCGATAAAATGTATCACGGTATCAAGGATTTCTATTGGTAGCCGAACATGAAAGCCGAAATTGCCACCTACGTTAGCAAGTGCCTTACTTGCTCAAAAGTCAAAGCCGAATACCAGAAACCTTCTGGCTTACTTCAACAACCCGACATTCCCGAATGGAAATGGGAACAAATCGCCATGGATTTCATAACCAAACTACCTAAGTCATCGAGCGGTTGCGATACCATTTGGGTGATCGTCGATCGTCTCACGAAATCTGCTCATTTCCTGGCGATTAAGGAAACTGATAAAATGGAACGCCTTACACGAATCTACATCAAGGAAATCGTCTCTCGACACGGTGTTCCAATCTCGATTATCTCCGATAGGGATAGTCGCTTCACATCTCACTTTTGGCAATCACTTCAGAAGTCATTGGGTACTCATCTGGATATGAGTACCGCATACCACCCTCAAACCGATGGCCAAAGTGAACGAACTCTTCAAACACTGGAAGACATGCTACGAGCCTGCATAGTTGACTTCGGTGTAAACTGGGAACAACACCTACCCTTGTGCGAGTTTTCATACAACAACAGCTACCATACCAGTATTGGGGCTGCACCATTCAAGGCACTATACGGTCGTAAGTGCCGATCAACTATCTGTTGGACCGAAGTGGGAGATAGCCAACTCACTGGTCCAGAAATCATTCATGAAACCACCGAGAAAATCGTTGGCATCCAAAACAAACTAAAAGCCGCACGTGATCGTCAGAAAAGTTATGCTGACGTTAGACTCAAAGTGTCGCCTTGGAAAGGCGTAATCCGATTTGGCAAACGAGGGAAGTTAAATCCAAGATACGTTGGACCATTCGAGATCCTCGAGAGGATTGGTCCAGTGGCATACTGATTACAGCTGCCATCCGAGCTCAGCAGCGTGCTCCCCACTTTTCATATTTCAAACTTGAAGAAATGTCTGTCTGATGAGACACTTATTATCCCACTCGATGAGATTCGTGTTGACGACAAACTTCATTTCGTTGAGGAACCCGCTGAAATCATAGATCGTGAGGTCAAACAACTCAAACAAAGTCGTATTCCCATCGTTAAGGTCAGGTGGAATTCTCGGCGTGGTCCGGAGTTCACCTGGGAACGGGAAGACCAAATGCGACTCAAGTATCCACAACTCTTCACTGACTCTACATCAAATCCGACATCGAACTAAATTTCGGGACGAAATTCTTCTAACAGGGGGAGAATGTGACACCCGTCAAAATAGGACTATTAATTAGGGCCTAATCAAGTGTAAATGCATGTAATTAGTTCTGTGTTAGGCTAATTAATGTATCGAAATATATATATTGATGAATATATACAATTATGCGATTTGATTTTAATCGTACGCATCTCAAATTGAATGTAATTCGATTCAATTAATACGGACGTTGGTGAACAATTTTATTAAGTAATATAATGTTATTTAATAAAACAATTAAATCCAAAATATTATTTTGATAATATTTCGCAAGATAACTGCATAAATGTAAACGCACCCAACGCGAACCAAATACGCGAAATGTCCCAACAAATATTTAGAATAAATATTTGCAATGTATTTTTAATAAATACTCTAATGACATTTTTACAATGAAAACCATTTGGCTAAATAATAAAATGCGTAAATAATTAATTTGGAACGCGGGTTAAATAATCGGGAAAACGAACACCACACGGAGCACGGAGCGGGGACTGAAAGGTGAGGCTTTCACCTACACTTCACCCCCTCTCCATTTTCTCCTTCATTTTCATTTTAACCAAACACACACACACACACCCTTAAACTCTCTCAAACCCATCAACACCAAAATTTTTGGATCTTGCAAAACCGACAACAAAACTCACATTTTCGGAATCACCATTTCAAGGGGAACAAGATTAACAAAAGCACTATCATCATTGTCGGACTACATCTCTCTCGATTGCAATTGTAAGAATTTTTACAAAAACTCCTAGATCTATCAAATTACTACTTGTTTTTGTGTTATGGTAGTTTATATAACTCATATATGTCCAATACTAGGAAGATAACAAGGTTTTATAGCCTAAAAATGAGTTTGATTTGGGTTTTGGGTTGAAAAATCTCGACAGCCGAAACTTTCTGGGCTAGTGTTCGTCTTTGCGACACAACGCTTGTGTCGCATGTTGTGTCGCATAAACCATATTGTGTCGTATTTTGTGTCGTATCATTATGTCGCACCGTGTGTCGTAAACCAAATACGACACAACCCTTATGTCGCTATTGATTTAGCATCGAACGCTTATGCGACACAACCCTTGTGTCGCTAAGCTCTTGTGTCGCATTCCTATGCGACACAACCCTTGTGTCGCATGATAAACTTTTGTGTCGCATGTTGTGTCGCAAAACATAGAAAACCGGAATTTTGAAGTCAAATTACTGTAGCAATTCACGGTAACAAAGTAACTAGTTTTTCCACACTTTATGCGATACCTCAAACATGTATATACTTTTATAAGTATACAAACAACTCAAGTATTATAATAATAATCGAGATGACTATTACAAACCGTCACCAACGGGCCGTACACGTTTTCAAAACACATATCAAATAATCAACCAAATCGTAGTAATTTGGACATATATAGTTGTGTAACAACTACAAAGGTAGTCCTTTGAGATACCGACTCATATTAATAACCATCGCGTGTCGTGGACACCCTCAGGTTATCTATCTACGGACATCTCATTGCTTGATTAAGCACCGTATGATTATTGACCAAATGCTCAAGACTCAGGTGAGTCTCATAGCCCCTCTTTTTACCGCTTTTCACTCAGGGGTGTGATTCAATGCTTATTTTTAACATGTGAACGCAAGTACAAACTTTACAATATACTACATGAGTTGTTTCTCACTAATCATTTCAAAGTCCTCCGTCAGCATAGTTTGGTAATACGTTGTAGCGTGATTATTAGTATATGGTACCATATAGGATTGACCATCCTCGTCCGGGTTAGCAAGCACTAACTGGGTAAACGGACGTACTAATAATTGTTCAGACGAGTGTGGATTAGGCACTCGTGGAGGCACCTCGCTCAGAATTCTCTATATGGGACCCGACCCTCGAGTTAAGCTCAAACTATGTGCTCATGGCTGTATACATTGCTATTTATTTGCTGGATGCAAATCATTGCTTAAATCTTGCGGTTCATACGATATTATCTGATTTCAAACCTGTGAGCTCACCAGCTTTAGCTGACCCATTTTAGCATGTTTCACAGGTACACAGCAGTAGGTTGGACTGCCATCAGGGATACTATAGCTCGAGTCAGCATGCAGATATTAGAGATTTTCTTGTATTAGTATATTTTGTACAAGTACTTATGTACTGAAATCTCTCATTTAAATCGAACACGAGCTATGTACAGCTTCAAATGTTGTAAACATTTCTTATATTAATGTATTTTGTTAAAACGACGCATATAGAGTCGTTTACTATATCTCTTTGTGCTTTGTATATTGATTAGTAACACCCAAATGTATGCTTCCGCTAAACAGTAAATTTGGGGGTGTTACAGATTTTGTGACCAAATTACCTCGAACAGTTAAGGGTAACGATATGATTTGGGTGATTGTCGATCGATTAACCAAGAGTGCTCACTTTCTTGCTACATGTGAGACGGAATCATTGAGCAAGTTGGCACAGTTGTACATTAATGAGGTTGTTTCTAGACATGGAATTCCGTTATCCATTGTTTCCAACAGGGATTCTCGGTTTGTATCGGGTTGTTGGCAGAGTTTGCAAAAGGAATTGGGTACTAGAGAAATTTGAGCACTGCTTATCATCCTCAGACTGATGGTCAGTCTGAGTGGACTATTCAAACTCTCGAAGACATGTTGCGAGCGTGTGTTTTGGATTTTGGTGGATCATGGGATTCTCACTTACCTTTGGTTGAATTCGCCTATAACAATTCTTTTCATTCTAGTATATGCATTCCACCCTATGAGATGTTGTATGGCCGTAGGTGTAGAACACCCACTTGTTGGTTAGAGGCGGGTGAGAAACAGTTTGCGGGTCCCGATATAGTACAAATTACAGCAGATAAGGTAGCCATAGCCCGTGATAGGTTAAAAGCCACCCGTGATAGACAGAAACAATATGCCGATCCGCGTCGTCGACCCATTTCGTTTGTAGAGGGTGAATTGGTTTACTTAAAAGTTTCACCTTGGAAGGGTGTTATTCGGTTTGGGAAGCATGGTAAACTAGCTCCTAGATACATTGGGCCGTTTAGAATTCGACAAGTAGTCATTGATCAAACGGTGTCATTAGATCTTCCTCCAGTATTGGCAGGTATTCACGATACTTTCAACTTGTGTTACTTAAGAAAATGCAATGTGGAGGACCAATCCCAAGTTCTTCCATTGCAAGACCTACGTATCGACCAAAGTCAAAGACTCGTAGAGGAACCCATAGAGATCTTAGATCGTAAGGTGACTAAACTTCGAAAGAAGGACATTCCCATGGTGTTGGTTAAGTGGAATCATAGTTTGGGGCCGAACTTTACGTGGGAGACTGAGTCTAGCATGAGGACACGTTATCCTCGTCTTTTTGAGCATGGCGAGATTTCGGGGATGAAATCTCCTTAAGGAGGGAAGATTTGTAACATCCTCGTTTTGGGCCTAAGAGAATACGGTAATTTCTCTATTTTAGTTGTTATTTGATATTTGATATTTAATTGTTTTTAGAAATATTTGGTATTATTGGGATAATTGAAATTAATAGGTCAAAAGGTCAAATGACTTATTGTGATAAATAAATTAATACTTGTTTTAAATTAATTTAGTTGACGGTATTATAAAACTTATTTTCTCGCAAATGATTTTTAGGTTCCAGACAATAAATTTATAAGGGGTATAATATTACCCTGCATTATACTTGAACTAAAAAGAAATGTCGACCTAACTTGATTTCATTTTCTCATCTTCCTTTACTTCTCATGGACACACACATATACACTTGGAAATTAAAAAATTCAAAAGGGAAATCTACTAGAAATCATCAATTGAAGCTGTGGTTTTGTGCAATAATCTGATTTTCATCATCTTCTTCCTATTAGCATCTCCATTGTAAGTGCATTTCCCCATTCTCATGTATAAACTTGGGTTGAATGAATTAGTTTGATGTAATTGGAGACAATGATGAATATAGTTAATATGTGTTTGAATGTGTTATATGATCTTTGCTAGACTGATTTCATGTTTATTTGATGAATTGATTGTGTTCTTGAAGTTATAAATTGAATGAATTGGGTATAGGTTATAGATAGGTTGAATAATTGTTGCATGTGAGGATTTAGGACTTGGATGATCATTATTTGTTGTTATAACATGTTTGTAGTTGATGTTTGTGGTTATTTTCTGGTTAAAATCGTGTTTTACAACTGAATATGGTGAAATTGGGTTTTGAATTCGTGTTGTATTGTTGCAGGTCTGAAAAATCGTTTTAAAACTTGGTTACGCGATCCCGGCCATGGATCCGGATCGCGTAACGTAGTTGATTTTTGTCTCAGTCGAAATTGGTCTTGGTTAAGCGATCCTGTCCAAATTCTAGGATCGCGTATGTATGTGCAAATCGGTAACAGAATATTTTCTTCATTGTTACGAGATCCCACCTCCAATTCCTGGATCGCGTATGCATGTTTTAAATTGACAAATTTGGCAACTTGTGACTTGTATACTTGTGATATTTAAATAGTATTAAATGTATATTATATGCACTTATTAGACATATATACTTGAGTAAAATACTACGAATCATAATATGAGAATCTAACTCGGGTTTTGATTGTGTTCTCAGATAAACCGAAGACTCAGTAAAATAAGATCTCTGAGTGGAGACTATGGTCAACAAGGGTGAGTGGATCAATGACTTACAATCTAAGTTAGTTGTAACAATCTGGTTATAACGGGTAATTGTGGTTTTACCGTTTATAATTGCATATTGTCATGATGATTATGAATTATGTGATTTCTTTCAGAGATCAATTGCGATTGGGTTGGGGTACTATTACTTGGACAACATTAGTGCTTTGTACATGTGTTGTTTATTGAAATGATGTTGTAAGTGGTAATAGTACCCAACTATCGGTTAGATCACTGAATTGGCCTTCAGTGGTTATAAGTGTTGCTTGGGGGCCACCGCGGTAGTAGGGTACCTCAAGGACCACCGATCCTCTTTGACGCTAGTTGTTTATGATGCTTAGCCGTAAACAATTGTTAATCTGAGTTAGGTTTATAGTTATCGATCTATTCACTTAGCTTTGTGCTAATCCCTCCTCCTAACTTCTTGCAGGTTGACTAAAGTATGTGGGTGAGCAAGAAGTCGGTTAGATTTGTGGAATGTTTGACGATGCTTACTCTGTTTTGAACAATTGTGTTAATAGTCTAATAGAAGGATTTAACTTTAAATATCACTTAAGGCATAATGTTTGTAAAAGTTTGTGATAAACTAGATGTTTGGGTCGTATGTTTTAGATTGCACTTGTGGTTTATATAATTATTAAATCTAAGTTGTGAATATTTAATTAACGCTTCCGATATGTTTAAAAAAAATAGCCTTGTGAAAATTGGAGTGTGTTATAATACATACAATGAACAGTCTTTCACTTAATTTGTATTATTTTCCCTTTACAATCGTGCCGGAGGTATATAAACTTAAAAAGAAAACGGAGTTACAACGTGGTGGTCCGTTAGAATATGACTCAGACGAGTATTGGGGTGGAAAACTACCAACAAACTTGGATGCAATTATCAAGATGTTCGAAATTCCTCATGCCATCTATTCTATCAAAAAGGAACTTTTCTCTTTTCTTCACAAAGGATGTCTTTTTGACGACGATAAACAGGTGTATATTATGTTGGGTCGGATAATGCACTTAATTTTAGTAATATTTTTATTGTGTGTACCTAAATTCGTTTTGATCTATCGTGAGTATCAACCTTTTTAAGTATGGTATCTTTTTTTGTATCCAATGACTAATTCGATAATGTGGCAACCGTATATTCGTATAACGCACCACGTCATCTCATCTGACACGTCATAAAAAACGGGTCACATTAGTCGGATACACACAATACACCAAAATTGAATGGTTGATACACACAATAAACCAAAACGAAGTTAGGTACACACTATAGACATCATACTAAAGTTAAGTTTATTCTCTTTTACTACTCCCTGGTATGTTATAATAGTTCTTCAAATGCAACTACAATATGTACTCCATGTGTCACAAATTACATGTCCAATTTGAATTGAATACAATTTAAGAAAAGTGTCGACCATCACACTGTCCACCAATAAAATTTTATGTTGACCATTAAAACCTATTTTGATTGGTTAAAAATTTGAATGACCACTTATTTTAAAACAAAACAAAATAAAAATGGATATTTAAGGCATACTTTTGACGAGTGTTTTTTTCATCTTTTTTGTGGGTTTCACATTTACTAACACATGTGCTAAAGTGTTGCGTTTAGGGTTTAGGGTTTGGGGTTTAGGGGTTATGGTTTAGGGGTTATGGTTTAGGGTTGGGGTTAACCCTAAATCATACTAAACCCTAAACCCTAATAAACCATAACCCTAAACTCTGCTAAACCCTAACCCTAAATCCTAAACCCAAAACCCTAGCCCTAAACCCTAACCCTAACCACAAATCAAATGTACAACCAATCACTAACACATGTGTTACTAATTTGTACAAAAAATGAAAAAAAAGTTGTCAAAAGTATGTCTTAAGAGACGGCAAATCGAAGAGGAGAAAACGCTGAATTTTATGGTGCAATTTTCTTGATTTTTCGACTTACCGTTTGTGAGATATTTGAATTTCAAAAATGTGGGGGAAATGGATATTTGATGAAAATGAGTGATTGAGATTGATTCCTCTATTCTCACTCAAAATTGATATACTCATTTGAACTCTACTCTATATTATATATAATAAATACATATTCACACATAAAAATGAACCAAAAAAAAACCTTCAAGGCTTAAAGTGTAAATATTATCTGATGACACCCAATTTCGCAATTCCACTTCTTTGAAGCGTGTGTGACTCGGACCAACTCATAACCTCACGAGTTCAATAATTTCAAAATATAAATTAAAATAGTGATGTTGTTAGAGTTTTATCAATTACTCATGCTCTTATAATTATACCAAGTTTCGAAAGTTATTATATGTCATTTTATATTCTCAATATTGTCAATATGAAGTAAATTTATGTAAGTTTAAGTTTTGATTGACAGTTTTTTTGGATAAATGATGACGGAAAAAAATGTGTGTTGATGTCACCTGCAAATTTTCTTCTGGCACTAGTTTAAACTTTAATGTACCTTAAAGTACGTAGTGTCACATTAATCTTGAACCTTGTTAGTATAAAATATCTACAATCCATTGGACTCCACAAAGCAATTATTTCCATTTATTAATCCATCATACATATTGTACGCATAACATGCACTCTTTGAGATGATTTTGGCGAGGGTTTTTTAAATTTGAAGGGCCTGATCGAGCGGACGCTCACCCTCGAAAACAGCCCGGATTTTACGTCAACATTATGATCATCATATATTCATCATCATAAGGAAAAAATGACACCTGTTTGGAGACAAAGAGAACTTACGGTAACATTGTTTCATATTTTTACAGGCTTCCAAATATGGAGATAAGTGATTATCTGAATTTCCAAATTGTAAAATGTCACATAAAAACTAGCATGTTATCACTTGGTACCATGTATACGGCTAGCTTGGTGTTCAAATTACATGCCGAGTCTACGAAAGACGTGAAGATGACCAAGATTAAATGGAAAACGGAAGAGTTATGTGTATGTTCTACACATAATGCAATTCGGACACATACAAGAAAAATCACCTTTAGTGACAACTCAGAATTGGTCACTAAAGGGCTAGAATTGGTCACTAAAGGGGTTTAAAGACCAAAATATGGGTGGTCACCGTTGGTCACTATAGGTCAGTCGCTAAACCCTTCTGGGACCAAATTAAAAAATCTGGTCTCTAACCAGTGACGAAACTAAGTGGTCACTAGCTTTTGTGACAAACTTTTTGGTCACTAAATTTGGTCACTGATCAGCCAATCTGGTCTCTAATTTGATGAAATCAGTGACCACTTTTTAGTGGTCAATACTACCTGCCCATGATACTGCCCAGGTCAAATCCATTAGAGACCAGATAGAGACCAAAAAAGTGGTCATTATTCTTAATTACGGACAAAAAAATAAATAAATGCCTATTTATACTAAAAAAATTCATAAAATTGTAACCAATTAAATATTTACAATGAAAATTCAAAATAGATATTTTATTCATGACATCATGTAATATCCAAACTGTACAAAATAACCCGGTTCAATCTTTCACAATTCTAACAAAGATTGATAACAAAAGCCTTATCAACACCAAAAGTACCATAGTAGTATAAATGTGAAGCACTCTTGTGAAGGTTAAATGTGAGGCTCTCTTGTGAAGTTATCAGAGAATTAGAAAGCCTGAAACCGATTCTTTGTGTCAAGGCCTAAACTTTTTACTATGAAAGGACTGCACTTGTCTTTTCTACATTCAGAAATCAAAAAATAACAAATAAGAATAAATAATCTCAAATAGCTTTAATCCAAACTTACGTATCCTGAATGTCCCTGTTTGCCATCTTGTTTCATAGATGGAAGATAAAGCCGGAAAGTTCTGGATGCATAAAAAAATCCAGTAAAAAAAAGCATTTTAGTGTCTGAATATACAATTAAAAACATATAACGATATGGCAGTACTATCAATTTGTGACTTAAGGTTAGAATGCTATAACATTATGATAAAATGGAAATAATAGTACCCATTTGAATGTGTTGATGTCAGGCTGTCAGCAGTCTCATTGATTTTATGCTGAAAATGAACATATAAGAGTAAGATAAAGATTTTATAAAAGGTAAATTGTATTAGCGTTTCAAGACTTTAAGATAGTACATTTCCAAAAATATACCTATAGTTTGTGTGAGCTCTCGCACCATTCCAATCTCCCTGTTCAAAACCTTGCACATTCAAATGAGTATTCAGTTTACATGTATGATTAAAGAAAGTAAGTTAGTGGAAAACTCAAACGTGTGAGAGTCAGATTTAGTTTGCTCTGAGACATCATATGGTTTTCCAACCTTTTAAAATACTAACACCATTTAATGCTTCTTTTGGAACATTCGCTGAAGTTGTTGTCTTAATAGGATCACCAAGCTTACGTAAAAGGAAAAAGGAGATGGAAAATAATGAATGAAGTGAGCTTTTAAGCCAAAGTGTCTTAAAAAGCATGTATGATATAGAAAAGTGCATATCCAAATAAAACTCACCATCACCCTGAAGAGCTTTCTAAGCAGCCTCTATGATATAGAAAGCGAATTAGGACCAGTTTGACTGCCATATAGCTGCATATCATAAGTTTTAATAACAAAGAACCATATATTAATACACATCATCATCAAGAATTAAATATTCTTTATAATGTGTGGGGAATATACTTTATAATATATGGTCTAAAGAGGAAGAAATTAGCAACTAAGTTTACCAGCTATAAATTTGAATCAATGAACACTCATATACGAAGTATTTGGAAAGAGTCTGTGTAGCAAAATCGGGACCTGCCACATTAAGATTGATGTATAAATAATCCAAAATGAAAATAACTTCATAAACACTTTAAATGCAAACCACAAACATATAATCAAGAGTATCTGTGAACCCGATGCAGTGAAAAATGAATAGCAGATCTAGGTATTTCAATACAACAAAAAAATTAAACAGTGTAACAATATTGCTAAATACATGGATACATATTACATGGATGTATGCTTGAGAAAGAAAGTATGCCAAAGGATTAGCTAAGTCTTTATTTAATCCTACTTTTTATCTTTCAAATCCACATATGTAAAAGAGAGAGAGAGTTACGGCAAATCTACATTCGATTGAAGTATTGGATCGATAATTGATGATTGACATCATCATAAAGTGTTTCAAATAAGGGCTCCAATCGCAAAATAGAGAGAGAATCACACCAAATCGACATTCGATTTAGAAATTTGATCGAGGATTCAAGATTGATGATTGTTTAGGGTTTGGAGAGGAACGGAGGGATCGATAGAATCATAGAATGAACTAGAAATACAAGTCGTGATGCATATTGTACTATCGTAATACATGTCATGTTGGGCCGGGTTTAAATAGTAAATAGTAAACGTTTGTAAACCTTGTTAGTATAAAATGTAACTGTCATTATAAAAGATAAAAAAAAACGTATTTGTGCTAACGACAATTACAAATTTACAACGTAACTTTTAATAAAGTCTATGATATGCAAATTTTGTCAGCATAATTTTTAATTTTAAATGAAGTAAGCTTTTAATCTTAAATTATGTGGTCATGTAAATATATCCTTTAAAATATGGAACTTTTAGGATTGTTGACGTTAACCTTGTAAACCGTTGCCTTCACATTAAGATTAGGGAAGCATTATTTTGGTCACTCAATATGGCTCACAAGCTTTCCTACTCAACATTCCATTTTCTTAACAAACAGTGACAACAAATTTTGTGATCTTTACCTAAATATTCAGTGATTATTACTTTATCATCTCTACTTTTAAGCTCAGTCACCATTCCCTTTTGGTCTTTAATTTTTCAACTCAATGACCACTTAGAAATTTGGTCTCTATCTTTGAAACACAATAAGCAGTTATCTTTTGATCTTTAAACTCTTAAAATAATGACCACTATTAGTAATTGAATTTTGTAAAATTCTTGAAATGACCATTTTTTTCATAGTTTAATGACCATTTTTCGGCATTGGTCACAAATTTACATTGGTGACCAAAATTCAGTGTCCATTCATTATATGGTGACTAATTAGTGACCAAATTATCGGTCGTCATTGAAAATATGGTCACTAAAGGCCATTTTTCTTGTAGTGACACGACTCCTGGTATTCAATCAAAATGTGGCAATTCGTTAATGATAGGCCAGATGCTGATTTTAATATTGTGCTAGAGGAATTACTAAATCTGCGTTTGCGCTCCGTGCGGTGTTCGTTTACCCGATCTTTTAAACGTTTAATTAAATACGTAACGTTTTAAAAATGCGTTTTAGTTGTGGAAGAACGTTTCCCTGGATATGGCCTCATAATTTGAGGATTTGATTTTGTACCCATAGAGATGGCAAGTTTCTCTTTTCTTAACATTAATCATCATGTTCTTACAAATGCGGATATTTACAAGTCTATGGGTCGACGGGATGGTGTGAATTTTCTAATTGTGAATCATATAGTCACAGTTTGTATTTTAAAATTTACCTTACATATGTAGCATCAAGAATATGAAAGTCTGGATGAAGTGGGTATGGATAATGGTGATGAGCAGTACTGGGATAAAATGTTGCCGGATGACTATCGACGTTTTATTCAGAAGGCAGACAAACCTTTGGATTACAACACAAAAAAGGAGCTCTACCTCTGTCTTTGTGAGGGTTTCCTTGGTCATCTTGGTGAAAGTCGACTGGTAATTAATTCCCTTTTCTCTTTCGATCCTCTTTTGCTAGAACATAATTGATTAAAGTGATTTATGGCAGATTTTGTTCCATTCATATTTTAACATTATGAAATGATTTGGTTAACAGTGGTTTTTTCGCTTCAAATCAACCCGCCGGATATGTTCCATGCTACCAGCTACAGATATCATCATCAGCTGGGCTGGCTGGGATACAATTTCCAATATAGATACCATAACTTTATCTGAATCCAGGTTCTCACTCCCTAAAGTATGAAACTTTTATCGTGATAAACTTCCTAGCTACATATCTTAACTTTGTACCGAGAAAGGTGAGAACGTGCGTACTCTGACAAATCATACTTTTATGCATTAACAGGTTGCCTATGGTGATTAAAATTAAAAGGATGTACTATTTTAAATTCATGTGTAGGCTTAAGTCACCCATGTTTTCACCTTACCATATTTATGCATGCTATCTAGTCTTCAAATTTTAAGACAACCAAACTCAGGCAGATAATGCTGTTTTGTTTAAAGCGCGTTGCAGTTTCGATGGCACTACTCAAGGTGCAATATCAGTACACATGAATTTGTATCCGGTCAATATACCGATTATTAAGCCAACAAATGATTATGGATCTCGTGAATCATCATGTATACCAACAAATGAAAGACTTGATCAGATGAATAAACATCACATACCTCCAGAATGTATTAAGGTTGAAGAAAGAAAGGATGGTTGGACGGAAGTCATGTTTTGCAAACCATTACGTCACTTACAAGATCACCAGTCACTCCAGGTAAGATTTTTTGAAAAGATGGATGAACTATTCGATGGAATGATTATAGAAGGCATCGAGTTTAGGCCATTTATCTTATAATGGCTGCTACCAGATCAATCACAGTTTGCACCTTCTTCAAACATTATTACTCTAAGAATAAGTACGTGATGCTGTAAAAGTACTATTATATTAATTGATTGAAAGTACGCAAGGTTTGAGACTATGAATTATATTTGGTCTTCACTTTTATTCTTCTCTTTTAGTTTCGTCTAACTCTAATCAATTTTACCATGGGCAAATTGTTGTTGCATCAACTTGTACAACAATATGATAGAAGAGGAATGTAATACTCATACCCAAATTAGTACCTAACAGCGGCAGTACGAACTATGAAGGCTCGAACACGAGCGGTCGCCCCTAGCTTATTTTATATCCATCGACCATCGTTAGTTTTATTTGCAAGACTTCTAAATGGGCTGGGCTTTCACTTGGTGATATGGTCTCCATAAAGCCCAATGTAACTACAACAAAATCCAACAACAAACCCTATGGTCGCCCTAAGGCCCAATAAGTACGTTCCTAGTTTTTTAAAACATTTGGCTACCGTCCAATTACTAAACTTTTAACAATCCGATCTATTGATAAGTTGAAACTATCTTGTAATCTTGTTGTGCAATAATAAAATACAAAATATCATCTTGATGCGTCTTTTGATAAAATACGAATGGATATTGTTATACCAAAAAGTCAAATATAGCAAAATTATGAACTAGCTAGAGATTCAAAGCATCTTACCTATCTAATAAAAGGGAGTTGACGCTGATGTCATGAAGCTGATTTGTCCCCTTCTTAAGCAATCTCCATGCTGACGTGGCACTCTAATATGCAAGGAATTATCTCATAATTTTGATTTTTCTTTTAAAAATAAGTAAACGTATTTACTGATTAAAATAGGCTTGATATATGTGAGATTTTTTATTTTCCAAGAAACCCTAATAATTATCATGGCATGCTTGAATTTTTATAAAAAAGACCGGCCGCCTGGATTCTCTTTCACTCTTCAATTTAATTGGTTCTCTCACACTTTTCAAATCCCTTTTCATTGGAACCCTAACTCAGTAGTAAAACTTACATGAGAAGCATTTATCCTTTTTGTGTTCTTCCATCTTCTCATTCCTCTCATCTGTAAATCTTTTTATCTTTCAAGTTTTCCCTTTCTCCATTTTATTCTTCTGCTCTTTTTCTCTTCCTATTTTTTATGTTCACCTTTGAAGGGTTGATAATAGTTTTTCTTTCTTGATCTTTGTGTGTTTTGAGCGATGATGATGATGGTATATCATTAGAATCATGAGGAAGACGATGATACTAACCATTCGATTTATAGAAATCCAAGGTGAGTATACAATCATTCAATTTAGGGATTTCATTTTCTTCTTAATTTCTTTTTTCGACCTCTGTAGTAGTCTGTAGTGGCTCTATTTCTCTATGTTCTAATTTTATTTTATTTTTATGTATCATATGTGTTTGTGTAATTGCTCTATGTCGTAGAGCAAGAAGAGAAGCTGGCATTTAAGTCTTTGTTTGATTCAAGGGTTGATTTAACTAACTATTTTAAATTTGGTCTTTGTTTTTGTTTTGTCGGCAGATAATTTGATGGGTTCCCTGAACTTCGTTTATGGAAAACAGATGTTGTTTTTTATCATTGGCTTCAAAGTCACTTCTCACAATGATGGCAAACAAATGCAATCAAGAAAGCTATCTTTCTGTTGTATGCAATAATTTGCTGCGAGTTTTTTTTTTCGCTTTATGTTATCATTTTCTACGTTATGGCTGAACCTAGGAAGATAATAAAGGGCATTAGTGGTTGTAACTATCCAAATTATTGCATCGAGTTTTGTTTTAATGTTTCAAAATCCAGGCTGTAGTTCATTGTGTGTCCTTTTTGTGCAAGGTTGAGCAGTGACCAAAGCTAAGCAAAGGGAATGTGAAGCCTTTTTGTGCAAGGTTGTTTCAAAATCCAGGCTGATTCTTGAAAGGTTAGGGGTTTTTATTAACAAATGAATCATGTATAACACAAAAAAACTATTGGAAGAACTTATTGAAATTTCTTCAACAAGGTTGACCAGGTGCTACTTAACTGGCTTCTTGGTTGATGATTAATAAATTTAATTTAAGAGTTATTATATCCTTGGTTGATTAATAAAGTTACAGTGTGTTGGTTGTTTTTAATGTAGGATAGATATTTTGAATTGAAGTTGATGTATCATGCTACTTTTACTTACCGCACACTACATGCTTGATAAAGTGCCACAAAGAAGTTCAAGAACGAATTTGGTTAGTACTTTAATCATATTTTCTATTTTTTTGGCTTTTTAATCATTATATATCTATAATGTTCAAAGTCAGGTCACAGAAGTTCATATTCGAATTCTCCAATCCAAGGATTTTATAACTTTAATCTTATTTTAGATTAACCCTGATTTTAATATGTATATGATTCTTATTATGATTATAATCCGTTGTTAATGTTGTAGTTCATAATTAAGTTTTTTTAACGACTTTTGAATTTTTTTCATCAAGTTCTCCTGTAATCAATTACGACTCTTTAGGAATGGAAGCACGGGTTAATAATTAAGCCATGAAATGAGCTAGGGTGTTTGGTGTATACATAAGTGTATTTGTATAACTGGTTAGTTCTATGGTCTAATTTGGGGTGGATGGTTTGGGATTGGAGTTACAAACGGGGAGTTGGGTAGTGTTAGTTACTATTTTATTAAGGTTGATGGCTGTGATTTATGGCCGATTTTATTTCTCCTTCTGACATGATTATCATTATGCAGGAGGTTTGCCTACTTCAAAAGACATAAATTATCCATCTGTAGGTATAGCCGTATAGGTATGAATTCCACTTCACTCTTACAATCATCCTATGTTTTTCTTACTTATTTTTTGAGTAGTGAAAGTTATTTTGACAAAAAATTTGTAGCCTTCAATCTATGTTATACAATTCTGCTTACTTTGCAAATGAAAGTGAATTTGGTACAAAAATGCAACTGTGATAGCTTTATATGATAGCTTTATATCATTATATGTGTATTGAATTAATTATTTGAGAATATTACATAATATAGTTTGTCTTTTTATTTGCAAGAAAGGTAGCACTGCTGGTTTCTTGATCATTTACAAGAACAACATCTTATACATGCAATTAAGAAAACAAGTATGATTAATTTGAGGACTTTATACATGCAATACTTTCTTACTGTTCTATCAGTAACATACTAACATATTTGTCATGTTTTACAAAGCTACCTATTGATGCAGTTATATAAATATTGATATTTGGTTTTGTCCAATATGAAAGAACTGTGATTGTTGTGGTAAGTCATTCTTGAATAACTTATGATGTTTATTTTATCCCCTGCTTTTGCACCGATCTTCTTGCCTTGTGGAGTGATTGATCTTCTAATGTCTTTATTGTTGCGCCATCCTTAAAGGTAATCTTTATTAACTGGGTGTTAATTTTAATGTTGGTTATTAAATGTCGCACCCCCAAATTTCAATGCGGAAGCGGTTCGGGGAGCGACTAATACGGTAATCACAACACAAAGATATATAGTAAACGACTCTATATGCGTCGTTTTAACAAAATATATTGATATAAGAAATGTTTACAACATTTAAAGCTATACATAGCTCGTGTTCTGAAAATGAGAGATTCCAATACATAAATACTTTTACAAAATATATTAATGCAAGAAAATCTCTAATGTCTGCATGCTGACTCGAGCTACAGTAATCCTGAGGGCAGTCCAATCTACTAATGTGTACCTGTGATACATGCTAAAATGGGTCAGCGAAACGCTGGTGAGCTCATAGGTTAGTATGTCAAAACATATAGTATGAACCGCAAGATTTAATTGAATTTAAGTTGCAATAAAGCAAAATAAAAGTTATATAGCCATGAGCACATAGTCTGAGCTTAACTTGAGGGTCGGGTCCAATGAAGGAATTCCGATCGAGGTGCCTCCTACGAGTGCCTAATCTACACTCGTCTACCCAAATGCTAATACGTCCGTTTGACCAGTTAGTGCTTGCTAACCCGGACGAGGATTGTCAATCCTATATGATATCATATACTAACATTCACGCTACAGATGTATTACCAAACTATGTTTGTGGAGGACTTTAAATTGATTAGTTGAAAACAACTCATGTAGTATTTGATTTTGATTGTACTTGCGTTCACATGTAAATAAATCGAGCAATGTATCACACCCCTGATGAAAACAGTAAAATAGGGGCTATGAGACTCACCTGAGTCTTGAGAGTTTAACTTAATAAACTTGAGTTGATTAGCCGAGTAGTGATGTCCGAAGACTTGTAACCTGAGGGTGTCCACGACACGCGATGGTTATTAACATGAGTAGGTATCCATAAAGACTACATTTGTAGTTGTTCGTCCAACTAGAATGTCCAAATTACTACGATTTGGTTAATTAACTTGTCCAAATGACTACGATTTGGTTGATTTGATTGAGTTTTGAAAACGTGTACGGCCCGTTGGTGATTGTTTGCAATAATAATCTCAACATTATCATTATGATTTTGAAGTGTTATACTTAAAAGTATGTCCCAATGTGTTTTAGAAGTCGTATCGTATAAAGGTTTGAGGTTATACAAGTTCGACACTTAGTATAAAAATAGTTTGTGAACCTTCTGTTTTTAGCGTCACTTATAGCGACACTTAGGGTTTAGGCGACACTTAAGAAGTGTCGCATAGAATGGTAAATTCTGGATTAGTAGCGTCACTTGGAGAAGTGACGCATAAGGGGCGACACTTAGGAAGTGTCGGGTATGAGTGTCGGTATAAGTGTCGGCAGATTACGATTCGATTTCGGGGCGACACTTAAGCAAGTGTCGGGTTCAAGTGACGGTATGGAATTCGCGGCACTTAGTAAGTGACGGGAAAAGAGGACTTTTAGCGATACTTAGGCAAGTGATGCAAAACTAGGGCTTTTAGCGACACTTAATGCGTCACTTAAGGAAGTGACGCTATACTGGATCTGGCCGCGTCACTAGCATCTGGTCGATTTCTAGACTTGTCGAAAACATGTTTAACGACCACCACAAGATCTGATTCTTTTACCCAACCCTTGTTTTGGTTCAATGAACTTATAAAAACTATTACTTTGTGTCAAGTGTCGTTTTAGGTGTCGTTTTCACAAAATGATCAAAACCGCAACTTTTCGACAATGTTCCGAAAACAAGTTTCAAGCATATATTCGGACACTACAAAGCTAGAAGAACAACATACAACCAAAATAAATCAAAATCAAGAAGTTTTTCGAAAGTGTCGGGAATCTTACAAGTTAACGCGAGGAGAATCCGAAAAGATAGAAATGAAGCTCTTGTCGCGGTGGTTCTTTTTCTCCAAACGAGCTAGATGATTTATGGTGGTTTGGTGGTGCTTTTTGGTGAATGAAGGTGGTGGTGGTATGGAGGTAGAGATGGAGGAAAGAAGAGAGGAAAAGAAAGAGAGAGTGTGAGTGAGAAATTAGAAAAAAAAAATGATGGTGATGGTGTGGGTAAAGGGGCCCGGCCCACTTGGGCCCCACCCAAGTGTAGTTGGCTCCCATTTTTAATCCCGTGCATTCGCGCTCCGTGCGGTGTTCGTTTTCCCGGTCGTTTAAAAGTTTAATTATTATTTTACGCGTTTAAATACATGATTTAAAATACTACTCGTAATAATTTTTCGATATTTCACTTGAAGTATTTAATCAAATACTTAATATTTGAGTTATAAAATATAACTTAACTTTATTTGGATTGTTTGCACGTTTAATATTTTAAATCGCGTAGTCATTGTTTGTACGATACGAATTGTGTACGAAATATTATCAAAATAATATTTTGGATATAATAGTGTTATTAAATAATGTTATATTATTTAATAAAATGGTTCACCAACGTCCGTATTAATTGAACCGAATTACATTCGATTTGAGATGCGTACGACTTAATCAAATCGCATAATTGTATATATTCAACAATATATATGTTGATACATTAATTAGCCTAACATACAACTAATTACATGTATTAGCAATTGATTAGGAACTAATCACTAGTCCTAATTTGACGGGTGTCACATTCTCCCCCTGTTAGAAGAATTTCGTCCCAAAATTTAGTTTGGAGTCGGGTTCGAAGTAGCGTCAGTGAATAACTGAGGATACTTGAGTCGCATTTGGTCTTCTCATTACCAAGTGAATTCCGGACCACGCCGCGAATTCCACATGACCTTTATGATGGGAATACGAATTTGTTTGAGTTGTTTGACCTCACGGTCCATGATTTCGGCGGGTTCTTCAACAAAGTGAAGTTTGTCGTCAATACGAATTTCATCGAGTGAAATAATAATTGTCTCATCAGACAGGCATTTCTTCAAGTTAGAAATGTGAAAAGTGGGGTGCACGCTGCTGAGTTCGGGTAGCAGCTGCAATCGATATGCCACTGGACCAATCCTCTCGAGGATTTCAAAAGGTCCAATGTATCTAGGATTCAGTTTTCCATGTTTTTCTAAACGAATGACACCTTTCCAAGGTGAAACTTTGAGTAGTACTCGGTCCCCAACCTGGAACTCGAGTGGTTTGCATCTCACGTCAGCGTAACTTTTCTGACGATCACGTGCGGCTTTGAGTTTGTTTTGAATTTCGAAGATTTTCTCGGTTGTTTCGTGAATGAGTTCAGGACCAGTGAGTTGACCGTCTCCCACTTCGGTCCAACATATCGGTGAGCGGCACTTACGACCGTATAGTGCCTCGAAAGGTGCAGCCTTAATGCTGGTATGATAGCTGTTGTTGTACGAAAACTCGCACAATGGTAGATGTTTTTCCCAGTTTACACCGAAGTCAACTACGCAAGCTCGTAGCATGTCTTCCAGTGTTTGAATCGTTCGTTCACTTTTGTGACACCCGGCCAAAAAGTCAATTTCCACGCCAAATTTAAACTTCAAATAATCGTACTTAGTACGCTATTATAGCAAAGTATTCGAAAACTTTATATATATAATTATATATATAATGCACTATGATTATTTATTAATCACATTGAAAAGAATTTGAAAGAACGCAGAATATCGCGTCCGAATTTCGGTGACAAAATTTATTAAATAATATTTTATTATATAGATTTAACATTATACACTTGGAGAAAAATATTAAACAATCAAAAATGTAAGTCGTTTTATATTAAAAACGCATTTTAGTTATCTGAGACAGCGCAAAATCTGGTTATAAAACTTTAACCCAACCATTTTATTTTTATAAAATGTTTTGACTCAAAACATTTCGGAAACATATAAATGAATTTTAGAAATTAAAGATGTTAATTTATTTTACGATCGGGTACAAAAACACGGGTATTTTGTACTACAATTTGGGAGACAGTGTCCCCCACCAAACCAAAAAGCCGATCCACCCACCCCCCCCCCCCCCCCCATATCATTTTCATTTTCTTTCTTTCTTCTTCTTCTTCCTTTCTTCATCTCATCTTTTTCTCTCTTAACAACAACAACTAACAATAACAATAATCAATAACAACAACAAATTCGGCATCACCATTTTCGGAATCATCATCAACAAGCATTCATCATCATCATCATCATCTTCATCTTCTTCCTCAAGATCATCATCAAGTTCATCATCATCCTCAAACCTTCGATCTTCAAATCGTAAGCATTTCTCCACTTTTTCTTGTTATTGTTTGTTAAAAACACTTAATATATCATGTATAAACATTATACCAACAAGATTCGGCCTAAAAATGGGTTAGATTGCGTTTTTGGTGGTGAAATCGTCGAACAGGTCGAAGTGTCGCCCACAGACCAGCAGCGTAGCATCACTTCATGCGTCACTTAAGTGACGCATTGAGTGTCGCTAAAAACCCTAGTTTTGCGTCACTTGCCTAAGTGCCGCATAAAACCCCTTTTTCCCGACACTTACATTCGTCACCGGTCTAGTGACGCCCAACACTCCCAACCGACACTTCAAGCGACACTTGTCTAAGTGTCGCCTACAATCAAATTCTGATTCCAACCGACACTAACCCTAGTGTCGTATGCCTCTGATACCCGACACTTATGTCCGACACTTGACTAGTGTCGCCTATAGCGACACTTGCCTAGTGTCGCCTAAAATCAGAAAACACACATTTTTCACTAAGTGTCGAGACTCAAAATTTTACAACCTAATTTCACTCCGAAATGAAATTTCGGAGCGTTTTCACTACAGCAACATAGTAGGAATAAAAATTTTCCAAGCTGACTTGGCAGCTCGACCCCAACCAGTGCCCCTTGGACCCCGCTACCAGGGGCGCTGCCCCCGGACCCCCATACACAATTTCTCACCTTGAACAACAAATGAATATTTACACAACTCGCTTAGACAAACTGATTTGTCTCTTACTTATATAACCTCACGTGTTTAGGACACTCAAAGGTTACCATTCGGACAACACACGTATCGTAGGATCGCTAACTCCTCAGGTGAGTTTCATAGCCCCACTCTTTCAAATGTTTTACTGTTTTCGGGGTGAGATGCATGCTCAATTACTGATTTTGAATTATATTAATAAACTTTTATAATTCACAATTATCTATATTACTGCCATGTAATACGAAATGTGTAATACTTAGGAATTACACCCACCATACTGTTTTGAAATAGTATCAACACTTCACCTAGATAGGTTACAATCATACACTGTTAGATTGTTGGAAAACAATTACCACTCCATAACTTGATTAAGTTATCACCATTCATTGACCATATTGTCGTGGGACAATACTATCACTTATACTAGAACTGCTTAGTTCTACTTACATTGGACGACGACCATACTTTTACAGGATTAGTTTTCCTTTTAGGAACTAATATTGTCCATACAAATCAGGATCTCTATATACTTGCTAGGCTGAGGCTAGGAGTATACATTAGTATCATACGTTAGTATAGAATCCTTATACTAATACAAACAACTAGGTGATGATTAGTCATACCTAGGCTGATTGCAATGCAATTAATATCTAAATATCGTATATACGTATTTAGATACAATCAATCATTATCGTGTGCTACATGATATCATATTAGATGTGTTTGTTGAATTGATTTATATATATATATATATATATATATATATATATATATATATATATATATAGATATATATACACATACTTGTACTTTATCTCGAGCACTTGGTGCCATCTACAATTTAACTATGTATACAAACACCATCTACTTTAGTCGGACATGTCGTTGAACTGTCGGCTCAATTATCTCAAGTCGGGCATGTCGTAGTACTGCCGGCTCAATTACATACGTTGCTTGCGAGCAATGCGGTCGATGCCTAATTAGGCACAAAACGATGCCACGGTAAAGTGGGCACAAAACGATGCCACTGTATTGCAGTGGGCACAAGTACGTTATCGCGTTAAAGCGATACAATCGATGGATGGGCGGGATTATGCTCGTGATCCACACTCATTCACGGATGGGCGAGCTTATGCTCGTGATCCGCAATAAGTTAACGGGTCGGTGAGGTTATCACGCGAGGCCGTTAGCTCGATCATGTCCGGGTTAGCTTACACTAACTGGTCAAACGGATACACTAAACATTTTCAATCATAGTTCTGCGGAACTACAATTATTTTCAATCATGTCTGGGTTAGCTTACACTAACTGGTCAAACGGACACACTAAACGTTTTCAACCATAGTTCTGCGGAACTACAATCATTTTCAATCACGTCCGGGTTAGCTTACACTAACAGGTCAAACGGATAAACTAAACATTTAATCATAGATCTGCGGGTCTACATTTAACTGTTGCTGGATGCAATACACTAGTTACTCAATCATAGTCTGCGGGACTACAATGTAATTTTTACTGGACACCACATATTATGCCACGGGGGCATCCTCACGTTTTAATACAACATAAGTAACATCATTACTCGTTAACATATGACGCGGTCATAAAATCACACGATTCATACTTAGGCATGTATTGCCTCACGTCTGTAGACTCAATTATACCTGATAGGTATCTAGGCATAGTATGCCACACTCTTTATGTACTTAGGTACACATCACCACTATTGGGTATGAAATACCCCGTTAGGGTTATATACATTGGTATTACAATAACATAACAATACAATTCAAATCGTGGATTTTGAAATCATTTTCAAGACATAAAAGGTTTTATACTTTATGTTTCAACTAACAATCCTATGAACTCACCAGCTTTATAGCTGACTCGTTTTAGCATGTGTTCTCAGGTGCCCAGCAGGATTAGGATTGCTACAAGATTATGCTAGCTCGAGTCGCATATTTTTCAAACAACGGGATTTCTCTGCATAACTTTAGTATTACAAACTATGTATTGAAATTATTTTGCGAACTCGTAACTTGTATACACTTTTATTTTGGAAATATATGACTATTTTCAAACGTCTCATTTAGAGTCGTTCATTATTTACCTTTGCGCTTGTGATATTTGATTTGGTAACACCCGACCCGATCGCTTCCGCAACCCGAAATTTGAGGGTGTTACAACTTTGGCCGTCGGTTTGAGGATGGTATGATGTACTCATATCCAGATGAGTACCCAATGACTTCTGAAGTGATTGCCAAAAGTGAGATGTGAAGCGACTATCCCTATCAGAGATAATCGAGATTGGAACACCGTGACGGGCTACGATTTCTTTCAGATAGGTTCGAGTGAGGCGTTCCATTTTTTCGGTTTCCTTGATCGCAAGGAAATGAGCAGATTTCGTCAGACGATCGACGATCACCTAAATGGTATCGCAACCGCTCGATGACTTTGGTAGTTTGGTTATGAAGTCCATGGCGATTTGTTTCCACTTCCATTGAGGAATCTCGGGTTGTTGAAGTAAACCATAAGGTTTTTGATATTCAGTTTTGACTTTTGAGCAAGTAAGACACTTGCTGACGTAGGTGGCGATTTCGGCTTTCATGTTTGGCCACCAATAAAATTCCTTGATGCCATGATACTTTTTATCGGACCCCGGATGAATAGAGTATTTGGACTTGTGAGCTTCACCCATCACTAAGTCTCGCAGGTTCCCAAAACTGGGCAACCAGATTCGATTAGAGAAGTATTTGACCCCATTGGGTTTGGTTCCGAACTGTTTATCCATGCCTCGCAAGGCTTCGTTTTTGATGTTATCGGTTTTCAGGGCTTCGAGTTGAGCGGCGAGGATCTAAATGTTTAGGTCGCTATGAATAGTCATACTGAGAGCTCGGACTCGAAGTGGTTTCTATCGTTCTTTTCGACTGAGGGCATCGGCAATAACATTTGCCTTCCCTGGATGGTATTTGATTTCGCAATCGTAATCGGTAAGCAATTCGACCCATCGACGTTGCCTCATGTTGAGATCCTTCTGATCGAATATGTGTTGAAGACTTTTGTGGTCGGTAAAGATTGTGCACTTAGTGCCGTAAAGATAATGTCTCCAGATTTTGAGAGCAAAAACGACTGCTCCAAGTTCGTGATCATGAGTGGTGTAGTTCTTTTCATGGATTTTCAGTTGTCGAGAAGCGTAGGCAATGACTGTAACACCCCCAAATTCGTTTAGCGGAAGCGTTTTGTTTAAGTATGGGGTGTCACAATAATAAAGCATGCATACGTATCAGAGCTTATGATTACAACAGAACAATATATATTAAGATGCCAAAAGTGTTAATTACAAAGTTTACGATTCATCGAATCGTATAATTTAAAAGTAGTAAGTTTACAAAAGTAGATTTCTGAAATATGACCAAAACATTTCAGTTATACTAAAGAAATCCATATGTTTCCAAAAGTTGGCATCCTAAGCTTCAAGGGTCGCCTAATTCTCCATGTGTGTTGGCGATCTTACATGCGCAGCTAATTCCCTGAAAAACATAGTAAAAGTCAACAACTAGGTTGAGTGAATTCACAGGTTTTAAGTTTACACAAGTTGAATCAAGTTTGTATCACAGTTGTTATCCAAATATGTTCACAAATAGTATTGCCATAATAGTCGAGTATAAGTTTTGTACAATGTTATCCAAATACCAGTTTTGTGGGTTGTTCGCCCAAAGTTCAAGTTAAAACACGTGCTGGTCGTTCACCAGCGAGTTATAAATACACAGTACCGGTCGTTCTCCGGCCAAATACGCACGGGTCGTTCTCCCGTCCAACAAACGCATGGGTCGTTCTCCCATCCAAGACGCACGGGTCGTTCTCCCGTCCCTTGGCCAGTCGTTCTCTGGCACTAAAATACGTGGCTGGTCGTTCTCCAGCGTTTTACACAAAAGTACCGGTCGTTCTCCGGTATACCAAACAAGTTTAAAAGTTATGTTTGTGTCGGTCGTTCTCCGACAAGTTACCAAATGTACCGGTCGTTCTCCGGTAAGATACCAAGTTAGTGTCGGTCGTTCTCCGACAAGTTACCAATATGTACCGGTCGTTCTCCGGTAAGATACCAAAATAGTTTACAGTCGTTTGCAAAACAGTTTACCGGTCGTTCTCCGGTCTAGTTAAAACAGTTTGTCGAATAAGTTATCCCATTTGTTCAGTGTATCAGTATGAAAATGTTATTTCATAAACAAAGTTCGTACAACAGTTCAATAGTTCAAAGTACTCTAACAGTTTGAGTAAGACACGTATGATAAACAATCATGTAAGTAAAAGCAGTTATGGCAATAAGTAAAACAGTTGACTATGTTTTCCACCCCTGTTCAAAAGCAGTTAAATCAATAAAAGTAGGGGCTGTGAACTCACCTGTTGAGTTTAAGTAGTTGTGCGAGTGCTAGCAAACCTAAGCCCAAGTACGGTCTGAAATCTCCTAACGTCCTAAACGTACGAGATTTAATAAGTATGTGGATGTCTAAACTAATCATCCATGCTAGTGTTTGTACATCCGAGTCACGTCCAAATCGTTTGTTTAATGTTTGTATTTCGTTATTTATGAAAATGTATACGACTCGTTGGTGAAAGTTTGAAATCAACATTTCGATAAAACAAGTATGTTTAAATTGCTTGTAAGGCTCGTGAATCGAATTTGTATAAAGATATGCGTTTTCGGTTAGTTCGACACTTAGTGAAAACAAGTTTTTAAACTTTCTGTTTTTAGCGACGTAAGGTGCGACGCTGGGTGGTTATGCGACGTAGGGTGCGACGTACGGGTCTACGTCGCATTCAGGTTTTGCGACGTCATGGGTTGCGTCGCATAGGCGACGCTCGCAATTTAATGCGACGTAGTGGTCTGCGTCGCTATGTGCGACGTAAGGAAGGGTAATGCGACGTAGAGGCCTACGTCGCAGTACTGTTTTCGGTCCCAATGCGACGTAGTCGCCTGTTCGACGAACAGCGAGAAGATAACGAGTTTTGGGTCGATTTCGGACGTTTTCGGTTGTATAAAACACTAAAACATGTAAATCTAAGTATACTAAACACTAAGTAGCAATTATAACTTTGAAATCTAAAGATTTGCGGGATTTGTCGGAAACTTACGAGTGTCGGATTTGAAATCCGAAAAGGTAGAAGTGTAGATCGGGATGCCGTGGTCGTTTTATTCCAAAGGGGATATGTGATTCGGCGTCGTTTTAGTGTAGTTTTTATGTGATTTGTGTGGTTTGTGGGTGAGTTTAGAGAGAAGGAGGAGAAAGAGTAGAGAAGAGAGAGAAAGATGAGATGAGAATGAAAGAAAAGTGAGGTGGGGAGGGGGTTTTGTCCCCTTTCTCGCCTCCGTGTTTGCGTTCCGTGTTTGTTTACCCAATCGTTGGATGTTAGTTTATTTTAACTAATGTGTTTTTAATTACGTTTTTCATTATATTATTATTTAAAATCTTTTTACAAAACTAAATTAATAATTTTTATAAGTTTCAAACTTTGTTTGATTTCAATTATACGTTTTGACGTTTTTGCGTTATAAAATTATTTGGAAATATTTTTGACAAAATATTTATTCGTTACTACGTTATTTAAGAATTTCGTTTTATTAAATAATTTTGTTCACCAAGAGTCGCATATTTTTGTCGCGTCTGTTTTCAAATTGTTCAGTACGTAATTACAACTAATTACGAATACGTAATACTACGCGTATTATCTAGTTGGGCTATGCTAGACTTACCTCTAAATTGTGTTGTGAATTCACTCAAGTAGGGAATTAGCCTAATAATGCAAGTGATTAATTTAATTAATCCTGTTTAAATTTGCGAGTTGTTACATTCTCCCCATGTTAGAGAAATCTCGTCCCGAGATTTAAAAATCAAGTCGGATCGCCCGCGGCGTATGTTCTCCGATAAGTCATGTTGTTAACCATAGTTTGCGTGGCGTTCAATTGTTGCCATAGAAGTTCAATCGGTTTAAGTATGCTCGCGGCATAGTTCAATATGTTGTGTGTTTCGTTTCGTGTTCAGAGTTTACCAAATGTTGTGTTCGAATCGACATTCGAATGAAAGAAACGTTAAATCGTAGCAAGAGTTGGTAAGACATACCGTGTTTGCCATAGTCCGCAACAGTTTCCGGTGCACGGAGGATGTATGCGCGGCCACGAGCCGGTGGGATGGTTGCGATGTGGTGGTTGTTGTTTTGATTGTTGTTTCCGGGGTTGTTCTGGTTGTTGTTCAGTTTCGGACATTGGTTTCGAAAATGTCCGGATTCACCGCACTCGTAACACGCGTTTGATCGAGGGGGAGGGTTGGTTTTACAGTTTTGGGCCAAATGACCCCAGTTTTTGCAGTCTTGGCAGAAAGCACAGTTGCCATTATGATGCATCCCGCACTTGTCGCATTTTGGTTTGTTGCCAAGATAGGTTTTGGGTCCAGAGTTGGTGATTGCGGCAAAGGCTCGGGTGTTTCCCGGGTTTCTGTTTTGTTGACCCTGACGGTCGTTACCATCATTGTTCCATTTACGTTTGTGGGTTCCAGATTCGCCCGCATCAGTACGGGTAGGTTCAGTTTTCCCTGTGATAGCTTTCAGGGTTCCAATCTCGACCGCGTCGTCGGTTAAGCTGTGAGCCAGATCCACTGCGCTCCTAAAAGTGGAGGGTTTGGAGGACATAACCATGCCTCGGATTTGTGGTGCCAAACCCCTGTTGTAACGCTCAATGCGTTTGCTCTCGGGGGTTACCATATGAGGCACCAGACGTGCAAGCTCCTGAAATCTAGTTGTGTAACCGGAAATGTCAGCTCCGATCATCTGAATGTTCCAAAACTCGGTTTCGAGTTTCTGTATCTCGTTGGGAGGGCAAAATTCCTCCATCATCATCTGCTTCAGAGTTACCCAGGTCATAGAATGAGCAGCTGGGCGTCCCATAATCTGGACTTGAGCGTTCCACCAGGTTAGCGCTTTGTCGGCTAAAGTGCAGGTGGCGTATTTCACGATCTTGTCGTTGGCGCAGTCACTGATGTCGATGACTGATTCCATCTTTTCAATCCAGTGGACCAGGCCAATGGCCCCTTCGGTCCCGGTGAAGGTGCTGGGTTTACAAGACTGAAAGGTTTTGTAGGAACACCCCTGCTGGGTATTAGTTGGAGTTTCGCTGTTGACGGGGGTAGCTCCACTGTTGTTGGTTGGGTTTTCGCGATTTCTGCTAGCCTCGTACTGAGCAATAGCCTCAGCCACGCGGCGTTCGATGATTTGTTCGGTTGTTTCTGGAGGTACAGGTGGAGAATTTCGTCGACTGTTTCGAGTATTTCTTTGTTTAGGCGGCATACTGACGTTCTGCGATGAAAAGATGCAGAAGTCAATGCCAATGGAAAATATGTGAGGAATAAAGTTTCACATATTTCAAGTTTTCGAGTATCAAGCAAAATTTGTCGAATCCCCATCACGTATCTTACGACTATGAAACACCCATATGTACTTAGTATGATATAATCACGTTGGCCAGGCGTCATTATATGATGCCAAATACATACTTCTTTTCATCAACCGTTTAATCACGATCAGGTTCATATGAGATCAGAGTACAATGAACAAGTCGAATGTGGTGAACAGTTCACGCGTATCGAGGTATCGTAACGATAGTTTAGATGTATGCAAATGTATGTATGCATGTGCGTTCTAGCCAAGGCTATAGTCTAGGTCTCTAGGTCGCTAAGTCACCTAAAGTTTCCTAGTTCGCTATAACCAATGGCTCTGATACCAATCTGTAACACCCCCAAATTCGTTTAGCGGAAGCGTTTTGTTTAAGTATGGGGTGTCACAATAATAAAGCATGCATACGTATCAGAGCTTATGATTACAACAGAACAATATATATTAAGATGCCAAAAGTGTTAATTACAAAGTTTACGATTCATCGAATCGTATAATTTAAAAGTAGTAAGTTTACAAAAGTAGATTTCTGAAATATGACCAAAACATTTCAGTTATACTAAAGAAATCCATATGTTTCCAAAAGTTGGCATCCTATGCTTCAAGGGTCGCCTAATTCTCCATGTGTGTTGGCGATCTTACATGCGCAGCTAATTCCCTGAAAAACATAGTAAAAGTCAACAACTAGGTTGAGTGAATTCACAGGTTTTAAGTTTACACAAGTTGAATCAAGTTTGTATCACAGTTGTTATCCAAATATGTTCACAAATAGTATTGCCATAATAGTCGAGTATAAGTTTTGTACAATGTTATCCAAATACCAGTTTTGTGGGTTGTTCGCCCAAAGTTCAAGTTAAAACACGTGCTGGTCGTTCACCAGCGAGTTATAAATACACAGTACCGGTCGTTCTCCGGCCAAATACGCACGGGTCGTTCTCCCGTCCAACAAACGCATGGGTCGTTCTCCCATCCAAGACGCACGGGTCGTTCTCCCGTCCCTTGGCCAGTCGTTCTCTGGCACTAAAATACGTGGCTGGTCGTTCTCCAGCGTTTTACACAAAAGTACCGGTCGTTCTCCGGTATACCAAACAAGTTTAAAAGTTATGTTTGTGTCGGTCGTTCTCCGACAAGTTACCAAATGTACCGGTCGTTCTCCGGTAAGATACCAAGTTAGTGTCGGTCGTTCTCCGACAAGTTACCAATATGTACCGGTCGTTCTCCGGTAAGATACCAAAATAGTTTACAGTCGTTTGCAAAACAGTTTACCGGTCGTTCTCCGGTCTAGTTAAAACAGTTTGTCGAATAAGTTATCCCATTTGTTCAGTGTATCAGTATGAAAATGTTATTTCATAAACAAAGTTCGTACAACAGTTCAATAGTTCAAAGTACTCTAACAGTTTGAGTAAGACACGTATGATAAACAATCATGTAAGTAAAAGCAGTTATGGCAATAAGTAAAACAGTTGACTATGTTTTCCACCCCTGTTCAAAAGCAGTTAAATCAATAAAAGTAGGGGCTGTGAACTCACCTGTTGAGTTTAAGTAGTTGTGCGAGTGCTAGCAAACCTAAGCCCAAGTACGGTCTGAAATCTCCTAACGTCCTAAACGTACGAGATTTAATAAGTATGTGGATGTCTAAACTAATCATCCATGCTAGTGTTTGTACATCCGAGTCACGTCCAAATCGTTTGTTTAATGTTTGTATTTCGTTATTTATGAAAATGTATACGACTCGTTGGTGAAAGTTTGAAATCAACATTTCGATAAAACAAGTATGTTTAAATTGCTTGTAAGGCTCGTGAATCGAATTTGTATAAAGATATGCGTTTTCGGTTAGTTCGACACTTAGTGAAAACAAGTTTTTAAACTTTCTGTTTTTAGCGACGTAAGGTGCGACGCTGGGTGGTTATGCGACGTAGGGTGCGACGTACGGGTCTACGTCGCATTCAGGTTTTGCGACGTCATGGGTTGCGTCGCATAGGCGACGCTCGCAATTTAATGCGACGTAGTGGTCTGCGTCGCTATGTGCGACGTAAGGAAGGGTAATGCGACGTAGAGGCCTACGTCGCAGTACTGTTTTCGGTCCCAATGCGACGTAGTCGCCTGTTCGACGAACAGCGAGAAGATAACGAGTTTTGGGTCGATTTCGGACGTTTTCGGTTGTATAAAACACTAAAACATGTAAATCTAAGTATACTAAACACTAAGTAGCAATTATAACTTTGAAATCTAAAGATTTGCGGGATTTGTCGGAAACTTACGAGTGTCGGATTTGAAATCCGAAAAGGTAGAAGTGTAGATCGGGATGCCGTGGTCGTTTTATTCCAAAGGGGATATGTGATTCGGCGTCGTTTTAGTGTAGTTTTTATGTGATTTGTGTGGTTTGTGGGTGAGTTTAGAGAGAAGGAGGAGAAAGAGTAGAGAAGAGAGAGAAAGATGAGATGAGAATGAAAGAAAAGTGAGGTGGGGAGGGGGTTTTGTCCCCTTTCTCGCCTCCGTGTTTGCGTTCCGTGTTTGTTTACCCAATCGTTGGATGTTAGTTTATTTTAACTAATGTGTTTTTAATTACGTTTTTCATTATATTATTATTTAAAATCTTTTTACAAAACTAAATTAATAATTTTTATAAGTTTCAAACTTTGTTTGATTTCAATTATACGTTTTGACGTTTTTGCGTTATAAAATTATTTGGAAATATTTTTGACAAAATATTTATTCGTTACTACGTTATTTAAGAATTTCGTTTTATTAAATAATTTTGTTCACCAAGAGTCGCATATTTTTGTCGCGTCTGTTTTCAAATTGTTCAGTACGTAATTACAACTAATTACGAATACGTAATACTACGCGTATTATCTAGTTGGGCTATGCTAGACTTACCTCTAAATTGTGTTGTGAATTCACTCAAGTAGGGAATTAGCCTAATAATGCAAGTGATTAATTTAATTAATCCTGTTTAAATTTGCGAGTTGTTACAATGACCTTGTCTCGTTGCATCAGCACGCAACCGAGACCTTGATGAGAAGCATCGCAGTATACCACGAAGTCATCGGTGCGTTCGGGTAATGATAGAATAGGAGCACTGCAAAGTTTTTGTTTCAGAAGTTGAAATGCTGACTCTTGTTTATCAGTCCAATCGAACTTTTTGTCTTTCTGAGTCAGTGTCGTGAGTGGTTGAGCTATTTTCGAGAAGTTTTCAATGAATCGCCGATAGTACCCGGCAAGTCCCAGGAATTGTCGTACTTCGGTTGGAGTTGTTGGTGCTTGCCAGCAATTGATAGCCTCGATTTTTGACGGATCGACATGAATTCCTTGACTATCAATGACGTGACCAAGGAATTGAACGGTTTGCATCCAGAACTCACACTTAGAAAATTTAGCGTAAAGCTCCTCGTGTCTAAGTAGTTCTAGGATGGTTTTGAGATGTTGCCCGTGTTCCTGTTCATTGCGCGAGTAGAAGAGTATGTCGTCGATGAAGACAATGACAAACTTGTCGAGATAAGGTTTGCACACCCGATTCATAAGGTCCATGAATACAGCCGGTGCGTTGGTTAGACCGAATGGAATCACTTGGAATTCGTAATGCCCATAACGGGTTCTGAAAGCAGTTTTCGAGATATCGGTGTCGCGAACACGTAATTGGTGATAACCTGACCGAAGATCGATCTTTGAATAAAAACTCGACCCTTGAAGTTGGTCAAACAGGTCATCAATACGAGGAAGTGGATATCGGTTTTTGTCGGTCAACTTGTTCAACTCTCGGTAGTCGATACACATTCTGAATGAACCATCTTTCTTTTTCACAAATAGGACCGGGGCTCCCCAAGGTGAAGAACTCGGTCTAATGAATCCTCTTTCCAGGAGTTCCTGTGATTGGGTGGACAACTCCTGAAGTTCGGATGGGGCTAGACGGTATGGTGCTCGGGCCACAGGTGCAACACCTGGCACGAGATCGATTGAGAACTCAACCTGTCTTGGTGGTGGTAGACCAGGCAGTTCTTCAGGAAAGACTTTTGGAAAGTCTCGAACGATGGGCACATCTTCAAGTCGCTTCTCCTCCGACTTTTTCTCCATGATGTGCGCGAGGATTGCCGGATAACCCTTTCTCAGAAATTTTTGAGTTTTCAAACAAGATATAATGTTTAGCCTCGTCTCACCGGTCTCCCCCTGTATGATCAAAGTTCTACCGGTGGCGAGAGGAATGCGAACGACTTTGTCATAACAAATGATTTCAGTGTGGTATTTGGACAGCCAGTCCATACCAATGATGACGTCAAAACTTCTAATTTCAACAGGCATAAGATCGATTGAGAAGGATTCGTTGGCGAGGTTTAGAGTGCAATTAGGTATTACATTATTGGTTTCTATGAGTTTACCGTTCGCTAGTTCTACAGTGTACTTAACATCTAGAGCAACAGGGGTGATGTCAAGCAGTGGGTAAAATTCATCAGAAATAAAGCTTCTATCGGCACCAGTATCAAACAGAACAGAAGCAGATAAGTTGTTGAGGAGGAACATACCCGAGACCACATTCGGGTATTGGCAGGCGTCCCCAGAGTTGAGTACAAAGGCTCTACCTCTTGCGTTGTTGTTGTTGTTGTTGTTTCCCTTGTTCTTCAGTTTTAGACACTCATTCCTGAAGTGTCCGGTGTTTCCACACTCAAACCAGGCTCTGGATGGCCTGGCGGTGTTGTTGGAATTGGTGTTGTGGTTGTTGTTGCTGGAAGAGTTGTTGTTGGTTTTGGGAGCTCGATAGTCTTTGGTCAAATGCCCGTACCTCCTACAGTTGTTGCAAGGGGTACTGCACGGACCATCATGGTGGTGGTTACACTTGGAACAGTATGGTTTGCTCCCCGTGTAGCCACGTTTGGGCTCAGAGTTTAAGGTGTTCATTTGGATGGCATTGGGTTTCTTGTTCGGTTAGTCGTGGTGTTCAGTAGGTTTGCGTTTGTTGTTGGAAGGTGCGGTGGATGCTTTACGGTTGACAATCATCGCCATGAGTTCATGTGCAAGCCGGATAGCACTTTGGATGGTGGTTGGTTTGGATGAGGCGACGTTCCCGTGGATATTTTCCGGGAGACCGCGGATGTACTTCTTGATGCGCTTTTCGTCCGTGTCTACCAAACCCGGACATAGAAGGGCGAGTTGCTGGAATTTTGTGGTATAGCCAACGATATCATTGCCCTGAACAGTTAGGTGCCAGAACTCTTCCTCCAACCTGTGGAGTTCTTCGTTGGGACAATACTCGTCCCTCAGCATTTTCTTCAAATCCGCCCATGGGAGTTGGTTGGCTACATCAATGCCCACAGAACTGGCATGAGTATTCCACCACGTTAGTGCACTTTCCTGAAAGGTGTAGGCGGTGAATTTGACTTTGTTGTCCTCCGTGCAGTTGCACAAACTGAAGACTTATTCAATCCTTTCGATCCACCTGATCAGACCAATGGCACCTTCCGTGCCCTTGAAGTTTAACGGTTTGCAGCTAAGAAAGTCCTTGTAAGAACAAGGTTTGACAACAGGGGTGGTGTCGACAGTTTGATCGCTGGTTCGTTGGGAGTTCCGAGCAGCCAAAGCATCGGCTAAGGCTCGGGAAACTATAGCATTGATTTCGGCATCACTGTAACTCTTTTTCTTTGGCGGCATGATTCTTCAAGAAAGAAACAAAGGGTATATGAGAAATCGTACCAGAGTGATAATTACAACATATGTATATATATAAAAGCGGTAATATACAACATCACAATGTAAAAATCAATAATGTAGAATAATCGGGGGGAAATTGTCAATTGATATTACGAATCTAAAAGATGATAGACAATTTCGAGTTACGAGTTCCAAAAGTTACAGACTTAGATGTTTTACAAAAGCACCAGGAATTGTTACATCCGGTCGAATTACATGGTTCCTACGAAAGCATAATAAAGTACAGATTCAGCCTAAGCTAATTCTGACGTAGCTTGAGTTGTAGCAGTAGTGCGGTGAGATGGTTCACAGATTCAGCAAGTCTATTAACCACTCGGAGGGCGTCCTCGGTTTCCCTTAGACGTGTCTCACACTCTTGTAGCCTTGATTGTAACACGGAGATCTCGTTTCGGTTACTGATTACTTGGTTATGAACGATCTCCATGGTTCGAGTGGTATCTTCCATCTGATCGTGAGTATGGTTGACAGTTACAAATAGATCTTCCTGATCCAAGTAGATTTGTGCAATGTGGCCCTGAGCCGTCATCATCCAGTTCTCCCGAGTTTCTTGAAGTTCGATTTCCATGTCGTGCAACCTGCGTTCATGACGGTGCACACGAGCAACTAACACTGGTACAGTGTGGTGTGTCGGTTCTTGAGTGTATGGGGAGATATCCATGGGTGAACATCCTCCGACGTCGTCAAGGATTTCAATGTGTTCCTCAATCCTCCAGGTGGCCATAGCCGCAGGTAACCAGCTCCATTGATGAGCAACTGCTCGATGGCGAGCTAAAGTAGATGCGTTACCAGTAGTGGCAGGATTGGCATAGGGGCTAGCTCAGCGCGAGCTACCAGTGCGTCTAGCCACTAAGGGTTCTGAGTGGCTGCGACGTGGGCGAGAGAGAGATGATGGAGTACGAGTAGTTTGCCTAGATGACGAGTCTGCCATTTCTGTGGCAAGAACGTTTAATGAGTGAGGCCTATCATATACATATATATACATATATCATATAATAGCCTAATGTGTCTAGCACAAACAAATATAGTCCCGGTTTCTCTCGTTGTCAGAGTCAACTAGTGTATCCCCGTTCAACATAACCATTTCAGACCTCACATCATCTTTCCTTAATTGTACATAGTTGATCAGGCTATGTTAAATTAAAGTCGTATGCTGTAATTCCTGAACCAGTCATGCCTAATAAGGAAATACTGCCTAACGGTCATAGTCTAGGCCCACTAAATGCAACCTAGTTCACTATAACCTTAGGCTCTGATACCAATCTGTCGCACCCCCAAATTTCGATGCGGAAGCGGTTCGGGTCGGGGCGCGACTAATACGGTAATCACAACACAAAGATATATAGTAAACGACTCTATATGCGTCGTTTTAACAAAATATATTGATATAAGAAATGTTTACAATATTTAAAGCTATACATAGCTCGTGTTCTGAAAATGAGAGATTCCAATACATAAATACTTTTACAAAATATATTAATGCAAGAAAATCTCAAATGTCTGCATGCTGACTCGAGCTACAGTAATCCTGAGGGCAATCCAATCTACTACTGTGTACCTGTGATGCATGCTAAAATGGGTCAGCGAAACGCTGGTGAGCTCACAGGTTAGTATGTCAAAACATATAGTATGAACCGCAAGATTTAATTGAATTTAAGTTGCAATAAATCAAAATAAAAGTTATACAGCCATGAGCACATAGTCTGAGCTTAACTTGAGGGTCGGGTCCAATGAAGGAATTCCGATCGAGGTGCCTCCTACGAGTGCCTAATCTACACTCGTCTACCCAAATGCTAATACGTCCGTTTGACCAGTTAGTGCTTGCTAACCCGGACGAGGATTGTCAATCCTATATGATATCATATACTAACATTCACGCTACAGATGTATTACCAAACTATGTTTGTGGAGGACTTTAAATTGATTAGTTGAAAACAACTCATGTAGTATTTGATTTTGATTGTACTTGCGTTCACATGTAAATAAATCGAGCAATGTATCACACCCCTGATGAAAACAGTAAAATAGGGGCTATGAGACTCACCTGAGTCTTAAGAGTTTAAGTTAATAAACTTGAGTTGATTAGCCGAGTAGTGATGTCCGAATACTTATAACCTGAGGGTGTCCACGGCACGCGATGGTTATTAACATGAGTAGGTATCTATAAAGACTACCTTTGTAGTTGTTCGTCCAACTAGAATGTCCAAATTACTACGATTTGGTTGATTAACTTGTCCAAATAACTACGATTTGGTTGATTTGATTGAGTTTTGAAAATGTGTACGACCCGTTGGTGATTGTTTGCAATAATAATCTCAACATTATCATTATGGTTTTGAAGTGTTATACTTAAAAGTATGTCCCAATGTGTTTTAGAAGTCGTGTCGTATAAAAGTTTGAGGTTATACAAGTTCGACACTTAGTATAAAAATAGTTTGTGAACCTTATGTTTTTAGCGTCACTTATAGCGACACTTAGGGTTTAGGCGACACTTAAGAAGTGTCGCATAGAATGGTAAATTCTGGATTAGTAGCGTCACTTGGAGAAGTGACGCATAAGGGGCGACACTTAGGAAGTGTCGGGTATGAGTGTCGGTATAAGTGTCGGTAGATTACAATTCGATTTCGGGGCGACACTTAAGCAAGTGTCAGGTTCAAAGTGACGGTATGGAATTCGCGGCACTTAGTAAGTGACGGGAAAAGAGGGCTTTTAGCGATACTTAGGCAAGTGATGCAAAATTAGGGCTTTTAGCGACACTTAATGCGTCACTTAAGGAAGTGACGCTATACTGGATCTGGCGTTGCGTCACTAGCATCTGGTCGATTTCTAGACTTGTCGAAAACATGTTTAACGACCACCACAAGGTCTGATTCTTTTACCCAACCCTTGTTTTGGTTCATTGAGCTTATAAAAACTATTACTTTGTGTCAAGTGTCGTTTTAGGTGTCGTTTTCACAAAATGATCAAAACCGCAACTTTCCGACAATGTTCCGAAAACAAGTTTCAAGCATATATTCGGACACTACAAAGCTAGAAGAACAACATACAACCAAAATAAATCAAAATCAAGAAGTTTTTCGAAAGTGTCGGGAATCTTACAAGTTAACGCGAGGAGAATCTGAAAAGATAGAAATGAAGCTCTTGCCGCGGTGGTTCTTTTTCTCCAAACGAGCTAGATGATTTATGGTGGTTTGGTGGTGCTTTTTGGTGAATGAAGGTGGTGGTGGTATGGAGGTGGAGATGGAGGAAAGAAGAGAGGAAAAGAAAGAGAGAGTGTGAGTGAGAAATCAGAAAAAAAATATGATGGTGATGGTGTGGGTAAAGGGGGCCGGCCCACTTGGGCCCCACCCAAGTGTGGTTGGCTCCCATTATTAATCCCGTGCATTCGCGCTCCGTGCGGTGTTCGTTTTCCCGGTCGTTTAAACGTTTAATTATTATTTTACGCGTTTAAATACATGATTTAAAATACTAATAATTTTTTGATATTTCACTTGAAGTATTTAATCAAATACTTAATATTTGAGTTATAAAATATAACTTAACTTTATTTGGATTGTTTGCGCGTTTAATATTTTAAATCGCGTAGTCATTGTTTGTACGATACGAATTGTGTACGAAATATTATCAAAATAATATTTTGGATATAATAGTGTTATTAAATAATGTTATATTATTTAATAAAATGGTTCACCAACGTCCGTATTAATTGAACCGAATTACATTCGATTTGAGATGCGTACGACTTAATCAAATCGCATAATTGTATATATTCAACAATATATATATTGATACATTAATTAGTCTAACATAGAACTAATTACATGTATTAGCAAGTAATTAGGCACTAATTACTAGTCCTAATTTGACGGGTGTCACATTAAATCACAGATAATTATTTCACTCGAGTTTACATTTAATGGATTACATCTCAACATACCCATGATTATTGATTTGTTGTATCATTCTTTCCTTCCTTGCAGGATTTGAGTTTCAAGGTTTAAATAAGATCATTTATAACCTGCTGATCATCTGGCCTTGGTGTACAATGAAAACGTCAAATTCTAGAACTTTTGGTGAGATTGGAAAAAAGAGTTACGCTTGACTGACTGAAGTTGTTGCCGTTGTAAATTATTCATGCACTTTTGTTTTAATTTCTTTTATAAGTTATTAGAACTTGACTTCCTGTGTTATTAATTGGAGACACCACCACTTAAATTTCATCGACAAAGCAGTCTGCCTATTAATTGGTTTTACTTTTGTATTGTACATATATAATATAGGGAGCACTAACTCTACATAATGTTAGTTTTGTGTGGTTTTACTTTTGTATTGTACATACATAATATTGTTATTTCTATAGTCTTAAAATTGGTGACGTACTGTCATACCATTTGTTAATATAGAAAACTTAATTAGTTGTGAATTGGCAAAGCAAATGAGGACATGATAATTATGGTATGGCATAAATCTCAAGATTGGTTGCGACATGGATTTTAGTGTTGGGTCAATCAAGCTTAGATTATATTGGAAATTTAAGGAATTGGGTCAAAGTTACAAAGATTTTTTCATGTGCAACAGAAAGAGTTATAATATTGGAAATTTTTAAAAGAGTTTTCTATGTACAACAAATGTGTTGAACGAAAATACTATGTGCAATACAATGAGTACATGTTAAAATCAAAGCATTACCAAAATATGTACATGTTCATAGAACATATTATACATTATATAGTTATATAGTTATACTAAAATATGTGAAATAATTTTATAACTATACTTTTCATCAAACCCGTGTAGTCACGGGTCATTGAACTAGTATAGATATATAATTATGTCACATATATATAAAAAAAAACCAAAAAAAGCTAAATCTAGAACCTATTACTGTACACGCGAGTGTTTCTAACGCATCTCCCTACAACTAATTGCAAGTAGATGCAACTTAAAACACAAAAAGGTACCAAAAAGAAGTAATATAATCTCAATTCTACAAAAATACCGCTTACTCTATTACAAACATCTAATTTACTTATTTTGAGTTGGGTTCGGATCGCTACGTGGTTTCTTCCTCAAACTATGCTTGTAATGCTCGGGAGTAACAACGTTACTTGCTGGCTTTTGCAACGAACTTGGATCAATATCGACCGATTTCATTAGCAATTTTCTTGAATACATGATCTTGGTATCTTCATTAGGTAGGGCACCACTCTTGAGACTTTTGGAATTGTTATTATAGCATTGGATTATTTGGAGTTGAAAAAGAAGTAAAGAAGCCAAGATTGCTAGAACCCTAATTTGGATCTTCATGATTGTTTGTTGATGATACTTTTTGGTATGAATTGAATCTCAAAATGGGATAATATAATAAGAGTAGATACTTGTTTATATAGGGTGGAAAGGAGCATCACATATGGACAAACACATATAGGCATCTCCAAATTTAACTTAGTTCATAGATCATAAATTAAATAAGTAGAAGCTTATTTTTCTCTTTCTTTTTACTTTTTTTAGTAACAAGTAACTAATCGTTTATATCTACTAGAAATCATATATTCAATAATGGCATCTTGCGTGTACCATTTTTCGTTACAAATATGAGAGGATTTATAATCGGTACAGTTTCGAACAAAGTTAAACCAAGAACGCATCGCATTCAGAAGGAAAAATATAAACTATATGTATTATTGATCAAGTGATTATTCAGTTACCATCGTAACTCTAAACTAGTTGTACCATTTTCAAAGCGCAAACACCTTTTGTGGCCATGACGGATAAGGTTTTATGAAATAGGTCATGACCTTTAAGCTCAACTCTCTACGATTAGTAGAAAATAACTGTAACACCCCAAAATTTAAAAGTATTATTGTGGTAAAGGTAAAAATAATTATTTTAAGTTATTATTATTATTATAAGTGATATAAAATAATAATAACTGTTAATGGTCTTTAAGTTACAAACAATAATAATTACGGGGAGTATAATTTAAACTACATGAGCCGACTTATACACACATGTATATCCATTTTCATTTTAAAATACTTCCTAGAACAAAATAGAGAGAGATACGTGAAGGAAGCAAGAGGAGAGGAAGAAAACAACTTGAAATCTTTAAATTGGAGATTAGAAACATCAATTCAATATCTCTTGATTCTTCTTAATCAAATGTATGTATGTGTTCTTCAAATTTTCTAACTTAGAAATGGGTTTTTGAGGAGTTAGAGTGATTGATGATTTCTAAGATGAAATTGATGGTAGATTTTGCTTAATTGTTGTTAATTAAGCCGAAATGAAGGTGTGTTAACTTAATTTAATCTAAAGGTTGTAAATTGAATATGTGTTCTTGGTGATCATGGTGATCATGGTGAATTGTAAAATGAAGTTTGACGTTAATTATGTTGAATTGATGAAAGTAAAGCTAATAGTGATTATATTAGCACTAGTATAAGTTAAAGGTTATGAATCTTTAGTTATGTTCATGAGGGTTTTGATGAATTCGCTTGAAAGCTTGTAAAATCCTAATTACCCACCTTAATTGTTAGATAAAGAAGTTATGGTGATGGCTAGTGATGTTTTAATGATAATTCAAATGATTTAACACTTGAGTTAAAGATATTCAACTATAGTCATGTTTAGTTGATTAAAGATTAACTTATGAGAGTAAAGAGTTAATAATGAGGATTAGTTGAATTTGATCATCACATGAGTCTAAAAGTATTGTTACATTGATATGTTATATGATAGGTGATCAAAAGATGTGGCATCCCTAAGCAAGTGTTAGATCGCATAATCGCCTATAAAGCAAAGGTGAGTGATATGAGGGTTAAATGCGTAATGGTTGTATGTTCCGGATTGCATCCATGCAAGGGGTTCATACAACCAAGTGGAGTTAAGTATTGCATTTCATATTTGATGCTTGTCTATGATTGTTGTAAGAAGTGTTAATATATGTTGATTACGTGAGATTATGTGGAATGAGCTTTGTAAAGATTATGGATGATTATGTGCATTGCACATGAAAGGTTGATGAATGTGTGCTTGATATTGCACGTGGTTATATATGTTTTGTAATGAGTAAAGTAAATGGATGAATATTGATTCAAGTAATGATTAATTGATATTAGCTATGTAATAATTAATTGACATTATCTTGATATTTAGTTAAGTAATGATCATGATATTAGCTTGATGATTAGCCAAGTAATGATCATGACATTAGCTTGATGAATGACGTTGATTCTTATGAATTGACATGGTTATGTTGTTAAGGATCCTTGATAAGTTGATGAGGTAAAGTGATTAGCCAAGTAGTGCCATTGAGATAATGTGCACTAGCTTGATGAAATGAAAGTGATGTAATGAGAATAGTCAAGTAGTGTCATTGAGATAATGTGCACTAGCTTGATGGATAAAAAGATTTATATGTGAATTGTTGTTAATAAAGGTTATGGTTGTAGGATTATTCATTTAATTTATCGTATGCTTACTAAGCCTAATGTTTACCCCTTTAGTTGTTTTATATTGTAGGTGGTTGGTTCGTTTGAACCAAATGGCTATAATGGGTAGATGTGGTTGCAAGAAGGTAGCGTAGAATGGAACTTGCTTTTATGGTTAGATAAGCTCCTCTTTCTTTTGAATTATCGTTGTGAATGCCATTTGTGTAAATTGCCCAAATACATTTTTATCAAACCCCATTTTCCCCAAGTTTTAAAAAATTAAATATCTCAAGATTGGCTAATTGAAAAATTATAAAAATTGCACCATAAAAATCAACATTTTTTTTTCTTCGATTAGACATCTCACATGATATACTTTCGACGAAACTTTTTTTCTTCATTTTTTGATGGGTTTTACAAATTGTACAATATACTATCACATGTGTTAGTCGCTGATATCACATGTGTTACTCGCTGGTATCATATGTGTTACTCGCTAGTCTCACATTTGTTACTCGCTGGTATCACATGTAATAGTTGTTTTAAAACCCACTAAAAAAATGAAAAACAAAGTTCGTCGAAACTGTATCATGTGAGATGTCTAATCGAAGAGATAAAAATACCAATTTTTATGGTGCAATTTCAATAATTTTTGACGAACCGCTTTTAAGTTAATTTTTTAAAACATGGGAGAAAGTGGGGTTTAATGAAAATGAATAACTGAGATTGATTCCTCCATTCTCACAAAATCTTGCTGTAATCATTTGAACCTTACTCTTACATTTTAAGATGTATTTATAAATCTTAAATGGGTGTGTTTTCAGAAAAAAGAGAAGTTAGTTAGGAAGATAGGAAAAGAATGAGTAGGTGCATCATAGTTAAAAGTCATGTGCATCATGATTAAAAATCAAGTGCACCATAATAATATATTTTTCACCCGTCGAAATCTAGCAGCTATGGTGGCAACTGGAATTTGGCGCATGCCGGTGAGGTGATGGCTAGTAGTCAGCAATCATGATACTTAAAAAGTCAAGTGCATCATAGTTATTTCCATTATCTTCCCATCTTCCTACCTAAAATCTCTTTTGCATTAGATCCAATTCTATCTTAAATATATTAATATATTATATTTATAACCATTAAAATAAAAATAAAATTACGACGAGCATATAATAAGAATCAATTAACTTTATCTTGCATTTGATTAACATCTATCTAGCATACTTTTTGCAACTAACTTTTTATAAATTTATATATCAAATTATATTATTAATATAAAGCATACACACTAAATTGATATTTTAATAATCATGAATGTAATTTTTCTTTTAGAAGTTTAAAATTTTAACTTTTTATAAATTTATATATCAAATAAGTTTGTTACCAAATATGCTCCGTAACACTTACAACTAGTATAATACCCGGGCGTTGCCTAAATCTACTGGCAGCCATATATAAACTTTGGGTAAATAGTTGGTAGTTCTATTTAAATACGCATAGTAACATTTCAGATTGAATTTTGTAAAAAACATAAAAGTGTAATAGTGAAAATAATATATATAGAAGGAAAAGAAAAAAAAAGAGTAAATTATTTAAATCGTCCATGTGGTTTTCAATTTTATCCATACGTCGTCCCTCACTTCCAAAAATTATTTAAATCGTCCCTATGGTTTTCAATTTTGTTCAACGATAGTCCAAAATGGACTGTTTAAATAATTTATTTTCGGAAAGTTTTGTTCACCAGTAGTCCATTTTGGACTATCGTTGAACAAAATTACAAACTTGCATTTTTTCAACTGTGGTGCAAATGAATATGTTTTTAATTTTTAGCCTATCTTAGTAAACAGAGTATAATCAATGTCATTTCTAAGTTTGCCTAAGACTTTAGTAGTTTATTGTACGTTGCTATAAAAATTTAATAAGATAGTAAGGTATATTAGTTAAATAAGTTGATTTCAACTAAGAATATAAAATTTGTTGAGTATTTAAGAATCACTCTCATCAATTCATTTTTATCGAACCTTACTTTTTCCTCATATTTTTAAAAATTAAATAGATTATACATCTCATATGTTATACTTTTATCGATATATTTTGTATGATAGATTCTACAAATTGTAGAATAAGTATCACATGTTATGCAAGTGATACTCGTTATTATCGCATGTGAAAAAGTTGGTATCACATGTGATAATCTAGTGTGTGATTTTCAAAACCCACAAAAACTTAAAAAAAAATCGTCGAATATATATCATGTTAGAAATCGAAAAAAGAAAAATGATGATTTTTATGGTGCAACTTTTATAGATTTTTGACATACCGTTTTTGAGATTTTCAATGTTAAAAAATGTGAAAACGCCGACACAAGCAACAAAAAAACTCACAAAAAAACCAAAAAAAAATTGTCGAAAGTATATCATGTCAGATGTCTAATCGAAGAGAAAAATAATGCTGATTTTTATGATGTAATCTTTATAATTTTTTGAATAACCGTTTGTAAAATATTTACCTTTAAAGAAAGTAGAAAAACCATCATACAACTTCCCATAACTGAATTTAGAGAAGGACGATGATGGAGAACGATAGCGAGGGAGGCGGCTGTGAGAGAGACGACGATGAGGGAGAATGGTTCAGATTGAAAGTTAACAGAGAGTGGTTATGCTACCCGGTGGTAACACACACACACATATATTTAGTGAGAAAATTGACACAAGAAACAAAAAAACACCAAAAAAGGGTTTTTTTTTTTTTTTATCAAAAGTATATATTGGGAGATTTATAATCGAAGAGGAAAAATGATGTTTTATTTTTGTCAAAAGTATATCGTGTGATATGTCTAATTGAAGAGAAAAAAATGTTGAGTTCTGTAGTATAATTTCCATAGATTTTTGACATATCGTTTTTTAGATTTTCAAAGTTAAAGAATGTGAAAAAACCGACACAAACAACGAAAAAACTCACCAAAAAACGAAAAAAGATGTTGGGACATAGATTGTGACAACAGATCTAGCTTGAAATAGGACTGGTGTAATTATTATCATGTTTGTACAATTGGTTTAGATTTGTAAATAAATATTTGTTTTGTTAGTAATATTCGTTAAACATGTTATTTTGTTAAGTTAGACGAATAATTAAATACGAAATAAATATATACATTTGATGCGAGTCGAGTTCTCAAGTCACTGCGAGTTGAGCAGCGAGATATGAATTGAACTCGTGGACATCAATAGGTAACGAGCCGAAGCAATGTGGGCTTGGGCTTACAGAACGAGTCGAGTCAACTCGCAGGCCCAGCGGCTGCGAGTTGAGACGAAATATATAAGGTTTTTTCAATCCGTGAAAAAACATAACTTTTAACACTTTTGCGAAATACTTTAAACCTGCGAATTCATATCCAGAGAAAATAACCTAACGGCTAGGCTTTGACGTTCATACGTTTAAAGCTAAGTATTAGTAAACCTAAAACGCGAACTTATTCGTTGTTAGTAAGATAACACCATATTGAGGGATTCCGCACCTTAATACCTACAGATAACGAAGTTATCGATCCTAAGAACTAGGGACTTACAAAAGCAATTGTCGAAAATATATCATGTAAAATATCTAATCGAAGAGAAAAACATGTTGATTTTTATAGTATAATTTTTATAATTTTTTGAATAACCGTTTGAAAAATATTTACCTTTAAAGAAAGTAGAAAAACCATCCGATAACTTCCAAAAACCGTCAGATAACTTCCTGTAACTGAAATTGCTAATCATAGACGGCTAGGATTGAAAGTCTCCAGATCCAACGGTTGAGATTGAAAGTTAATGGAGAGCGGTTACACTAACCGCCGGTAATATATATATAGAATTTAATTTACTATGTTATGTTATTCTACTTCAGATCATTACTTAATTTGAATACATACTGATCATTACTTAATTTGAATACATACCGTTAACTTTTGTCTTATTATATTTTATTCGCAATGGCAATTACATAATTGAATTAGTAAATGGTTCCAGATCAGAGGAGAACCCACATTTTGAAGGGAACAGAGGGAACAAGGACCAATTTGCAATTTAAGTAAAAATAAGATAGGGGTAACTCATTCATCCTCACAAAACCAACATAAACTCTCTCTCTTTAACACATACACGCTCTATCTCTCTCTCTCTCTCTATCTCTTTTCACACAACAAACACTTACACCACCACCACCACCACCACCACCACCATTACTATCGTCGACCACCACAACCGTCCACAACATCCGTCACCGTCGCAGCTCCACCACCATCACCGTAGATCCGCCGCCACCACCACTACTGTCACCGTCTTCGTGATCGGAAAAAAGCAGAGACAACGAGTGCGAGTTTTGTGGCCGGAGAGTTGATATACGAACCACCACGTTTGGTGAACCGGCCTCCACCGGACGTAACCAAACCGTGGTCGTTTCTCCATCTCCTCTCGTCGCTCACCGCCACCGTCACCGCTCACCATCACCGTCGCCGCTCACCGCCTCCGTCGTCGCTCCAACGTCACCACCATTTACCACCACCAACGCCGCTAAACCACCACCACTATATAGATATAGATCTAGATCTGAAAATTCGTAAATCTAGATCTAAAAAGTAGATCTGAAAAGTAGATCTACTTTTTAGATCTAGATCTACTTTTTAGATCTGACTGCATCGTACATTTTTCCCTGCATCTTACATTTTTCAACCGCATCTTACGTTCCTGCATCTTTAAATGCAACTAATGTAAATTTTTGTTGATTATTATTTACCGCATCTTGTATAATGTTACTGCATCTTCTAATTTTTTAGCATTTTTATGTGTTGTAAATATTTGATTTTATGTTTGAATTTAAAAACATTCTACTGTATCACACATTGATTCTACTGCATCATACATTACTACATCGTATGTTTTTCCCTACTGCATCGTACCTTTTAGATCTAAAAAAAACTATGAGTAGTTTTTACTGACTGCATCTTATGTATAATTTAACATTTTACTACATCGTACTTTTAAGTACTCATAGTAATATTTGATCTAAATCATATGTATATTTTTAGCATCATATGTATTTTTTTTACTGCATCTTATGTATAATTTAGAAAATTAGTACTAATTTGTTTACATCATCTTGTACATTTTGTTACTGCATAATGTATTTTTATTGTTATTGCGTCTTTTTACATTTGTTACTGTATCTTATATATTTATCACTGCATCTTACGTTTTTTTATTACTTTTTGACTGAATCTTGCATTTTGAATAGTTGTATGATTGAACAATTTTTTAAAGAATTTTTTTTCACAAAATTTTACAAATGAACCTATAACTTAGTCAAAATTGCAAAAAAGTCCCTCATCCTTTTTACAAATTTGTTGAAATTGCAAAAAGGTCCCTCCACCCTGGTTCCTGTGCTCCTCTGATCTGGACCCTTAGTAAATAGCATACAAAACATAATAAAACATCATTTCATACATAAAACTTATTAATATATTTATTATAAAATATATCAACTAATTTTATAAATATTTCTTAATAAAATCCATGTGATCACGGGAAGTTAAAATCCAACAAAACACATTTTATGTTATTGTCAATTTAATAACTTCAAAAATTGTTCAAGTCCCCACATTTACAATTGAATTGTGAATTGCAAATATCTTCTTAGTATACAAAATCCCCTTTTGTCGCCTTCCCCCAAACCATCCCAACGTCAAACGCGTGGCACGCTGCTGTGTAGCCAAGCAACCACCCAGCTCCATGTTTTAATTGTTTAAATAAAAGGTTTTGCATCATAGAATCATTAGGTTGGTGTGGTCAAAGTGGTAGAGGCTTTTACCTCTCCACATGGGATTAGGGTTCGAGCCTTGCTAGCTACAACTTATTATTTTTTTTCACTCTGTTTTCTATTTTCTAAACATTTTTTGGTGGGTCTGTCATGCTCTTTTGAGATGTTTTTTGTAACATCCTCAAATTGGGCCTAGAAGTAATAGGTATTTTTTGAAAATTTTAAATGCGATTTAAAAATTGTTATATGTGTTTGATTGTAAAATTAATAGGTCAATAAGCCTCAGGAAATATTGTGGCTAGTGAAATATTGATTGTTTTAAATTTATTTAGTTGACGGTAAAATAAAATAGTTTTCCTCGCAAATGATTTTTAAGTTCCAGACAATAATAAATACGGGGAATGAAAATTAACACCTATATGGTATATTATATATGATGGATCGGGTTTTATTCCCACATATACATACATACGTACGTATTAACATATACACACACACATACACCTAAACCTAAATCAAAAACATGAAGAAATAATCAAATTGGAGCTACAAAATTCGGATTCAAGCTTCTAGTGTGAAGATTAACATCTTCTAATTCTTCTTTTCATCTTGTAAGTCTCAAATCTTTGATTTAAGAACCCTAGAATTTGGGGGTTTTGATGTTCTTGGTGATAATTCGAATTTAAGCTTTGATTGTGTGAAATTGATGTTAGTTAAGCTTATTGTTGTTGATATCTAGCTAGATTCAAGCTTAAGTTTGTAAATTAATATTGGTTCTTAAGTTTTTGATGATTTTGATGGGTTATTGATTATAATCCGAAAATTTAAAGTTGTAGTGATTAAATTCTTGTTAGTTGATGATTTAATGATGATTATAATGTAAACCCTAAGTTAGAAATGAAGAAGGTGATAAAATGATTTGATGAGTTCATGGGGTTTTGATGGGTTAATGGTATTAATCATAAACTAAAGCTTGATATTAGTTGAAATGGTGTTAATAAGTGTTAATAAGAGTGTTAGTAGCTTTAATATAACCTAATATGTGAATTACACAAGTTGTGTGAATTATAATTCAAGTGGATTTTGGTGAAAGTGTAATGATTAGGTGTTAATCATCTTGATTGGTAATAAGAAAGGTTGTTATAGTGTTATTAGTGAAAGATGAGTGAGTATATGAAGTTTTATTCATTGAAGCTAAGATGATTATGATAATGATCATGAGTTAGTAATGGAATAATGAAAGAGATAAATTGTGAATTCTTAATATATGAGGTTGATGGTTACTTATATTGATTAACTATAATTGATTTGGATCAATGTGATGATGTGATTATATGATCATAATTTGATAGTGATGGTGAACTAGTGAAGTTAAATTGGTTATTATTAATCTTGGATTGAATTGTGTTAAATGACTATAAGTCATAATTTGAAAAGTTGGATGCTTGAATCAAGTATAACCAATTCCATGGGAGTGATGGATTGATGATTTGGATTAACTAATTATTGAGTTGTAATTACTTGATTGAGTTATTTAGATTTTGATTACATTATGTGATAGTATTTCACATTGATACAAGTAACTGACTTGTGTATTTTGTTGTATTTCCAGATACGGAGAAGACTCAGTGATATTAGACTACTGAGTGGGCGACTATGGTAGTCGGTGAGTGGACTTTGATCTCTCACTATAATTTAGTGATCACTATTGTGGTTACTTCAAGTGTTAAGTGTTATTCATGTGTTAAGTTGAATTGTGAATTGTGTTAAAGTGTTAAAGTGTTAAGTGTTAAGTGACCTATTTGGTAACTGTGTTATATAGAGGTCAACTATGTTGGACTGTGTTGTTACAGGTTAGTCAACACAAGGGTTGTGAACATTCGTTGTAAGTAAGGCTTGTGTTGACTAAAGGTAACAAACAGTTATCGGTTAACCACTGTATTGGCCTGCAGTTGGTGTAAGTGTCGCTTGGTGGGCCACCGCGGCTGAGGGCGCCACAAGGGCCACCGATCCTCTGGTGATGTTGAGTCAAAGTGTTAATGTGGTGAACTCATGGTGTTAAACTAAGTTGTATTGTACGTTAGTGATGAGTTAACTCACTTAGCTTCGTGCTAATCCCTCGTTGTTTACTCCTTGCAGGTTAATATCTATTGTCATGGGCGGGTCAAGGAGTAACTGAAGAATGTTTGACTAGGATTACTCTGATTATTATTTAATACAGTTTAAAATGTTTGATTATATAATGCCCAGGATATAAAGGATTGTTTTGTAAACGTTAATAATCAATACTTAGAACTTAGGTAATGGAAGATGACGACATGTCATTTTATGTATATATATGTTTTGGGACTTGAGCTTCCGAATTTAAAAAAAAAAAAAAAAAAAAAAAAAAAACAGTTGTAAATTTTGGGGCGTTATAAGTTGGTATCAGAGCATAGGTTTGGGCGAATTGAATAATGGTTAAATTGTTCAATCCCAAGCCTAGTGATAGTGGTCAAACATTCCGAGGTGTGGGATTAGTGGTTGGATGAGCAAGTTATTTTTAAATGTGAACTAATCTATAACAACATGTTAGATTGTTGTTTTGAGTGCAGAGACGGAGGATAGTGAGGAACCGATTGGTATTCTCAATCCTCAACAATTGTGGGCCTAGATGTGCCAGGTAATTTCTGATAAACTTGGGGAATTTCAATTGTTTTACTTTACTATGTTATGATTATTAGTAAAGCAAATTGAATTGTTGGTGATTATTACTTGCTAATAAGGTGATAGAGTTATTAGTATGTAATTAAGAAGTTGAAACTGTGTGTAGATACATGAATGACTAATGTATAATTGTTGTGTTATGTGGAATTAGGTGTATGTGTAATGAGAAAATGAAGTGTGTGAATATAAGTTGATAAATGCAAGGTGTGACTATAGGTCCTTGCTAGGGAATTATTTGATAAATGATAATCTGAATTGGTGTGACTTGTTATGATGAAAGCAATGGGTTGCGGGTGTATCCATTTATAAGTTTGGAGTTGTGTTATTGTGTGACTTAGAATGTGTCTAGTTGTTGAAATATATGCTATTGACTTGGAAAGGTCAATGTTGAATGTAATTGTGTCAAACTTGATAATTGTCATGCTATGCCATGCTATGAAGTGAGGAATGTGACTAGAAGTCTAAATGGTTAGCATTGATCATGATTAGGGTGAATTATGATCTGTGTATTGTAAATAGTGTAGTAAGAAAGTCAAAGTGGTCAATGAGTCTAAATGTACGGTGACAAGTTTGTGAAAAGTCAAATTGGTTCATATATGATTGAATTTTGTGAACTTGGTGTTCTAGGATGATAATATGAAACTAATGATGAAAGTGGGTTAGTTTGACTTGGAATAGTCAGAGAAGTGTGGGTTGAGTGTTGGAATGGTGATCATATGGTCGTAAACCCAAACGGGTCATTTAAGTGTCCAAATGGGTCATTTAGTGTTAAAATGTATAGAATTTGATGTGGTATGTGTATGACAACTTTTAAAGTGACTTAAAGTCATAAGTATAGATAAAATGTGGATTGAAAATGTTAATGTTGTCATTTTGAATGAAATTGGTGAAATTGTCCATTTTGACCCCTAAACGGGTCAACGTATCAAAATCATGTAGAATGAGTGTTTGTATATGATGAAGGTGCCCACACGTCATAAATATATGTAGAAACATGTTAGCAAAGGGTTGAAGTCAAAAACCTAGCCATTTGGAATATGGCGTGTCAACTAAACGGTCGAAAATGGTCTAAATTGACTCATACGTCCATTTTCTCGTAAAACGTGTAAATTGAAAAAGTGGAAAAATAGAAAGTTGCATTTTGATTATATAAAGGTGCCTGCAAAATTTCAGAGTCTAACTCTTTACGGTTTAGGAGATATGCGCGTTTGAATTTCGTGTTTTTGCACTAAAATTTCTGAGTTGCTGCAGCATGTTGAATCCGGCGTATTCCCATGAATACGGACGTATTCCTTGGGCGTATTCCTTAAAAATCTTTCTGGTTGAAAATGTTGGCGGGAATACGGCGTATTCCCGTAAATACGGACGTATTCCCATGAATACGGACGTATTCCCATGAATACGGATGTATTCCCTTGAATACGAACGTATTCCCTTGTTTTGAGACTTTTCTTGTATTATGTGTTATATTAAGTGAATTTAATATGAAAATTCGTAAATTTCGACGTTCGTCGTAACGTTCGACGTAGAATTTCCGTTAGAAAATTTCTGTGTCCGATTAAGACGAAATTTACATGTCAACTCAAAAACGGGTCAACGGTCAAAGCTCATGGCTTTGCCATGAGCCCTGTCAGTTATCGGCACTTCGGGGTCGTTTGGGGCCCGAAAATCGCGTTTTACTGTTTTTCGGACATTATTTCGGACTTTTAACTTATAAATTGTATTGGGCTTTTGTTTCTTTGAGCCCAGAGATCATTTCTGTGACTTTATGCAATGTAAAAACTTGTTTTAAGAGGTTCACCCATTTTATTATGTATGAATCGTTTGTAAGCGGTTTAACTAACTGCATAGTATACCAGTAAGAGTATTATTGATTGTTGCTTGTTAGGGTAAATAAATATTGATTATGTAATCATGTTAATTACATTATGTGAAATACTTTATTTGCTTGAATAAGTATTTGTAAGAGTTGAAGGGTATTATAGGAGCTTACTTTTGCTTGATAACTAGAAATTGAAGGTTATTTATTAATCGATTCATGAATTATATATTGATGAAGTTGTGTGAATACTGCATGGAATATTAATAAATTACTGGGTGTCAAGGGTTATATAGAACATGATAAGTATTTATTCATGTGTGATATTGAATTGTGTAGAGAGGGTGTTAAATTGATTTAGTTGTGTTAAAACTTACACAGATGTTAATGAGATAATGAGAATAGTGTTAACAGGTTAAGTTGTTATACCTGTATAATTTTATAATAGTAGTTTCACATTCAAGTGATAAAAAAAAAAAAATAGTAACAAGTTAACACTTGGTCATAAATCTATTTTAAGTGTTACTATATGTGTGATAATTGTTAATTTCAACATTGTGAATTATGTGAGAGTAAAAAGTTAATTACTTTAAAGATCAATGGTATGAAGTGGCCTGAGAATAAAGTGTGACTGACATAATATGACGACGTCTGGCCAACGTATTTATATTATGCCATTTCACATGGAGTATTGAGGCTACCAAGTACCAGAGAAATTGATGAGACTTTAAAAATGGTAGGTTTGCAATGTTGATATATGAGAGAGAGAGAGAGAGAGAGAGTCAATGATTGATTAAATCGATATGGTAGTAAAAGATTAAGTTATTGTACTAATGGACTACCTATTAATAAAAGAAATATATAAATATATATAGAGAGAGAGCCTTTTTATTGAAACTGTGAAAAATTGATAGTTATATTATCTTTAATTGAGAATTTTATGAAATTTGATTGTTATTATATGCATAATATCAAGGTGATGTGATAAGTTGCATATAGAAGAGAATAAAACATGAAATAATCTTCCATGGAGATTAACGAGATAGGATTGATTAATGAAATGTTGATGAAAAATGTGTGTGTGGTTATCACATTTTGATGGAGTGGTAATTGCGCTTGAATGGCAATGTACCCGTTGATGGAGAAACTTGGTAATTATCCAATTTGAATTGGTACTAAGTGACTTGGTGATTAAGTGATAATAGTGTTAACCATGAAGAATTAACTTGTATTTTGCTTGTTAATATGTGAATAGTGTTATATGAGTTTGAGATACTTTTAAATAAAAGATTATCATATACATTAGTGATATGTGGTATTAGCACAAATGCTAGTTATGAATTGAAATTTAAATTTCATTGTTGTTGGGTGTAGTGTGATTTTCATAATCATTGTTTTGCTATTAAAAGGGGTATAAATCATATATCTATTTTAAAGATTCTAGCACGTCGCTAGTTTCTAGTGTTAAGAGTATGTTATGTGCATGATGATGTTATTCACTTACGTCAAGTGATTACCTGTTTAAAGTGATTAATTGGGAATAATTTCCTTAAGTGATCATAGTATGCATGAAAATATGATCTAGATACATTTCATATGTTGAGATAAGAAATAGAAACATGTACATGCGGATATGTGTATGTAGATAGAATTTAAATTGTGTGCATTTAATTAAGAGTTGCTCAAGGAAGTAACTATTATAAGTGATAAATATTACATTGTTGTATAGTATTGCAAGTTAAATTGAGTATAAGACACAATGTATGTGTTTGGGTGAATTTAATTATGATACACATTGGTGATGTGTAAGTTGATGAAATAATATATATATCTAAATAAATATATGTAAGTATATGATGTGTGTGGTGAAGTGTATGCATAGAGATAATATGCATAAGTGATTTAAATGGCGTGCACATTTTATGTGCATATAGTGATAAATAATTGTGTTGTTAGAATAGTATGAATAGTGCAATATTAATAAACTGGAAATATGGTGTTAGTAGAATCTCATTTAAGGAATGAGAGATGTCAAGTAATTAAGTACTTTGGAATAATCAAGGTTGATTAGATTTCGAGGACGAAATCTCTTTAAGGGGGAGAGATTTGTAACATCCTCAAATTGGGCCTAGAAGTAATAGGTATTTTTTGAAAATTTTAAATGCGATTTAAAAATTGTTATATGTGTTTGATTGTAAAATTAATAGGTCAATAAGCCTCAGGAAATATTGTGGCTAGTGAAATATTGATTGTTTTAAATTTATTTAGTTGACGGTAAAATAAAATAGTTTTCCTCGCAAATGATTTTTAAGTTCCAGACAATAATAAATACGGGGAATGAAAATTAACACCTATATGGTATATTATATATGATGGATCGGGTTTTATTCCCACATATACATACATACGTACGTATTAACATATACACACACACATACACCTAAACCTAAATCAAAAACATGAAGAAATAATCAAATTGGAGCTACAAAATTCGGATTCAAGCTTCTAGTGTGAAGATTAACATCTTCTAATTCTTCTTTTCATCTTGTAAGTCTCAAATCTTTGATTTAAGAACCCTAGAATTTGGGGGTTTTGATGTTCTTGGTGATAATTCGAATTTAAGCTTTGATTGTGTGAAATTGATGTTAGTTAAGCTTATTGTTGTTGATATCTAGCTAGATTCAAGCTTAAGTTTGTAAATTAATATTGGTTCTTAAGTTTTTGATGATTTTGATGGGTTATTGATTATAATCCGAAAATTTAAAGTTGTAGTGATTAAATTCTTGTTAGTTGATGATTTAATGATGATTATAATGTAAACCCTAAGTTAGAAATGAAGAAGGTGATAAAATGATTTGATGAGTTCATGGGGTTTTGATGGGTTAATGGTATTAATCATAAACTAAAGCTTGATATTAGTTGAAATGGTGTTAATAAGTGTTAATAAGAGTGTTAGTAGCTTTAATATAACCTAATATGTGAATTACACAAGTTGTGTGAATTATAATTCAAGTGGATTTTGGTGAAAGTGTAATGATTAGGTGTTAATCATCTTGATTGGTAATAAGAAAGGTTGTTATAGTGTTATTAGTGAAAGATGAGTGAGTATATGAAGTTTTATTCATTGAAGCTAAGATGATTATGATAATGATCATGAGTTAGTAATGGAATAATGAAAGAGATAAATTGTGAATTCTTAATATATGAGGTTGATGGTTACTTATATTGATTAACTATAATTGATTTGGATCAATGTGATGATGTGATTATATGATCATAATTTGATAGTGATGGTGAACTAGTGAAGTTAAATTGGTTATTATTAATCTTGGATTGAATTGTGTTAAATGACTATAAGTCATAATTTGAAAAGTTGGATGCTTGAATCAAGTATAACCAATTCCATGGGAGTGATGGATTGATGATTTGGATTAACTAATTATTGAGTTGTAATTACTTGATTGAGTTATTTAGATTTTGATTACATTATGTGATAGTATTTCACATTGATACAAGTAACTGACTTGTGTATTTTGTTGTATTTCCAGATACGGAGAAGACTCAGTGATATTAGACTACTGAGTGGGCGACTATGGTAGTCGGTGAGTGGACTTTGATCTCTCACTATAATTTAGTGATCACTATTGTGGTTACTTCAAGTGTTAAGTGTTATTCATGTGTTAAGTTGAATTGTGAATTGTGTTAAAGTGTTAAAGTGTTAAGTGTTAAGTGACCTATTTGGTAACTGTGTTATATAGAGGTCAACTATGTTGGACTGTGTTGTTACAGGTTAGTCAACACAAGGGTTGTGAACATTCGTTGTAAGTAAGGCTTGTGTTGACTAAAGGTAACAAACAGTTATCGGTTAACCACTGTATTGGCCTGCAGTTGGTGTAAGTGTCGCTTGGTGGGCCACCGCGGCTGAGGGCGCCACAAGGGCCACCGATCCTCTGGTGATGTTGAGTCAAAGTGTTAATGTGGTGAACTCATGGTGTTAAACTAAGTTGTATTGTACGTTAGTGATGAGTTAACTCACTTAGCTTCGTGCTAATCCCTCGTTGTTTACTCCTTGCAGGTTAATATCTATTGTCATGGGCGGGTCAAGGAGTAACTGAAGAATGTTTGACTAGGATTACTCTGATTATTATTTAATACAGTTTAAAATGTTTGATTATATAATGCCCAGGATATAAATGATTGTTTTGTAAACGTTAATAATCAATACTTAGAACTTAGGTAATGGAAGATGACGACATGTCATTTTATGTATATATATGTTTTGGGACTTGAGCTTCCGAATTTAAAAAAAAAAAAAAAAAAAAACAGTTGTAAATTTTGGGGCGTTATATTTTTCCTTTTTACATATTTATCCTCGACATTTTACTTTAACTAAAATATTTGAACTTTTAACCTTAAATTATTCTATCATTATAGGAGATTTTTATAGCTCTTTAAGAATTTAAGACATAGAAACTTAGCTATGAAAACTATTTCAAAAATTATTATTTTTACTTTCAAAAGGAAATGTAAAAGATGATTCGTAAATTTTACCGACTAAATTTTGATCTCTATATTACGTAATAATATTATGTTTTCTAACATGTGTATGTTTTGCACTTTTAACCTTAAATTATTCTATCATTATAGGAGATTTTTATAGCTCTTTAAGAATTTAAGACATGGAAACTTAGCTATGAAAACTATTTCAAAAATTATTATTTTTACTTTCAAAAGGACATGTAAAAGATTGATTCATAAATTTTACCGATTAAATTTTGATCTCTATATTACGTAATAGTGAAAGTGACAATTTGAAACTGCTAATACATGGTTTATGAAGGAACAAAGTTATAGTACACAAAATTCAATAATAAATGTTATGTTTACATTACTATTTATATTTGTCACAAAATTATTGTCCACTTACAAGTTACAACAAATAACTAACAGACTATATTAAACTCTCAATTTTACCGTCATTAATTACTCAAAATTATTTATTTCTTAAACAAGCTCAATCAAACTTCCTTGAATATATGGGTAAAACTAATGTTTACACAACCTATGTTAATTCAAATAAAGTATGTTGTGCTACAACTTCTTTTTTTGAGATGTAAGGAGTATTATTTTTTAATATAACATCATATTTTACCCAAATATTTCGAACTCTAATAACTCAAACCTCATTTGATTTCATTTACAGGTTAAATTATAGACTTTAAATTCAAATAACTAGATCAGGAGGGCTGTGCATTCGCATAACAATTATCCTTCCTAGCAATGTTTTTAAAACCGGAAACCGGATCGGACCGGATAGACCTCCAGTTCCGGTCCAACCGATTAACTCGGGCGGTTCAACCGTCTTGTGACTTATGACTGCTATTAATTAATGTTAGTACTCAATGCCTCTCAAAAGTCAAAAAGGTGGGTGAATCAAGGAGGTTTTGTCCGTTCACGTGCGTACACTTTGGGTCCCAATGCTAAACGATAAATATGACAAAAGCCCTAGATAGTAGATAGGACAAAAGGTCACACATGCTTTTATTACTTTTAAATAAAAAACTCCACCATCTGTAACATATAGTACATATGTATATGTGCATGTACAGTGATCACCTTCTCTACTTTCCAAGAAGAAAACTTCATTGATTTAAAACTTTCAAACAAAAAAGCTTAAACCAATATTAATCTCTCTAGCACCATCGTTTTCTTCATTTACATGAAAAGTTCACTAATTAATCTCTCTACACCACCACCGTCTCTTTTATGACCACCACAGAGAATTTTTTATCACCGTCACCGCTTACAATAACCCAACACTTCTGTAGCGCCACCACTACTGATTGTAGCCACCGGAATGGAATCGTTGTCGTTCACTCGCCGGAGAAGGAAGTCCATCCGTCAATATGGCCGAAAATTCAAAAGTAGATGAAGATGATGAACCGATTCGTTCCCGTTTTCTTTTATTTCGTATTTTTCCGAATCGATCGAGTGTAGCAGACTCAAAATCCTAAACAAAAACGGTTTATTCCGGTTCCGGTTCTGCCGGTTCACCGGTTCGACCGGAAAACCGTCCGGTTGTTGACTAGTCAAAATCGAGAAGAAAACCGGTTTTCACCCGGCCGAAAGGCCTCCGGTTTCCGGTTCGACCGGACCGAGTTAACCGGTTTTAAAAACATTGCTTCCTAGTACTAATACAAATAAGCTACAGGTTTTCGTCAAATAAGTCGGAGTATATTCACAATTACTGTAATTAAATAGCCAATTTATTACACAAATAAAAATAAATATTTGGTTATCGTTAAAAAAATTTCTCAAGTTCCCACGTTCACAATTAAATCGGGAATACATTGAATCGGCTGTAATTGGAGTTACTTGCAGGTTTTCGTCGCCGGACAACCGGAGGGTGTTGTATACATATCTGGTCGGTGGTAAACAGATCACACCATCTCGTTTGCGGTTCGACAGTGATAATAGAGAAGGACGATGATGGAGAACGGTAGCGAGGGAGGCGGCTGTGAGAGAGACGACGATGAGGGAGAACGGTAGCGAGGGAGCCGGTGGTGATGTCGCCGGAAATAGCAGGTCCTATCGCCGGAACTTTTTGCGAAGAAAATAGGTGAGAAAATCAGATCTAAAAATGGCTACTTTTTGCTTTTTGCATTTTTAATTACTATTACTATTTACTTATAAATAAAGTAAAGTAATAAAGCAGGGACACGGATCGATTTCTGATTGAATCCTACGGTCCTACCATTAGAAATCATTTCTTTCATAATTGTTTTGGTCTTCGGAATTTTCAGGAAAGTCAAAGGAATCAACTCCAAAAATCAGCAGTCTCATGCTATAATCTTCTTCTATTACAACCTCAAAAAGCAACGGCATTCTTCGGATGCCATAATTTAATTGGTACAGGCTAGAATAAATATAACTGGAAAATAGTATAAATGGCAGCCCTTTACTGGAAATTCATCACTAGTTTTCAAGTTTTGTAGCTTTCAACTCCTTGGAGCTCTTCAATTTCTTTTCCTGTTTCTTCATTCTCAATATCCAAATAAATGTCTTACTTAAAGGAGTACCAACATCTCCAAATTCCTCTCAAAGATATTAAATCCGCCACCAACAACTTTGGAGACAACAATTGTATCGGCCGAGGTGGTTTTGGGAAGGTTTACCGAGGAGAACTTGTCATATCCGAGAAGCTTACCATGGTAGCAATGAAGCGCTTAAATACTGCACTTGGGCAAGGAGCCGGTGAGTTTTGGAGAGAAATCATGTTGCTTTCCCAATACAAACATGAAAATCTGGTCTCTCTGTTAGGCTTTTGTGCTGAGGAAGGTGAAAATATCCTTGTGTACGAGTTTCTACCTAACAAAAGTCTTGATTTGTATCTAAGTAGCCCCGATCTCTCTTGGAATCAACGCCTTCGTATATGTATTGATGCTGCACAAGGATTAGAATACCTTCATGAGCCTGCAGAGGGGAGCCAACAGAGAGTCTTGCACCGTGATATCAAGAGTGCAAATATACTTTTGGACAAAAACTGGAAAGCAAAAATTGCAGACTTTGGTTTGTCAAAGTTCGGCCCTGCAAATCAGCAATTCACTTATCAATTTACCGGGCCTGTAGGTACACCGGGTTATTGTGATCCGTTGTACGTGGAGGATTACTTCTTGACTAAAGAATCCGATGTCTATTCTTTCGGTGCTGTTTTATTCGAAGTTCTTTGTGGAAGACAATGTGTAATGATGAAATACACTGATGATCGTAGACTCTTGACGAAATTGGCTCAAAAGTGCTATGACCAAAAAAGACTAGATACTATCATCAGTACTAGTCTGAAAGAGAAAATTTCACCCGAGTGTTTGGAAAGGTTCTCAAATATTGCATATCAATGTTTAAAGCGAGAACGCACAGAACGGCCATCAATGGCCAAAATAGTGAAAGAACTTGAAATAGCTTTGGAATACCAAGTAAGTTTTATCTTCTCACTTATAAAAGTTAGGATTCTGATAACATATTAACATCTACAGTAAGAAATATGAAAAAGCTTTTATCTTCTGTATGTATATTGATCTTAATGTTTACATCAAACTCAATTTTCACTGATTACATATTAACTTCGTTCAGTTTGCTTTATAAGAACCGGATTATTATGAGCAATGCTAGAACACAAGATTTTTTTAAAAAAACGACCAATAGAGTAAAGAGACTGAAACAAGAGAGAGAAATACATTTTAATTGTGATTGGACAATTTCATACTCCATTTCATTTTGTGAATTTTTCTTTGTGAAATTTATATTCTTCTAGCACTTCTCTTTAATTTCGGGTTTTAATAGCACAATAAGTGAGTTGTAATAATTCACACCTCTTTGGATAAAATCATACAATGATCAATGGTCATCAAGTTATGACACCAATTTTATACTCCGTATTTGATACATACAATGAATGGTCGTTTAGTTAATTTGTATTTTCCCTTTATATGCAGGAATTAGACATGGACGAGTATTGGGGGAGAAAACTACCAACAAACTTGGATGAAATTATCAAGATGTTCAAAATTCCTTGTGACATTTATTCTATCAAAAAGGAATTGTTCTCTTTTCTTCACACAGGATGTCTTTTTGACGACGACAAGCAGGTGTATATCTGTACTAATATATAATACATTTGTGATATTTTTTTAAAGGAGATTTGCTAATCTACCCCTAACATTAACATTATTATTAATATTTGGAAAATCTACTTGAAATTACTAAGATACCTCTGCATATATTAAAATCTCATTAATACTATCATTATTAAATATTAAAGTAATAAATATATGACATTAAATACTAATTAATTAAAACTTTCATATATCTACTACTTCTACTACTAATATATAAAGCATTTTAAGTGTTTTTTTAAAAAGGTAAATTATTACTTTACCCTACCATTACTATGAGTCTACGAAAAATCCACTTGAAATTACTAACATACCCCTATATATACTAAATTCTCATTTTTACTGCCATTATTAAAAACTCCAACTAATAGACATACGACATAACTTTTTAACCGTAAGGAGATACGTGACGACGTGTCCATTATGTATGAAAATGTCAGAATGAGACGAATATGTTAGCAAACTGCCAAAGGGCAAAGGCGGTTTATCCACTGTTTGGAGTCAAATTTCTCCTCTAAAGTCTTCAAAATCAACTCTCTCTCAATTTGACACGTTATTAAGTGTTTTAAAAAATTAGAAAGAAACTATTAGGTGTGTTTTTTTATGAGATTATAAATTTTACATGTTTATTTATATTTCATATTTTGTTTTTATACTGTCAATTTCTATATTTGAGAGTTTCAATTTTTTTTTAATCAAATTTTAGGATTACAATTTCACGAACATAATGTTTAGTATTAAAATACTAAAGTAAAAAAACAAAAAAGTATTGATAGTTAAACTCTCAACCTACCAACGACTCTGCATCTCCTAACATGCCACTTGGCTATTGGAGACTCGCAACCGACACTCGCAACCAACCATCGAGTTCGCAACGACATTATATGCATATATATATATATATATATATATATATATATATATATATATATATATATATATATATATATATATATGCATATAGAGTTATATATGTATATATATACTAGGGTATTTTGTTTTAACAATTTTTAAAAAGGGCAAAAAAGTGATTTTTTCATCTTAAAAAATACCATGTCTTAGTGTATCGTCATGTAAATTTAAATTTTGATTTAAATACTTTATATTGAATGAACGTGAAGCTAATAAGTGTTTACTCGCGGCATCTCGCGGACATTCTACTAGTTATGCTATAATACATAATAGACTTAACTGCACGAAAATGTAAATATTTATACTCTGACATTCATAGTACGCAAGGTTGAAAAAGTCGGAAGTCGGGGGCGAGTCGGTCGGGACCTCGGAAGGACTAGTCGGGACTAGTCGGGTTTTGACTATATTGACTTTTTATACATCTAAATAATAAATTTCAAAATTATGTGTAAATATAGATATATTTTAAAGATAAGGGGTCAAAATGTAACTATCTTTTAACTTTTTCTTGAAATTAACAACACTTTCTCTCCCTTTTCATCCAGATCTGAAACCAGATCAGCCCCATTTTCTCCATCTTATTCTTCTACATCTTCATCTTCATCCTCTTCATCATCTCCAAGTCCATTCTACCACTTTTTCATCTATTTTCTTATATTTTTAGCAACAAAAAGCAATGGAGAAACACATCAAGCCAAAGATCAAACGATTCTGACCCGTTGACCGGCGTTGACCGACTTTCTGGAGCGACTTTGGCCTGGTCAAGTCGGAGTACTCACAGATCCCGACTAATCGCCGACTAGTCGGCCTGGTCGGCCGACTTTTACAACCTTGATAGTACGTAATAAAGTACTCGGAGTTACATTGTGTGTAATGAACTTTCAATTTGTTGTATGTATTTTGGTGACGTGGCAACTTGTATTGATGCCACTTGTCACCTCATACAAACGACACGCAAGTAAAACTACCAAAAATTACATACAATAGCAATGAATAATAAGTTCATTGCATACAATGGAAGCCCGATTAGATGGATGCACACTATGAATGTCAGATCATAAATAACAACATTTACATTGTACTTAAGCCTAAATAATAATTGCAACTAAAATATCTATTTTTTACACACTTTTTCACGTTTCTAAAAACTGTGAAGCATTTTGTTACGTTATTCATACTCATAAATGCATACAAGATGCTCACATTTGAAGTGTGAAAAAGTTAAAGAAATTATAATATTTTTCACACTTAATAGTCAGAAAAACTTATTCATACACAAAGTTGAACCAAATAAAAAGTTTTTACACGTATAAGTGTAAAAATTATTTTATGACACTCAATTGCATCATGATTCCTCTTCCGTGAGGCGTGTATGATTCGGACCAACTCATAACATCACGAGTATAATAATCAAGTTCAGGTGGAAACAAGTTCTCATTTGTGAAATAGGTTTGATTTGTTGTTGAACCACGAAATTCACAGGTATATAATACGATATGTATTAATCGAATGTTGGTTACAATTTGGTTTCATCGATACAGACACACATATATACATATTGTACAGACACCATGAAGGGATGCAACGTTTCAAACTAATCGGTTATAATGAACCGATGCAACCCTTTACATACTAACTACCATCGTTTCTTTGTTTCCTGCGCAAAGGGTTTGTTGGCCCATGGCCCAAACCAGAAAACAAACCGGGCTTTACTTGACCCATTAGTACACTAATTATTTACATGACCCATTCTAATAACCTTTGGCCCATTTGACATTAAACTTCCAACATATTCCCCCCTAATGTCAAATGCCAAAGTTTTTACAGCAATGTTGGTTCTTCGTTGCTTTGACAAATGAGATGCGTTTCTTGCTCCTTGTCTTTCTCCTTCCATTTGATGCATTCATATGCAAAGTGACCAAATTCACCACATTCATAGCATCTCATTCCATCCTTGTTTTGTTCTCCTCGACTTGTACCTCTTCCACGTCCTCTTTTTCCTTTACTGAGTTTCTTCCTCGACCCCTACTACGGCTTTGATTACCTGAACTTGCCATTAGAAGTTTGCTTTGGTAATCTATGTCTGGTTCATCTTGACTTTTGAGACGTTGTTCAATAGCTATTATTCTTCTTGTTGCTTCTTCAAATGACATTTTATCAACTTCCAAATATTGCTAGATGGATGCCACGATCGGTAGAAACTTCTTTGGAATGGAGTTCAACTATTTTCTTACAAGTATTTTGTCTTTAAGATTCGAACCAAGACCTTTAAACTTGCCTCTTATGCTTCCCAATTTTCCGACAAAGTCATTCACGGTTTCGTTATTTTTCATCTTCAAAGTCTCCAATTCGCTCCTTAAAGTTTGCAGGCGTGCTTTCTGAACTCGGTCTTCCCCTATATATCGTACTTTAATTGATTCCCATACTTCCTTCGCATTTGAGCATTGTGCAACTTGCATTAGAATATCTTCAGACAAAGTTGATAGAATCAATGCTTTTGTTGTATGCATCTTTCTTTCATCTACTTCTTTCTTTCCATCTCCTCATTTCTTTCCATCTCCTCCTCCTTTTCCATCTTCTTCTTGTGTTGCTTCAAGTGTTTCCCAAAGACCATATGCCTTCAATATTGTCTCCATCATAATTGCCCATGTGGTGTAGTTTGATTCATTCAGTTTCGGGCATTGAATTGTTACATTTTGGTCGCGCATTAGTGTAGATGTTTCTCCTCCTATCTTCATACTTTGTTTATTTCTTTCTTGCTTACTTGGTTTCTTGTGATCACCAAACGTGATCGATCTTACTTCTTACTTTCTTTTTTCTGATCGTATGATCAAATTCTTACTTGCTTTGAAACACTAAGGTTTCTCTTACTGTGAAACGCTACGGTTTCTGAAGACACTAGGTTTTCTCTTACTTTCTTACTTTGAAACACTAGAGTTGTTTCTTACTTACTTACTTGGAAACGCTAAGGTTTCTAACAACACTAGGTTTCTATCTTACTTTCTTACTCTGACAATCGTCCGGCCACGGTTGTCTACTTCGTACTCGTACTGAACTTACTCCGTTTAGGTGTTGCCCGGTCTTTTGCAACTCCTTGGTTTTCTTACTTTCTTTCTTTGTTATGTGAACCACGATGGTTCGGTTTCTTACTTGCTATTTTGTATTTTATATCTAAAGTGAAAGGATTTTTTTTCTTTAGATTAAAAATACAAAACTTATTTTTCTTACTTTCTTCAATTGATTTGAGATTATATTTTTATTTTCTAATCAATAAATAAAGTGAAATCGAAAAGAAAATAAATTAATTGTTTAAATCCCCTTTCCCAAATCCTTTCCTACTTGATAGAAAAATACAAAACTAACTTACTTACTCCACACTTTTATTTCTTTAAAACATATTTGATTAGATTAAAAGGAAAAACAAAACAGTGATAATACCAATTATATCTTCTACCCTTTACTTTCACTTTCTAAAAAAAACTTAAATCTAATCTGATTAAAGATCAAAAGAAAAGTCAGTACCAAACCAATTCACCAACAAGTACGTATGGATTTCATGAAGCGCAGAAAGGCATGAACAAATCGCAAACCAGTGCCTGCGTTTTTTTCCTCAATCGGTTGGTATGATTATCAAAAGAAAGGTTTTATCTCCTTTAATCGATCGATGCCTGGTTCCTTTCTCTGGTCTTACTCCGGTTCGCAATTGAACAGGCTCGTTTTCCCTTTTGATTTTCGTTCTGCAATTTGTTTTTCTCTTGTAATGAATCGCAATCAATCTTCTTCGTGAATCGATTTTTCTCCTAATCGATGGTTTTTGTCAGGGTCTTACTGTCTCTAATCGATTGCACTTGTTCTTCCCTTGATCGATTAATGTGCTATGATACCACTGTTGTTGAACCACGAAATTCACAGGTATATAACATGACATGTATTAATCGAATGTTGGTTACAATTTGGTTTCATCGATACAGACACACATATATACATATTGTACAGACACCATGAAGGGATGCAGCGTTTCAAACTAATCGGTTATAATGTACCGATGCAACCCTTTACATACTAACTACCATTGTTTCTTTGTTTCCTGCGCAAAGGGTTTGTTGGCCCATGGCCCAAACCAGAAAACAAACCGGGCTTTACTTGACCCATTAGTACACTAATTATTTACATGACCCATTCTAATAACCTTTGGCCCATTTGACATTAAACTTCTAACATAATTTGAGTAATTAGATCATTTTATTTCCTCAACCAACCTTGGATTAGGATCTAATAAAAAATGTTTGTAAAAGTATAATGAGGACTTAGATAAGTTTTTTTCTAGGCATAATTAGAAACAATTAAATTTTGATTTATATTGATGTAAAAAGTGCATGCATAAAAACCACGAGACATCACACACAAACAATCCTTTTTTTAAAGGGTATTCCCGTTTTATAATAGGTTCCCCTTATACTTGTGATGTACGCGGCTTAACTGATACCGTGGCCGTTTCCGAACCTTCCCGTGGTCACCCCAAGATATATATGTTTTTAGTGAGGTTCGAACCTGAGACCTCTTGGGAAGATAACAGGACGCCAACCACTAGGCTATCTTGTGATGGTTACACAAGCAATCCTTGTTTGTTACATTTTCCGGCGATGCACATTTATCGCATCATTAGTTTATCATGCGCAAGATCGAAAGTTCTTAAACAAACCCCATCCAGAACTCTTAATTGGCCAAACTTAAAAATTACGTCTTATTTTTCTGGATCTCTTTACATTCAACTAATGACTACCCTTGTTACGGCCTTGTGTCACCTTAGAGCATTAGTAATGAGAGGTTTATAGGAGTTGTATAGGAAGACTCTTGCTTAGGTGGAGTTGTATGTATAACACTTCTCCATTAGGGTGATGATGATGATGATGTGAAGTTGTATCCTATACAACATTGTCTATGATGAACCCGTTGTATAGAACATTGTGATTGTGCTTATAAAATTGTATGTGTTACATGGATTGAAAATTAAAATTGTATAAATTACAGGAATAGTGATGTGGCTATCTATACAACTATGTAGAGTTGTATCCATTACTCAAGCTCTTATAATTAAACCGTCTTTCAAAAGTTAGTTTATGTCATTTTATATTCCTAATATCGTCAATATATATGAAGTATTTTTAATGTACGTTTAAGTTTTGATTGACAGTTTTTTTGGATAAATGATGATGGAAAGAAATGTGTGTTGATATCACCCGCAAAATTTCTTGTGACGAATCCCGAGGATGCCAAGTTTTTACGGATAACTTATTCAAGGTATCCTCGATTCCTTGTTACTGTGTACCTTAGCATATTCAATGTAAAGTTTGATACTAACAGCTTATTACTAAAAAGTTTTTACTTCAATAAAATAAATCAATGAAGAGATATGGTATCTCTTTTGATTTATGACCTGTTGCGAGCAATCAAGGAATGGAACAAATGCAATACAGCTAAAGAAAAACTATAAGATAACTGAAACAAAAATTTAAAAAGGATGCATAGTTTGAAAACAACACACGGAGATAAATAAATAGGTAGTGATTCTTACACAACTTATTTTGATGCATACAACGTACAACTATTAGAGTCGGTTAAATTAAGGTTAGCAAGTATGGACTAGTCCGATAATGGACTAGGATCCGTTAGGATTTTATAATTGCTTAACTTTCATGTCATGTTAGTCTATATATATAGGATTATTTGCATGTATATAGTCGCTTTTAATCACCGAATACTAATACGATTATTAAAGAGTTGCACTGTATGAATTAAGAGAAAAAAGTTGTGGTGTCTACATCAAACTAAGTGGAGTAAGAATCACCTCCCTAAAGAAATATGAAAAAAAAATCGAGGTGTGGGGTGGGACCAAGGTTGGGTTAGGAATATGAAAAAATGTACAAAAATAATGCTGAAATCGTATGTTTAGAAGAAACGAAGAAAAGCTTTATAATCTAAACCTAGTTCTACAATTTTTAGTCATTATATATCATCATCTAACATTTTATACCTGGCATATTACCTCGGTATTTGAAGAAAAAATGATCACCTATTTGGAGACAAATAGGAAACTTAATTACTGTAACTTTTTTTCATAATTAGATTTACTGCAGGTTTTCAAAAATGGCGATATATGATTATGAGAACTTCCGAAATGTAAAGTGTCACATACAAACAAGCATGCTATCACCTGGTACCTTGTATACAGCTAGCTTGCTGTTCAGTTTCAGTGATACAGGGATAAGGAAGACCAAGATTAATTGGAAAACTGGAGAGTTGAGTGTATGTTCTACACATAATGCAATTCCGATAGAGGAGTATTTTCATTCAATCAAAATGTGGCAATTCATTAATGATAGGCCAGATGCTGTTTTTGATATTGTGGTAGAGGAATTATCATTTCTGAAGGAACGTTACGAACCTATCCCATATGACCTCGAAATTCTTGGATTTGAATTTATGCCCGTAGAGATGGCAAGTTTCTCTTTTTTGAACACTAATTATCAAGTTCTTAATTTTAACAGTAACATTTACAAGTCTATATTTGTTGGGTTTTTTTTTTATTTTTTTTTATTATTTTTATTTTTTTCATTTTCAAATGGTCATATTTAAAAGTTTATGGTGGAAGGGATGGTGTGAATTTTCTAATTGTGAATCATAGTCACAGTTGTATTTTAAATTTTAAGTTACATATGTAGCATGAAGAATTTGAAAGTCTGGATGAAGTGGATATGGATAATGATGATGAGGAATACTGGGAGAAAATGTTGCCAGATGACTATCCACGTTTTATTCAGATGTCAGACAAGCCTTTGGATTACAACACAAAAAAGGAGCTCTACCTCTGTCTTTGTGATGGTTTCCTTGGTCATCTTGGAGAAAGTAGACTGGTAATTAATTCCCTCTTCTCTTTAAATACTTGTGCTAGAAGATAGTTAATTAAAGTGATTTACGACAGATTTTGTTCCAAACAAACACCTAAATGTCAATTTTAGGAAATGCTTGCTACATTCATACTTTTAACATTATGGAATGACTTGGTCAACAGTGGTTTTTTCTCTGCAAATCAACCCGCCAGATATGCTCCATGGTACCAGCTACAGATATCGAGTATTATGACTTGCTTACAAAGCACCGTGCAGATACTATAACTTTATCTGAATCCAGGTTCTCACTCCCGGAAATGAAACTTTTATCGTGATAAGTTTCCGAGCTACATATCTTAACTTTGTACCGAGAACATACATACTCTAACAAATCATAATTTATGCATCGACAGGTTGTATAAGGTGATTAGAACTGGAATCGTAGACTCTGTGAATATCAAGTGTAGACTTGAGTCACCCATGTTTTCACCTCACTATATCTACGCATGTTATCTGGTGTTCAAATTTCAAGCCAACCCAACTCAGGCAGATGATGCTGTTTTGTTTGAAGCAAGTTGCAGTTTGGATGGCACTACTCAAGGTGCAATATCAGCACATATGAATTTGTATCCATTCAATATTCCAACAATTAAGCCAACAAATGATTACGGATCTCATGAATCATCAAGTTTACCAGCAAATGAAAGACATGATCAGATGCATAAACATCAGATACCTCCAGGATGTAGTAAGGTTGAAGAAAGAAAGGATGGTTGGATGGAATTCATGTTGTGCAAACCATTACGTCAATTACAAGATCACAAGTCACTAGAGGTAAAATTATCCAGAAATGTAACTGACGTTTTTGGCTTAGTCTGTATAATGATTATAGAAGGCATTGAGTTTAGGCCATTTTCAGTGGAATGATTATAGACTTTCAAGTCGATATTAATTAGGAATCGGTGAAATGTAAAAATATTAATTAAGTAAATTTATGCAAGCAGATTTGAGACTATGAATTATGTTTTGTGTTCACTTCTATACTTCTCTTTCAATTCGTCTAACTGTTATCAATTTTACGATGGGCAAATTGCCAAAGAAGAAGTTAATGTTGGATAGATACAATCATACATTCATATAGTAGAGTTAAAAGGAGTGGGAAATCAATTTCAACCGCTCTTTTTCATCAAATACCCATTTCCTCACATTTTTGAAACTCAAATATCTCACAAATGGTAAGTCGAAAAATCATGAAAATTGCACCATAAAATTCAGCGTTTTCTCCTTTTCGATTTGCCGTCCCTCAAGGTATACTTTTGACAAAAAAAATTTTCATTTTTTGGTGGGTTTTACAAATTAGTAACACATGTGTTAGTGATTGGTTGTACATTTGATTTGTGGTTAGGGTTTACGGTTGGGGTTTAGGGTTCAGGATTTAGGGTTAGTGTTTAGCAGGGCTTAGGGTTTAGGGTTTAGTATGATTTAGGGTTTAGAGTTTTGTAAAGCGTTTTGGGTTTAGGGTTTGAGGTTTAGGGGTTAGGGTTTAGGGTTGGGGTTTCGGTGAGTTGACTAGTTTAAAAATCGGAAGGGATGGTGTGAATTTTCTCATTGTGAATCATAGTCACAGTTTGAAACTTATTATGTATCATTTACGAGCAATTTTGAAACTTTTGGGTATCATTTACGAGCAATTTTGAAACTTATTGTATTGAAAATAGACGGAATTGGTAAAACTTAACCACAAAAATAGACGGAGTTAGACGGAGGTACCATTTACGAGCAAATTTGAAACTTATTGTATCGAAAACCTGGAAAAAAAAGTTCGGGTATGATCTGTGAAAATGTGTGTAAACCACATGTATGGTTTATGGAATTTTCTCTTTAAATTTTAAGTTACATATGTAGCATGAAGAATTTGAAAGTCTGGATGAAGTGGATATGGATAATGATGAGGAATACTGGGAGAAAATGTTGCCAGATGACTATCCACGTTTTATTCAGATGTGAGACAAGCTTCTGAATAAATACACCACAAAAAAGGAGCTCTACCTCCGTCTTTGTGAGGGTTTTTTTTTTTTTTTACACCATAAATACACCGTCTTTGTGAGGGTTTTGATGCTCATGGATGGGTAATTATTTCGATCTCTCTAGCTTCTGATCTTTCGATCTTCTTGTCTAGAACATAATTAAAGTGAGTTAGTTATACTCCCTACGTCACAACTAAAATGTTCACATTATTATTTTGGGTTGTTCCAAATAAGTGTCTACTTTTTTTGGGTTGTTCCAAATAAGTGTCCACTTTTTATGTAATAACCAATTAAAAACCTTTGTAAGTAAGAAAGATAAGATTCTATCGGAAAAATTTATAATGTTTGCACATTCTAAAACTGCGTACGTTTTCAAAGATATGATGGCACTTAAACCTGGACGAAGGGAGTAATAGGCTGTGCTCCAAACAAACACCTGAATTTTACTCTTAATTAGGAAATGTTTGCTACATTGATCATGATTTAAGAATTCAACTTTAATTGTTTGAACTTTGCAAATCAACCGTCGGGATATGTTTGATGCTAAAATGTTACTTTATCATGAAGCGGAACCATAATAGATGTATACATACATACTAGCTAGATCATTTTATATTATCCAGAGAAATGATTATAATTATAGGGCTGCTGCAAAGACAATTACTGTATTAATTAATTGGACTTAGTGCTTGAGAATGTGTTAAACTATAACTTAAAAATATATTTTGTGTATTCAACTTCATTTTAATCTATTATTTTTGTTAAACTTCTAGTAGTGGCTATTGTATGTATCTAACCTCTTATTATGTGTAATCGATGATGTGACACACATTTTGATGATGCGGTGATGACGTGTTAGGTGACGTGACCAAAATGAAGTTGGATATACCCAATAGAGTTTATGTTATAGTAAAGTACATTCTCATGCATTAATCCCCTAGGAATCAATGAAGGTGTAACAAAATTAATTAATTGATTTTATGCAAGGTTTAAAGTATCATGAATATATTATGTTTTGTATTTACTTCTATTCTTCTCTTTTGTCTTACTTTCATTAATTTTGTTTTTATCATTGGTAAATTGCCAAAGAAGAGCTTAGTATACAAATTATATATAACAATATTTGGCATCTACAGTTTTATTTACAATATAAAAGTTATGATTGAGAGATACAACCATATATACCCATATACATTTCTGGAAATTATGACTACTGTTCATACTTCATACCCCGAGTAATTTAGGACTGCGTTTTTGTTTGTACGATCAGCTCGTACACGCTTAAGACTCCACAAATCCTGTTCAGGAAGATCTCCGACCACAGAGACCTGCAAAACAGTAACACGCTAAGTCAAGTGAAATACGGGGAGGGTCCCCGTAATTCACCTCCGGCGTGAGAATAAGCTTCCATGATTTTAAAGTAATGAATGAGTATATTTTAAAGTGTAGAAGATGAACCTCTCAATGAAGAAGATGAACCCCTATTTATACTTGTGTCACCCTTCCTTTCCATGTAATCTTTCATTGAGTAGATGCCGTCCATTACGTGTGTCATTTCTAAATGTGATCTTGGCCGTTCACTTTGATTCTGTGAATATTCTTCATGGTCCCCACGAAGATACGCTGCGCCCGTAGGTTTTATAGTATAGTTATCCTGGCATACGGGTGTAACATATTTTGTTAGCGAATTCCCTTTCGGTAACATATACCACTGGGCATATGTTTTACGCTATTAATGTTTGTTTTTTATCCTCGTGGCAGATTTGCCTAGAGGAAAAAGGTGGTAACACCATTAGTTTTGTTATTAGAGTTTATATATCATGTAAGTTTATTTATTAGTTTGGTCCCCATGGAATAGTGGCCCACCAAAGTTGGTGTCCAAATCTAAGGTTAAAAAATAAAAAATAATAAAAAAGAAAAACATTTATTCATTTTAACATAAAGAAGGTGCAGTGCAGGCGTGCAGCCACTCGTAATCTAAATCATCACTAAATGGGCTGGGCTTTCACATGGTCATATGGTCGACCTATGGCCCAATCTAGCTACCGTCCAACTACTCCTCTAACCAATATGATGATGAATTGATAATAACTCTAGCCTTTGAATACAGATATATCTTTTTTATGCATCGATCTTTTGAAGAACAACCATAGTGAGTCACTGACAATAGGGGTGCACAAAAAAACCGGTTTGACCAACCCGACCCGGTCAAACCCGAAACCCGACCCGGTCAAGAACCGGTTTTGACCAAACCGGTTCAAGTTTTCATAAAACCGGCGGTTTGGAACCGGTTTTGGATATGGGGTTTTCAAACCGGGTTGAAACCGGTTTGAAACCGGTTCGAGTTTGAAAAACCGAAAAAAACCCGGAAAAAACCGAAAAAAGTCAACAAACCGGTCAACGACCCGGTCAACAAACCGGTTTAAAACCGGTTCGGGTTGAGTCAAACCCGGTTTGTTGACTTTGACAAAAAACCGGTTTAGGGTCGGGTTTTGTAAAAACCAGTTTTTGTGCATGACTAATATAACGCCCCAGAATTTACAACTGTTTTTTTTTTTAAACAATGCGGAAGCTCAAGTCCCAAAACATATATATATACATAAAATGACATGTCGTCATCTTCCATTACCTAAGTTCTAAGTATTGATTATTAACGTTTACCAAACACAATCCTTTATATCCGGGACATTATATAATCAAACATTTTAAACTATATTAAATAATAATCAGAGTAATCCTAGTCAAACATTCTTCAGTTACTCCTTGACCCGCCCATAACAAAAGATATTAACATGCAAGGAGTAAACAACGAGGGATTAGCACGAAGCTAAGTGAGTTAACTCATCACTAACAATACAACCTAGTTTAACACTATGAGTTCACCACATTTAACACTTTGACTCAACATCACCAGAGGATCGGTGGCCCTTGTGGCGCCCTCAGCCGCGGTGGCCCACCAAGCGACACTTACACCAACTGCAGGCCAATACAGTGGTTAACCGATAACTGTTTGTTACCTTTAGTCAACACAAGCCTTACTTACAACAAATGTTCACAACCCTTGTGTTGACTAACCTGTAACCACACAGTCCAACATAGTTGACCTCTATTAACACAGTTACCAAATATGTCACTTAACACTTAACACTTTAACACTTTAACACAACTCACAATTCAATTTAACACAGGAATAACACTTAACACTTGAAGTAACCACAATAGTGATCACTAAATTATAGTGAGAGATCAAAGTCCACTCACCGACTACCATAGTCGCCCACTCAGTATTCTAATATCACTGAGTCTTCTCCATATCTGGAAATACAACAAAATACACAAGTCAGTTACTTGTATCAATGTGAAATACTATCACATAATGTAATCAAAATCTAAATAACTCAATCAAGTATTTACAACTCAATAATTAGTTAATCCAAATCATCAATCCATCACTCCCATGGAATTGGTTATACTTGATTCAAGCACCCAACTTTTCAAATTATGACTTATAGTCATTTAACACAATTCAATCCAAGATTAATAATAACCAATTTAACTTCACTAGTTCACCATCACTAATAAATCATGATAATTATAATCAACTTATCACCTTAGTTCACATTAATCATTGTTAATCCACCTCAACTATAGTTAATCAATATAATTAAACTATTAACCTCATATATTAAGAATTCACTATTTATCTCTTTCATTATTCCATTACTAACTCATGATCATCATCATAATCATCTTAGCTTCAATGAATAAAACTTCATATACTAGTTCATCTTTCACTAATAACACTATAACAACCTCTTGTTGTTATAAATCAAGGTGATTAACACCTAATCATCACACTTTCACAAATTCCACTTGAATTATAATCACACAACTTGATTAATTCATTATTAGGTTAGATTAAAGCTACTAACCTTCATACTAACACATATTAACACCATTTCAACTAATATCAATCATTAATTTATAATAATCACCATTAACCCATCAAAATCATCAAATTTCCTATAAAACTCAAGAACCCTACTTCAAACCCTAACTTAAAACTTGAAGAGAACATCAAATTGGAGCTACAAAATTCGGATTCAAGCTTCTAACATGAAGATTATCACTCCCTAATCCTTTCTATGCTACTAGTAAGTCTCTAAATCTTCAATCATGAACCCTAGAAATTGGGGGTTTTGATGTTCTTGGTGATAATTCGAAATTGGGGTTTGATTTTGTGTTATTGTTATTAATTAAGCTTGTTATTGTTGATTACTAACATGGTGCCTTAGGCGTATCCCACATCTGCCAAAGTGCCAAGGACATGAGAGATGCTGGGATTATAAGTAATATCTTGGCCTTACATGACACAACGCGTTTTGGGACCACAGGTTGCAGATTGTCGCGAGAACACCGCTGTTAAGCGTGCTCGAGCGAGTCAATTCCAGGATGGGTGACCTCCTGGGAAGTGTGGTCTCCAAGAACAAAGCCGTGAGCCTGCGGGCAAAGCGGACAATATTGTGGTCATGGTAAGGCGGGATGTTACAAGTGGTATCAGAGCAACTCATGTGCCGACGGAGATGGTGGGGCAAACCTCATCGAGGACGATGAGTCCCTGCGGGGGGGTGATGGTGCCTTAGGCGTATCCCACATCTGCCAAAGTGCCAAGGACATGAGAGATGCTGGGATTATAAGTAATATCTTGGCCTTACATGACACAACGCGTTTTGGGACCACAGGTTGCAGATTGTCGCGAGAACACCGCTGTTAAGCGTGCTCGAGCGAGTCAATTCCAGGATGGGTGACCTCCTGGGAAGTGTGGTCTCCAAGAACAAAGCCGTGAGCCTGCGGGCAAAGCGGACAATATTGTGGTCATGGTAAGGCGGGATGTTACAACTAACTGACAATGCTTTCTGATTCAATAACTAATTTATAATATAGAATTCGAGACTTAGGTTCATACTTGAGTTTGATTGGTACTCGTTGATACAGTGTACAAATAAACAAAACAAAGATTAAACTTGTTGATTCACATAACAAATTAACCTCTTCCAACACACGTTTTGATTCAAAGAATACCACGGTTAGGATTGTTTCAATTCAGTTGATAAACACAACTTGAGAGAAAATTCAATTTTTTCATAAAAATGACAACTAGTTTTTTCATGTGCGCAAGAAAACCCAAAATAAAAAGCAAAAATTTGAATGGGCCTAAAAAGAGCAACGAGCCAAACACAGGCCCAAAAACAAAACCTAAAAATAAACATAATAAACATAAAAGTGTCCATAACTCCTTCCAGAAAGCGTTTTTGGGCCTCAAAAGTGGGTAAGCCGCCTACAGCTGCTTATGACGCAGTGATCATCGCTCCAAGCTTCGATTCGACAGGTCATGGACCTAAAACGGGGCCTCGTAGCTCAAATTATGACCATTTTCGTGAAGCCCCTTTTGTCACCCGATCATGGACCGCTAGAAACATAAGGGCCCGATCCTCCACGTTAGGGCCCGCATCACTCTTGTTTGATGATCGTTCAATTCCGCAACCAATATATTCGATCAATGTGATCGATATGTATAAAAATAATATCACTATCTTGAAAAAAATACTTATATAATAACCAAATGACCAAATCAAAATTTACTAAAACTGAAATACGAGTTAAAAATAAACATCATCATCATCATCATCATCATCATCATCATCATCATCATCATCATCATCATCATCATTTAGAGGTGGCAATCTAAGACCCATGAGTCTAGTTAGGTTATTCTATTTTTTATAGATGGGTCTAGTTGGGTAATTAAAAAAATGCTCAAGTATATCATTATTACTCATTATGACCCAACAGGTAATAATGATATACTTGGGTCTTATTTTAATTACCCAATTAGACCCATCTATAAAAATTAGAAAAACCCAACTAGACCCATGGGTCTTAAATTGCCACCTCTTATTATTCTTATTATTCTTATTATTATTATTATTATTATTATTATTATTATTATTATTATTGTACTCCCATTCTTTAGATTATTATTATACTCTAATGATCTCATCTTTTGGCCAATAAATGAAATTAATGGTGTGTATTCATGTCTCATGCGAAACTAAATGTATATATGCGTACGGAGAAAAAAGTGTCTAACATAATATGGTTTAGGGTGTTTGCCGGTCTATAAGATAAATGACATATGAACTAATATTTTTTATTATTATTATTATTATTATTGTTGTTGTTGTTGTTTTAAGAAAGACATACCTACAAACCCTTTGATAAACATGAACGAATTATGTTGTTTATAAAAACAATTTTTAAACATGTACGTAATAAATGAAAGGATTGAAAAAGGAATAAAAAAAAGGATACATACAATTCAATTGTAATGTTGATCAATCAGACTGGTCCCTATGGGGACGTCGGCTCGAGCGTCGGTGACAACCGACGCCATAGGCACGGGACGTCGGTTGGTTGCCGTCGGTTCCGAGCGTCGCCAAAGCGACGTGGGAGAGGAAAGGGGGGGCCCACGTCGGTGTCTTCAACGGATTAAAAAAACAAAAAAATTAAAAAAAAGGGACGTTGGGGCCAAACGGTAAAAAAAAAAAACTTAATTTTTTATTTTTATTTTTTACTTTTTACATACACTATAAATACAAACATATTCCAACCATTTTCCCCCACAACATTCTACAACTTTAATATTCTTTCCATTTCATCTCTTTCAACCATTTTTTCATCACTTTTATACCAATTTTCTACAACTTTTATACCAAATTCATCTCCAAAAAAATGAGGCGAAATCAATCTACCGAGCAAGATATGTGGAACAACCTAATAAACAATCCGATACCAACTAGTTGTATTTTTAATTTTCAATAAATGTAATTTTTTTCTTTTTTTAGGAATTGTAATATTTTATTTTATATTAATGTAATGTTTTTAATTTATAAAATGAAAATGTGTTATTTAAGTTTTTGTATTAAATAAATAAAGTAAATATTGTGTGGGGCCCTGAAAAAAAGGGAAGTGATGTTACTGTAGGCAGTGAAATGTCAGTTTGTGTCAGTTAGGGAAAAAGCTGATGTGGCGCAGAGGTGGCACAAACTGACGCGTCAGTTTGTGTCATCCATTGGGAGGAGTCTCACAAAACAAATACTTTACATTTTTTATCTTTCAACTTTTTTATACTTACATGAATGACCCATACATTAATACTAACATTACATTTCAAATCGTAAAGTTCAACATTACGGATTATTTTCCCATAAAAATATAACATAGTAACCGTATTCTAAATCTTATAGCCCTTAAAACTGAGATGTCACTATGGTTAAAAGAATTAAAGGGTTTTGTTTATTTTCAGTGTGCTTTAGATTTTCATCTATTTAATGTTTAGAAAAAAGAAAAAGAGAAAACGAAAAAAAAAAAAACTAGAAAGAAAAAAAAAGTCACACTTCATGTGTGGATTTAGGGGTACTAGATTTTTTACTTGCCCTCGCGTTACGAGGGCGTAAATATGAAATAACAAAATCTTCTATGTAGAACGAAAAGCTAACTTGTTACACATGTTTTTATTTTTATTTTGTAAACCGTTTATAAAACTATCTTGAAGGATATAATTATGCATGAAGGGTTGGGATCATTTACAAAAAGTCAAAAAGTTTTATGTGTGGTGGAGCTTTAGAAATATAAACGTTTTCAAGTCAAAGAATAAAGTAATTCCAGATTTATTTGAAGAAATTCATGTCAGGACTTTTGGGTGGATCACGGCTAGAGACAAAAATGCAAGAATCGAGTGGAATGAATGGAAAAAAGTTCCTGTTGGTCGTATATAATTCTGGGCCTCTGGCACTATGCTTCTGGAGTTTTTGTTTCAGTTTATTTGGTTAGTTCATGGGCTCAAAATTGATTTGTTTTGTTGGGCCAAGCCTACTAGTTTTCTACATGATGTATTTGAGTTATATTCTGCCGTCATTTTTAGTTCTAGATTGTATAGTCCATTTTTATTTTTTATTTTTTTGGTGTAAGGTACATTAGTAGTATTTGGTCTCTAGTCTTAGCTGTATTTGTCCGTATTTGTAGCTGTTGGCCTCATCTTACATCTTGTAGAATGATGCTTGGGTAGCTTGGGGTCAGTTTGTGGTTATGTTGTGTATCGTTGGATTGTGTATTATCGCTGATTTTTTATGGTAATTTTGTCAGCTTTTTCTAAAAAAAGTTTCATGATTTATGTATTATAAAATAAAAATGTGTGCAATTGTTCATCAACATCTAGATTCATAATTTATCCACCACCACAAAACACCATAACACAACCTGCCACCGCTAAATGAGCCTACTTGAGACCGTAAATCACAAATAAACTTCCAAAATTTGATAAAAAAAAAATGGCAACAAAAAGAACCCCTAAAAGTAAAATTAATGGAAAACTCTAATTCAAGAACACATAACTAAAAACACTACCAAAGCAAGATGTGAAGTTTAATTAAAAAAAAAAAAAGAGTGTAATGCCTCATAACATAATAATAGTTTAATACACGAATACCTTAAAAATATATACAAACATTGATGTTATCAAATAAGCCTCGACCAAAACAAAGCTCCAAAAAAATGTCTAGAAAGCACTTTGTAGATACAGAGTAGAAGAGGAGGTGATGGGTTTTTGTTTAAGATTTAGATAGAAAGAAAAGTAAGAAGGTAGAGATAGAAAGAAGAATGTCCAAATGATTATTAAGATATTTCAGAAATACATTGTATAGTTTTATACTTTTATGTTGAAAGTGGTGAAAAGTGGCCACATTTAAAAGACAATATTACCCTCAAATTTCTCATGAGAGTTCAATTTTTCATGTTTCTATAGGAAAATTACTAAAATACCCCTTAAAATATCGCGATATATTGACAGATTACTCCGTGAATTGATAACAAAGGGAGAATAATACATCACTTGTAATGTTGGAATTATTTTATTAATAAAACTTGGTTCAACAAAAAAGCCACAATGTATACCATCAAATATTCGTTAGTGCGATATATCATGATTAATTAGTAAATGTAAAATACCAAAAAATATCTTGAGATATGGAACAATTTATCATGAGATTACTTGAAGAATTGATAATACGTATTTGGGCTACAAATCGGGCCATGTGAAAAAGATTGCTGCCCAACTAAGCCCACATCTAAATTTATCCCTTCACTTGTAAATGTAAAAGAATTTATATTATTAAAGAGAAAACAAAATAGAATTCTCTATCATTACTGTTCATTCTCATCGAAGGGTTGATTCTATAGGTAAATTAACTGTCGAATACATATATGTCGACCGAGCATGACAAAAAATGTTGTCCTAACTTGGTTCATGATTAACTAACACTAAAACATAAAGTGTACGTATATAATTCTAACCTACTCATACGCTTCACACACACAAACAATTTCCTTTTTCACTTGGTTATTCAATATCTCACTTTGTAATTTGTAGAACATCCTATCACAAGAAAACATAAATAGATATTCGATTTGGATTGGGATTGGGATTTAGAAGTAACATATATGAAAATTGCCCCTGGTTAAGAGTTTATTTTATATCCATCGATAACGTATTTTGCGTGACTTGTTACTGTGTTTCTTCACTTGAGCTGCCTTAAACAGTTAAACCCAATACTGCAATTGATCCCTACACAGACAAAAACAAAAATAAAAAGAGAATTAATGGTAGTTCCTTCAAGATTGAGTATAGTCTGTCAAACGATGATGGCATATAAAAGAATACGAAAGTTAAGGAGTCCATAACTGGAACACATGCACACATCATTAAGATGGTGCGTATGGGCTTGGGATGTGGCCGATTTGTTGAGGCGCCTATGTAAAAGAAGCCACCACAAGTTAGACGTGGCTCCCATCAATTCTAGCAAACCCATGTAAAAATGAGACTCCATTTATTTCGTTGTGAATGAATTCATGCAGAGATCATCTATTTCTGTTGATAGCTTGAACTTGCTCTAAATCCTACCAAATTATCAGCTATGGAATTGCATTTAATTATCTCACCTTGGATGCATACATAACAACCCAACTTACCCAAAGGAGGTAACTTTCGTAAACTGCAAGCATCAAACCTCAAAACTAATGATGGAAAGTCATATTATTAGACTATATTTTATAAAGTAATTCTTACATCCGAACATAAATATCTCAAACTCTTAAGATTCAGGCCCAAACATTTATAGGTCTAGTTTTGAACTTTTGATAGTTGGAAAATTTAACTACTATTCATATTGGGGAAATTAGAAGCAACATTCAATAAAACCAACAATATAGTGGTTGTTAGTATTTTTCGGGGGAGATGAGGGTCTCAATCAATTGAATACTGTGGGGTACGTGCTATTGTTTGATGAGAATATATCTTAAGAGTATTATGGTTAAGTAAGTCCATGTCAGGCACTCTTGTAAATATCGTGTTGCAAAAGGTTACGCTGCTCTTCTAATATACCGTTGTGAATGGGTGATTCAAATAAAATCATGTGAGGTATAAGAGTTCTTATGACTCGGTCATCCTATGTGTCTTGCTAGGGACCGCCATAGGAAACTTAATAAGTTAAGTATAATCATCTTTGCACAAGTGGGAGTCTGAAAGAATTATGTGCTCGATAATTATATTTAAATTATTTAATCCGATAATTAAGACACTAATGGGTCATACTTCAAATGAGTACACCAACTTTGAGTGAGAATGATGAAACCAACAGATTTCTGCCATGTGTCACTTTATTTTCTCTCCTTCACATTTTTAAATATTAAATATCTCACAAACGATAAGTCGAAAAATCATGAAAATTGCACAATAAAATTCAGCATTTTCTCCTCTTCGATTTGTCGCCCCTCAAGGCATACTTTCGACAACTTTTTTGTTCCTTCCATTTTTTGGTGGGTTTTACAAATTAGCAACACATGTGTTAGTGATTGGTTATACATTTAATTTGTGGTTAAGGTTAGAGTTTAGGGTTAGGGTTTAGTAGGGTTTAGAGTTTAGTAGGGTTTAAGGTTTAGGTTTTAGTATGATTTAGGGTTTAGAGTTTTGTAAAGCGTTTAGGGTTTAGGGTTTGGGGTTTAGGGGTTAGGGTTTGAGGTTTGGGGTTTCGGGGGCGAAACCCCAAACCTCAAACCCTAAACCCTAATATAACACCCCTAATTTACCATCATTTAAATATAATACATCGGAAGCGTCAGTCCAAATTTCATCATTTATACTTATAATATTGACATCTTAAAACATGATATTTCAAAACTTGTTTCAAACTAGTTTTATGAAATACAACCAAAGTACATTAAACTGGGTGTTATGTGAAAACAAAAGATAACATTACTTTATACACTCAAATATCAGAGTAAACGCTAGTTGTCAAACATTCCTTCCAGTCAAACAAGCTTCTTGCCCGCCCATTGTATTAACACAAAAACCTGCAAGAAGTGGGGTGGTGGGGTTAGCATAACGCTAAGTGAGTGAATAGTAATCAACAGCCCAACTTAGCATAACAACTTTGTTTACAATAAATAATCGTAAACAAATCATCACAGTAAATCAATGGTTCTTGGGGAAACCTTCAGCCAAGAACACACAACTAATATCACATAATATCAATGAGATAACATCTCAATACACAACATATCAATGAGGATCGGTGGCTCTTGAGATATCATAATACCCGGGGATTCACCAAGAGCACTTATCACAATCTGTAAAGCCAATACAGAATAGACCGATAGTTTGGTACTAATCTCATACGACCTAATTTCCTATTAACGATAAGTACAAGGAAATTCCTGTCGTTTTACAATAGTAACCAAACCCAATTAACATGTTGACCTCAATACACTGATGCCCGAAGGCCAAATATCAAGTGATCACATATTCACATATTCAACAGGATCAACATATCGGACTAAGCAGTCTATCAACAGTATTATTACTATTAAACCAAAATCATCATGGCAAACCAAAAGTAGTAATAATACGTTTACCCGTTGTAACCAAACTTGTTACAACTAAGTAAAACTGAGGATTTCAGATCCACTCACCAACACCTCAGTTGTCCACTCAGTAGTCTAATATCACTGAGTCTTCTCCATATATGAGAATACAACATAATAACACAAGTCAGTCACTTGTCTCAAAATCTATATACCATCATTCCAATAGATTTACACCAACAATTCTCACGATTATCAATATCAAATACCAATTAAGATATTCATTTCTTTCAATTCAATCAAACAAGTGATTACTAACTTATATTCTTTAACACAATTGTTAGTACATGTTTAGTGTCTGTCAGTTGGTCTAGCTCGTAGTTTTTATTTAGATTTGTGTTTCCTGACTCCTGCGACGTAGCGCATAACGTCGCAGGTGCGACGTCAGGTTTTGGGCCTGCGACGTAGCCAACGTCGCATGGGCTTGGGCCTGCGACGTAGCGTGCGACGTCGCAGGTGCCAGTTTTTGTATAAATTCGTTTTACGTTTTCTGTTTTAGGGTTGACGAAACCCTAAACGCAATTAGTCGAAATCTCTGTAATCTGACCGATTATTACTGAATATAATACGTTTCGTTTGATATTCATTGCGTATTGATTGTTCGTGTGTTTAGTTTATAACTTAATCGTTGATTCCGCAATCGATTGAGTGACTCGATTAGTACTAGATCCAAGGTTAGGGACAAACAACTGGTATCAGAGCAGTGAGTGCTCGTTTTTGGCGATTCGGATCGAGTTTGGGTTTTAAAAGGACGTGATATTCGTGTGTTTTCGTGTTTATCACGTTTGTTTTGTGTTTTTACAGGTTTTCGATCAGTATTATTGGGATTCTTGAAGGTTTCTGTCGTTCGAAATTCGTGGTTTTGGTTTTAGGGTTAAAAATTCGTTTTTAGGGTTTTTGGCTGCAGGATTTCGCGTTTTTGCGACGTAACCTGCGACGTAAGCTGCGACGTCGCTTGCGACGTAGTGATTTGGACTTTAATTAGTCCGTGCGACGTCCTCTGCGACGTGATCTGCGACGTACCTCTCTACGTCGCATAGTGTGATTCTGCGACGTCCTCTGCGACGTCATCTGCGACGTACCTCTCAACGTCGCATAAATCTGATTCTTAATTGAATCCTTTGCTTTTGCGACGTACCTATCTACGTCGCATAATCTTTGTGCGACGTACCCTTCTACGTCGCTAAGATCAGAATATTGTTTTTTGATTAAGTAATTAAAATGGCAGCTGATAAAGAGGATATTAGAGGTTTGAGAGAAATGATTAAACAAAGCAATGACATAGGTTCAAGTAATAAGCCTCCACTATTTACTGCGGACATGGATTATGTGTACTGGAGAGACCGAGTTGAGCAATATATTGACTTTCACTGTCCAGAATTATGGGGACCATTACGTGAGCGTTATGTACCTCCATTAGCTGAAGGAGAATACCGTAACATTCGTCCTGCTAAGACCTATAAAGCTATGTCTCCTGAGGAGAAGAAAGATTTTGATACTGAAAGAAAATCTTTTTCAATGATTAAAATGTGTCTAACCAAGGATGTTCTTTGGCTTTTCAGAACTCATGAAACAGCCTTTGATTTGTGGAAGGCAATTGAAACTCGTTGTGGAGGGAATTATAAGTACAAGGAAGCCAAGCTCGAACTGATTAAGAAACAGTACGATATCTTTGACATCCTTCCTAATGAAGACATGACTTCTTTATTCACTAGGTACTCACGGTTAGTTGGTGAGTTATTTGAAGGGGGTTATACTTTTCCTTCAATTGAAGTAAATAAGAAGCTACTGGATGTGTTGCCGAGTTCTTGGGATGTTAAAGTTCAATTTTTAAAGGAAAATGAAGAACTTGCAAACATGTCTTTGGATACGTTGATAGGGGATCTTCAAGCTCACGCGATGGAGATTAAGAAGAAAGAAACTAGGTCTGGTTCTGCTGTTCAGAATCCTAGTGTGTATGGCGTTCAGATCAACTCTGGAAAGACTTATGGATCTGGAGTCGCTTTTGTGACAAATACAAATGCTTCATCAACCTCTTCTTCTTCTTCTGATGGGATTCATTCTGTTTTCATGACTGGACCTTCTTCAAATCAACAACAGGTTCAAGTCTCACCTGCTATTCAGGAGCAAGCTGCCATCTACACAGCTTTCTTAAGCTCTTACAAGGATTTGGTTACTCAACCGAATCTAACTTTGGAGTTGACTAAGGAGGACTATGCTCAGCTTGATGAAGACGATCTGGAGCAAATGGATTTAACTTGGAATGTGGCAATGATCACCCGCAGAATTCAAAAGTTCTTGCAGAGGACAGGGCGTAAAAGCTTGGAGGGTGATGGAAAGACTGGCTTCGGATTTGACAAGAGTAAGGTCCGATGTTACAATTGTCAAAATTTGGGTCACTTCGCCAGGGAGTGCGAGAAACCCAAAATGCCAGCATCGGGATTCACAACACCTTCTACTCCTCCAAAGGCCAAAGAAACAGAAGTTACCAAGAAAGGGCCTGCTGATAATGCCCTGATTGCTTTTGAGCCTACAAGTCAGGATTGGACGCCTGTCTCCCAGCATTACCAACAGTGTCTGATGGCTCACATTGTGAATGAGCAGTCAGAACGTGTTAAAGATAGTGAATGGTATTTGGACAGTGGCTGCTCGCGACATATGACAGGCGATGTATCTTTACTTGTGGATATTAAACCACATGCAGGAGGATATGTTGCCTTTGCTGGAGATTCTGGGGGAACTATTTCTGGAAGAGGAACGTTAACTAATGGCAATGTTAGTTTTGAAAATGTGAACTACGTGGAACAGCTTACGCACAACTTGCTAAGTGTTTCACAGGTCTGTGATAAGGATTATACAACTGCGTTCACAAAGACAGAGTGTGTGATACTGAAGCCTGGGTATGTCATTCCGGAAGAATGGGTGTTACTGAGAGCACCAAGAAAGGATGACACATACATTTTGAATATGAGAACTGTTGAGACATCAAACGAGTATACGTGTCTCTTGTCTAAGGCTTCTGAAAAGGAATCACTGCTTTGGCACAGACGAATGGGACATATTCATTTCCGAAAAATGAATTTCTTGACTAAAAATGATCTAGTGCTAGGAGTTCCAAAACAGTCATTCGCTCTAAAGGATGACTGTATCTCTTGCCAAAAAGGAAAGTTACGTAAGAAGTCCCATAAGTCTAAGCAGGTGAATTCCATAAATGCTCCATTGGAACTACTGCATATGGATCTTTTCGGTCCAATTTCTACAAAGAGCATTGGTGGTCGGTTTTACTGCTTGGTAGTTACTGATGACTACTCAAGGTTTTCGTGGGTTTACTTTTTGACCACAAAAGGGGAAACTCCTGAGATTCTGGTGTATTTGTTGGACAAGTTGGCAAATCTGTGCAACTTGAAGGTGAAAAGGATACGAAGCGACAATGGAACTGAGTTCAAGAACTCAACTCTCGAATTGTTTTGTGCTACAAGAGGTATTGAGCATCAATTTAGTGCTCCGAGGACTCCACAACAGAATGGAGTTGCAGAAAGGAAGAACAGGACAATAATCGAGACAGCTCGGACTATGTTAGCTGACTCCAAGTTACCAATCATATTCTGGGCTGAGGCAGTTAATACTGCCTGTTATGTTCTCAACAGAGTACTCACGGTTAAGAAAAGGAACAAAACGTGTTATGAACTTTTTAATAACCGTAAGCCAAATCTACAGTTCCTAGAACCATTTGGGTGTCCATGCCTGATCATGATTACAAAAGATAAGGTCTCTAAGTTTGGTGATAAAGTTGTTGAAGGGATTTTTCTTGGATATTCAGTCAACTCTCCGAACAAAAGAGTCTTTAACAAATCAACGAATCAGATTGAGGAGCATTTTGAAGTGAAATGTTTAAGGTATACGGAACCTCCTCAAGGAACGGGTCCGGATTGGTTTTTCAACTATGGAAACCTCTTCAACTCTTTCAATATTCCGGAAGAAGATGAAACGGAAGAGTTGATTTCTATACTTCATGAGCTTGATCTTTCTCAAGATACACCTGTTACTAATAAACCATCCGACCCATCTCCCAATGCAACACCCGCACCTCCACCAACTAATCCTACACCTCCACAACCTACACCTACACCTTCACCAACACCCACACAACCACAAACAACTACCAAATCACCACCAACTACACCATCTCCTACTCCACCATCTTCGGCAGCTCCTTCTAAAACAGTTTATAACTACACAAAGGAGCTTCCATATGATCCAAACATGCCTCCTTTAGAGGAACCTCAAGAAGAAGATGAACTGGAGGAAACAATGGCTTACTCTCACTTATTTTCTCATGAAGATGAAGGAGAAGAAGAAGAGATAGCCATTCCTGAGTCTGCTACTACTCATGAAACTGAGGGAGATTTGAACAATCTGGGTGTGGATCTCGTGCCAGGTGCCATACCAGAAACTCGTATACATAAGAATCACCCCATTGATAATATCATTGGTGATCCTCATGCATCTGTTCAAACACGACAACAAACAAAGCAAACTTCCGCTCAGCAGCTTTTGGGACTTATTGCACATATCGATTCATGTCATTTGTCTCAAATTGAACCTAAAAAGGTTGATCAAGCCTTAAAAGATCCATCTTGGGTCGAGGCTATGCAGGAGGAACTACAGCAAATAAACAAGATGAATGTTTGGGAAATAGTTCCTCTACCCAAGGGTGCTCACTTGACGGGTACTCGTTGGGTTTTCCGTAACAAAATGGATGATCGTGGGGCGGTTATTCGAAATAAAGCCCGTCTGGTAGTTCAAGGATATAGTCAACTAGAGGGTATTGACTATGATGAAGTTTTCGCTCCTGTTGCTCGTTTGGAATCAATTCGGATTTTTCTAGCCTATGCTTCTTTTAAAGGATTCCGTGTGTATCAACTTGACGTAAAGTGTGCCTTTCTTTATGGAGATGTCGACGCAGTGATTTATGTGTGTCAACCTCCTGGTTTTGAAGACCCAAAGCATCCTAATCATGTTTGCAAACTGAAGAAAGCTTTGTATGGTCTTCATCAATCTCCTCGACTTTGGTATGAGCGACTTGCCAAGTACTTGCTGAAGAATGGTTTTGACAGAGGACAGATTGATAGCACGCTTTTCATCAAAAGGGAAGGAGCGGATTTGTTACTTGTGCAGGTCTATGTGGACGACATAATCTTTGGATCAACTAATGATCAGTTGTGCAAGGATTTTGAAAGACTGATGAAATCTGAGTTTGAAATGAGTGCTATGGGGGAACTCACGTTCTTTCTGGGACTACAGGTTGAGCAATCTGATAATGGAATCTATATCCACCAGTCAAAATATGTCACCGACATGTTAAAGCGGTATGAATTGCTCAACAGTAAACACTATGGCACTCCAATTGAAGCAAGACACAATCTTGGACCTAATGAGGACGATGAAGATTGCAAGGAGAAAGACTATCGCTCAATGATAGGCTCTCTCATGTACCTGACTGCCTCAAGACCAGATATAGTGTTAGCCGTTTCACTCTGCTCACGATTTCAAGCAAATCCGAAGGTGTCTCATATGAAGGCAGTAAAACGCATTTTTGGATATCTCGCTTTTAGGCCATCTCTGGGTCTATGGTATTCAAACGAGAAAAACTTCGAGTTAACTGCCTATTCGGATTCGGATCTTGGTGGCTGCAAGATAGATATGAAGTCAACTACTGGAGGATGTCAGTTCCTTGGATCGCGCTTAGTTTCTTGGCAGTGCAAAAAGCAGACGGCGGTTGCTATTTCCACAGCTGAAGCCGAGTATGTTGCTGCTGCAAGTTGCTGTTCTCAGGTTCTCTGGATTCAGCATCAGCTGCGTGATTACGGGTTCAATCTCTCTATGACTCCTATTTATATTGATAATACAGCTGCTATATCTATAACTCACAATCCCGTACAGCACTCTAAGACCAAACATATTGAACTTAGGTTCCACTTCATACGAGATTGCTTTGAGAAACACCTTATAGATGTCGTATATATAGAGACCCTTAAGCAGTGTGCGGACCTTTTCACAAAAGCCTTTTTGCGATCACGTTTTATTGAACTGGTCAATCTGATAGGTTTAAGGTTCTTTCAGTCAAAGAAATGATTTGTGACTCGGATTTTAAAGTTTTTAAATTCAATTTAAAAAAAAAAAAAAAAAAAAAAAATCGCAATAGCCACTCTTTATACTCTTTAGTATTAAAGAAAACGCAAGGTTGCTACATTTTAAAATAGACGTTGAAGTTGTGTCTGTAAACAACTTGGGATATGATAGTACATCGGGTGACATGCACAAAATTGGAATTTTAAGGTTTATCTTGGATGTGTAAGTAGGTTTATCTGACACACTTAAAACAGTTTTTATCTAAATTATCTTCATCATACGATGTATTGGTAGGCATGGTACACACCGGTCTCTGAGATATTAAGAAGTAATTTAAATACATGTCTATGATCATGTGGTAAACACCTTGTGATGTACGACTTTATGTCTTAATTCCTTAGCATAGCTTGACATACTTCTATTTTTGGATCGTATATCTGAGATCTTTTGGGGGAGTATGCTGATTGTTTCCTCTGTTGTACGTAAGTGCAGACCTGGTCTCAATTCAGCTTACTCTCAAAACTAAGCAAACGTGAGTCAATGCACTTGCAAAGTCTTAAATTAAGATACTAAACAAGGTCGCCACAAATTTGGTTTGACTGCGTTTGGTTTTGCTTACACCTGAATCAAGTTATGTTGCTCTGTTGTACGCAAGTACAGACCTGTCACCGCTGGCTTGATTCTTAAAATTGATTCTCTTATATTCTTTCTAGAGTTAGAAACTATGTTCATGTCTAAGTTATAGGAGTATATCTATGGTGGGGACCACGGAGAAATATTCATACTCACAATAAAAGGGTTAACTCACAGACACGGATGTAACGTGTTTAGGTGGACAAACAATACCAATAATCGTTTTGAAATAATTTTTATAACAGGTGTTTTAAATGTGCCACGTAAATTTAAAGTGGACAAATATACTGATGATCGAAATAACACTTACTATTCCTAATAAATGCATGTTATTCCGATATGATCCCTAATAAGACAACTCAACTCCGTCACCAAAAATAGAGTGTTAGTAATTTTATTTAGTTAATTTTTTACCTTTTGTAATATTAAAAGAAAATACCAAAAATTTTTTTGTTTTGTTTTGTTTTATGCTTTATTTTTATTCTGAGTTATTTTTCCCAAGTCACGAGTTATTTGGAAATTATTTGCTAAAATAACGAGTAAACGGTTTGAAAATTTCAAAATTGAATCAAAAAGTTTTATGCGACGTCCCACTCTACGTCGCTTGCGACGTCCCAGTCTACGTCGCATGAAGGGTTAGACTATATATAGTCTCAACTGCGACGTAACTCGTCACACTATTCACTATTCACGTGCGACGTAGCCTGCGACGTACCAAGTGCGATTTGCGACGTAGTGGCCTTCGTCGCTTTTATTATTTATTATTAATTTCCTACGTCGCCCTTCCCTACGTCGCTTTTACTGCGACGTCCGATGCGACGTACCACTCTACGTCGCTATTTTAAATAAAGTGATTAAATTCACAATAAATTGCAAAATGCGACGTCCCTCTTGACGTCGCTCGAATTTTATGCGACGTCAGGCTTTACGTCGCTTTTCAATTTATTTTGATTTTAGGCGACGTACAGTTCTACGTCGCTCTGTGTTGATGCGACGTAAGTGGCTACGTCGCTAGTTCCAGGAAGTTTGAAAAGGTTTTGTGTAAAAATGTAACATTTTTTGCTAACCTTTTTCGAGTTGCAATCTGTTTCTGTTTTTGCAGATATGGCTTTGATTTTTGAAGCTCGTCATAATACGGCTGCTTTCATTACTGACACTTCTGACAAAGCTGCACCGTATCGTCAGATGATAGCGTTTTTGAGACGTTCAAGGGTATTCCACGCCATTTCCGATAACACTATGGCGTTTGGAAATCTGATCAACCCTTTTTGGAGAAACGCAACTGTCGTTACTGAAAACGACGTTAGACGATTGGTCTCTACCGTTCTGGGTACGGAGATCACTATTACAGAACAGAGCATTCGGGAACTTTTACAGCTGAATGATCAACCGGATATGCCTGTCGGTTTTGATCATATTTTTGTTACCGGAGCTATGCAACGGATCGGATATCCCGGGATTCCCTCTGATCAGTATAGAAAAGCGAATCTCACACGCGTCTGGAGATATTTGATGCATGTGATCATTGTTTGCTTGGGGAATCGGAAAGGTGGAACGGATGGGATGAGCCGCAGTCTGGCTTCTGCTATGTTAGCGTTGGTTTACAACAAGCCGTTCAACTTCTCGGGATTTATCTTCAAAGCTATGGTTGATAATGCGAACGCTGGGGATCAGAAGTGGATTTTATATCCGAGATTTGTACAGTTGCACATCAATCGTCATCATCCGGAACTTCAGGCACAGGGTGATATCGATCAACAGCTAAAGATTTCACCGATGATGAGTCGGATTTTCACTATTTGTGCAGGGTATGAGAAAGGGGTCGAGGCACCAAGGGATGTTCCCTTATTCGGTGCTATTGTGGATGAAAATTATGTACCGCCCCCAGAACCTCAATATATGGATGCTCCAGCACCACAGCAACCGCAGCAACCGTTTGTGAACATTCCTGTTCAAGCTGCGGGGGAGAACATTCCTGTTCAAGCTGCGGGGGAGAATGTGGATGCTCTTTTGGAAAACATTGAGCAGTTCGGGCACGTTGATTCGGACAATCCAGCATCGCATGATACGGTTGAGAATTAAGATTCTGAAGATACAGCGAATGTAGGACCTCAGGATGGGGGTCCGACGCCTGAGCATTCTGATGGTACTGTTCCGCATCCCTCTGAGATGGAACGTATCAGGATTACCGATTCTTTCAGATATCTGAGGATTAAGCGTCGGATCAGACAAGGACGCAAGTATGTGCCTCCAAGGGATACTGGAAAACGTATTCGAGACGGTGATGATCCTGCTGATGAGACTTATCGACCGAGTCGTCGTGTTCGTCGCTCTTCGTCAACACGAGCTCCAGTCAATCCACAGCAGCAGGATGTTTTTGAGATTCAACCGACTCCAGCTTTCATGCAAAAGATAATGGAAGATATGCAGAAGATGAAACAAAAGCTGGAGGCTCAGGACGAGAAGATTGCTGAACAAGCTGCGTTGATCGAGGTTCAATCAAAGGAGCTTGAGGAAACGAAGAATAGGGTTAATGTTTTGGAAGGCAGGTTACTTGCCTCGAGGGAGTATGGGTCTGGGATACCCACTTTAGAGTCAAGTGAACCTGCGTCTGTAAATCCCAACCCTGTAATTGAAAATATTAATGAAAATATTTCTCGTTTGGATTATTTTTGTGTTGATGATATTCCAGGGCAACCGAGACCGCTGGCAGTTGATTACTCATTCGCTGACTTATCATTTATTCAAAGAATGGCCAGTGGAGTTGGCTCTGAGGAAGAAACAGAGAATGTTTTTGAGATGAATGAGGATGTCTCGATTGAAGAAGAACAGTTGAATGCAGATGAAACGTATGATGATGCACAGTCTGGGGAAGCTTACGATGGTGCACCAATTATAGAATCTGATTCAAGTGAAGACGAGAGTCCTGATAAAGCGCAACATGGAGAATCTAGTTCTGCTGCAACTCCAGCTTCAGAGACACAGGCACCAGACTCAGCAGCAAAGAAATTAACTGCTGAAGAAAAGAGAGAGAGAAACAAGAAATGGTGGCCTAAGGGACAAAATCCAGTCCCTGTTCCAGTTAAATGTCAAGTGTACCGGGTTAGTCGGAATTATACCGGTGTTATTAAAAGCTGGAAGTGTCAGAGGAATTTGTTTATGATTAAGAGAGAAGATGGAGTTCAGTACTTCAGAATGCGCTTTGATAGATTAAGCACGTTGCCAAAAGGAGAGATTAATCGATTAGCTCAACTTAAATTGATTAATCCATTCGATAATGATTATGCTGAGTTCATTCAGAGAAATTTACGTCGGGAAGTGTTATCGAAGACATATTCGAAATTGAAACCGACGTTGGGAACTCGGTATACATGGAAAAAGAAGATTGATCCAGTCACCAGGAAGCCTTTGGTTAAAGTTCACTATTCGCCTGCTAACTGTTTGACTGAGATACCTCTGGAATCAGTTCCTTATTATTTTCTGAGAAGACTTGTAAAATGGGAACTTGATCCTCAGACTGGTGAAGCGGTTATCACTTTCGTTCCAGATTCTGAACCGTGGCCAGAAGTTGGAGGTATATGGAATTTGAAGCAAGCAACGTTTAGACTATATGATCCGATGAGTTTGATTAATTTTCATGAAAAAGATTTAAGAAAACTCTATGATAATTGGATTCGTGTTGGTCAGAAGAATGAATTCAACAGACGTTTAGCACAGCAGTTTTACAATGTTGTTACTGTCTGCCTGCGTAGCTAATGGAATTCATGCCGACGGCCAGTTTCCTGCGGGCTGGGTTTAAAGAAGATTTTTGAAGACCAAGCTGAAGACACGGGGGAGTTTGTTAGTACATGTTTAGTGTCTGTCAGTTGGTCTAGCTCGTAGTTTGTATTTAGATTTGTGTTTCCAGACTCCTGCGACGTAGCGCATAACGTCACAGGTGCGACGTCAGGTTTTGGGCCTGCGACGTAGCCAACGTCGCATGGGCTTGGGCCTGCGACGTCGCAGGTGCCAGTTTTTGTATAAATTCGTTTTACGTTTTCTGTTTTAGGGTTGACGAAACCCTAAACGCAATTAGTCGAAATCTCTGTAATCTGACCGATTATTACTGAATATAATACGTTTCGTTTGATATTCATTGCGTATTGATTGTTCGTGTGTTTAGTTTATAACTTAATCGTTGATTCCGCAAACGATTGAGTGACTCGATTCGTACTAGATCCAAGGTTAGGGACAAACAACAATTCATGCCAAGGTTATGAATAACCATCTCAATATCAAAATTCCATAATCATTTAGCAAATCATAATCATTAAGATCACATCATCATATTTATTCATATTAATCATCGTTAACTAGCATGATTACACCATCAACAAGATCATTAACTTTCAACATCAATGATTCATTAAAACCCTCATGAACACTAATTCAATTTACTCATGTTAGCTTCAATAATCTCAATCATCATTATTAATCCACCATATTATGATCATTAACATCAAGTATCACTAATTCATCAAAACCCCAATATTAGGTTTATTAAATACTTATTCAATAACATTGTACTTCACTCTATAATCATCAATTAGATGTTCTTAGCCATAAACAATACTAATTTCATCATATAACCAATGATAATCATCAATTTCATCATTAATTTCAAGAACACATAATGAATTTATAACTCTTAGCTTGAATCATGTTACTTATCATCATTAGTGAGTTTATCTCACATCAATTTCATCAATTTTTACCCTAAATTCGGATTATAATCAATAACCCATCAAAACCCATATAAAAACTCATTTATAGGTCAATTAGAGGAAGAACACAAGATCATACCTTGATTATGATGATTAAAGAAGCTTGAATTCGAGTTAGGAAGCTTCAATTTGATGTTATGAACTGATTTGGTGAATTGATCTAGGGTTTTTATGTTTTTGTATGTACGTATGGAACGTACAGTATGTATGTAGATATGTTTGTGAATAAACCGACTCAAGATATGAGTCTATTACATAATTAGTTAAATTTCATTCCCCGTACTTGTCATTGTCTGGAACTTAAAACCATTTAAGGGGAAACATTATTTTATTTTACCGTCAACTAGGTTAATTTAAAACAATCAATAATTTACTAATCACAATAAATTATTTGACTCTTTTCCCAATTAATTTCAACTAATACAACGAAACTATTTTCTGACAAATTAAATAATGATTATACGTCAGAAAATATTAAAATAATACTAGACCCGAGGAGTGGATGTTACAAATCTCTCCCCCTTAAAGAGATTTCGTCCTCGAAATCTGATCACACTTAGTCCATTTAGTGTAACAGAATCACATAAATATATACGTTGTGCTTTTAGCTTATTTCGGTTTACTAGCCCAATATACAATATCCAACATAAAGGTAGCATCATCAACAATTTAATCACAATAGATTCACATATTCTACGTCACTCCCTTGAGCAACTCATAAATATATATATACATATATTCAAATCTTTCCACATGCACATAACCGAATGTACATGTTTCTATCTTTTTCCCCTGCACATATACTGTGCATATATCATGTCTTTAATAATTTAACTGACCACTTACATGACCATTAATAACTAGCCATGTATATCATTTAGAACACACAATCACTTAATATAAGTGAAACACATATAGTCACATGAATCATTTATTTTTACAACCATAGCAATAGTAGTAATAAATACTCAACCCGCACCTTAGCAACAAGGTTAAACTCGATTCATAATTAGCAATTTAGCTAATAATCATATATATCTTTAGCTAACACATTGCTTGAAATCTATACTTTTGCAACTAGTTCATTACTGGTTCACAACATGTAATTATAAACATCACCAGATTATATGAAACCCTTTTTACTCAAAGGAAATCTACCATCATATAATCTTAAACATATAAGAGTAAGCAATATGTAGAGGTCAAGTCTTATGGGTAAAAACAATTTTTATTTAATCAATTAGCATCCTACCACAACAAGTTGGATGCTAAATCAGCACCAGTTGATACCATGCTGCATTAGCATAAATCTTTCAACAACATAAGGTGCCGTCATTAGTTACATATTTAACAATATATCCACATTGTTATTCACAGTCAAATGACCTCTACTTTGCTTAAATCATCTTTTAATTATTACTAGTTGCAATTCATCACACATACACATCTATTGTACAATAGATACCACATTAACAACAAATTTGTGGTTCACTACTCTTTCATTTCAGTCAATCATTAACTATTTCTCCACTACAGGTCAACATATCTTACCTGTTATTTCAAAATCACTTTAATTTCTCTGGTACTTGGTAACCTCAACAATTCCATGTGAAATGTCATAATATAAATACGTTGGCCAGACGTCGTCATATTATGTCAGTCACACTTCATTCTCAGGTCACTTCATACCGTTAATCTTCAAAGTGATTAATCTTTAATTTCACATATATCATTAACAATGATATCACTTTAACAACAAGTACAAAATCAGGTATTAACTTGTTACCCATTCCATATATTCCTTGGAATGTAAGACTAATCATATAATCAGGTGGATATAATCAACACAGACATTTAACACCATTTTCACCATCTCATTAACACAGGTGTAATGTCTAACACAACCACCTCCATCAATACTTTTAGTACATAACACAATTTCAAGCACTAGTATAGCAATTAATACTAATAGTGCATTACATAAGATTTAGTACTAAGTATATTATCACTATTATGTGCAATTCTTAACATATTGTCATCAATCTATACTTCTTTAGTTGAGTTACAATTGAGCATTTCCTGTTCAACTATCATATAGATACAAGCTCATGTACTTAACTCACAATTCTTAAAATGCTCAATACAATCAATTTTAATGTTCTACATGATTCAATTGATTCACCTATATGATCCACATAATCCCATACTCAAGATTTACTAACCCTAGTTAGTAATAATCAACAATACTAATTGCTATCCGATTTTGCAGTTAAATAAACCGTCTAGGAACAACTCATACACAATAACATATGTGGACCTCTTAAAACAAGTTTTAGTATTATATTCGGTCATAGGAATGATCCCTGGGCTTAAAGAAACAAAAGCCCAATACAAAATGTAAGTCAAAAGTCTGAAATAAGGTCCGAAAAACAATAAAATGCCATTTTCGGGCCCCAAACGACCCCGAACTGCCCAAAACTGGCAGGGCTCAAGGCAAAGCGATGAGCTTTGACCGTTGGGCCGTTTTTGAGTGGACATGTAAATTTCGTCTTATTCTGACACCAAAATTTTCTAACAGAAATTTCTACGTCAAACGTTACGTCGAACGTCAAAAATTTACGACGTGTATAATAGTTTAACTTAGTGCAAAACATAAAACAAAAGTCATTTCCGAAAGATGGGAATCCGCCGGATTGAAGGGAATCTGCCCGGATTCTGGGGAATCCGCCAGATTCTCCTCAATTTTCCATGAACTCGTGGGACAGAACAATTTTTGGGGAATCCGGTCATGGAATCCGCCGGATTTGCTCGAATCCGCCCGGATTCTAACTGAATCCGCCGGATTCAATATGCTGCAACAGGTCTGCAATTTTTAGTGCAAAAACACGAAATTCAAACGCGCATATCTCCTAAACCGTAAAGAGTTAGACTCTGAAATTTTGCAGGCATGTTCATATAATCCAAATGAAACTTTTCATTTTTCCACTTTTTCAATTTACAAGTTTTACGAGAAAACGGGCACCTGACTCATTTTGGACCATTTTCAGCCATTTTGGTTGACACGTCCAATTCCAATCCACATGGTTTCAGACTCTAACCTTTTAACAACATGTTTCTATATACATTTGTGACGTGTGGGCATATTCATCACCTTCATATACTCGTTCTATCATACTTTTAACTAGTCGACCCGTTTAAGGGTCTAAATGGGCACTTTTATCGAACTTAACCAAAATGACTACATTAACACTTTCAATACACATTCCCACTATATGTAGGACTTAAAGTCACTTTTACCTTGGTTATAACTAAACCACCACTCATTTTAACCGTTTAACTAATAAGTGACCCATTTGGGCACTTTAACGACTCGTTTGGGTTTCCGCCCACATAATCACTATTCTAACACTCAATTTACATTTCTTTGACTATTCTAAGTCAAATTAAACTGTTTTCACTATTGGTGTCATAATATAACTCTAAAACACCAATTCACATTAAAATCATCATTGTTAGGTCAATTACAACAAATTTTCCAAATTCATGATCGCTTTGACTTTTCCGAGTCAACAACACACATTTTAATTAATGGTCACTTTCTAATTTGACCAACATTACGACTCCAAATCCTATCCTTTGAGATATACCAACATCTCATTAATTTTATTACATGGAGTCATATCAACTTTGTTTTCCAAGATTTTCTACTACGCTTAATCCAATTGCTCCCAAAGTTATTATTTCACCTGAGCAATTAATTTCACATACACACTTCATACAACCGATTTCATAGTTGAATTTCATATTGGAGACACAATTTATTCCACACCATACAACTATTATACCTTATTCAACAATGTGTCTACATACTTCACTACTTATTCAATCATTTCAACTTTATTTAAAATTACCCATTAACATTCCTATCATCATATTAACAAGTAATAATCATCAATGACTCATCACTGGGGAATCATAGCAGTCTGACTCAATTTACTTTACTACCAATCATATCATAGCAAAGTAAACAATTCAAGCTTATTTAAATTCAACAGGCTTATCGAAAATTACCTGATACTTAGGCCCACGAATATTGAGGAATCATTGAGAATACCAGTCGGTTCCTCATGTTCCTCCATCTCTGCAAGCAAAACAACAATCTTGCATCTTGTTATAGGTTAGTACACATTTAATAACAACTTTCTCATGCAACCACTAATCCCACACTCTGGAATGTTTGACTTGACACATATCAGAGTTTGGGACTGAACATCTTACAATGTACAATTCACCCAAACTCATGCTCTGATACCAACTTATAACACCCCTCATTTACCATCATTTAAATATAATACATCGGAAGCGTCAGTCCAAATTTCATCATTTATACTTATAATATTGACATCTTAAAACATGATATTTCAAAACTTGTTTCAAACTAGTTTTATGAAATACAACCAAAGTACATTAAACTGGGTGTTATGTGAAAACAAAAGATAACATTACTTTATACACTCAAATATCAGAGTAAACGCTAGTTGTCAAACATTCCTTCCAGTCAAACAAGCTTCTTGCCCGCCCATTGTATTAACACAAAAACCTGCAAGAAGTGGGGTGGTGGGGCTAGCATAACGCTAAGTGAGTGAATAGTAATCAACAGCCCAACTTAGCATAACAACTTTTTTTACAATAAATAATCGTAAACAAATCATCACAGTAAATCAATGGTTATTGGGGAAACCTTCAGCCAAGAACACACAACCAATATCACATAATATCAATGAGATAACATCTCAATACACAACATATCAATGAGGATCGGTGGCTCTTGAGATATCATAATACCCGGGGATTCACCAAGAGCACTTATCACAATCTGTAAGGCCAATACAGAATAGACCGATAGTTTGGTACTAATCTCATACGACCTAATTTCCTATTAACGATAAGTACAAGGAAATTCCTGTCGTTTTACGATAGTAACCAAACCCAATTAACATGTTGACCTCAATACACTGATGCCCGAAGGCCAAATATCAAGTGATCACATATTCACATATTCAACAGGATCAACATATCGGACTAAACAGTCTATCAACAGTATTATTACTATTAAACCAAAATCATCATGGCAAACCAAAAGTAGAAATAATACGTTTACCCGTTGTAACCAAACTTGTTACAACTAAGTAAAACTGAGGATTTCAGATCCACTCACCAACACCTCAGTTGTCCACTCAGTAGTCTAATATCACTGAGTCTTCTCCATATATGAGAATACAACATAATAACACAAGTCAGTCACTTGTCTCAAAATCTATATACCATCATTCCAATAGATTTACACCAACAATTCTCACGATTATCAATATCAAATACCAATTAAGATATTCACTTCTTTCAATTCAATCAAACAAGTGATTACTAACTTATATTCTTTAACACAATTCATGCCAAGGTTATGAATAACCATCTCAATATCAAAATTCCATAATCATTTAGCAAATCATAATCATTAAGATCACATCATCATATTTATTCATATTAATCATCGTTAACTAGCATGATTACACCATCAACAAGATCATTAACTTTCAACATCAATGATTCATTAAAACCCTCATGAACACTAATTCAATTTACTCATGTTAGCTTCAATAATCTCAATCATCATTATTAATCCACCATATTATGATCATTAACATCAAGTATCACTAATTCATCAAAACCCCAATATTAGGTTTATTAAATACTTATTCAATAACATTGTACTTCACTCTATAATCATCAATTAGATGTTCTTAGCTATAAACAATACTAATTTCATCATATAACCAATGATAATCATCAATATCATCATTAATTTCAAGAACACATAATCAATTTATAACTCTTAGCTTGAATCATGTTACTTATCATCATTAGTGAGTTTATCTCACATCAATTTCATCAATTTTTACCCTAAATTCGGATTATAATCAATAACCCATCAAAACCCATATAAAAACTCATTTCTAGGTCAATTAGAGGAAGAACACAAGATCATACCTTGATTATGATGATTAAAGAAGCTTGAATTCGAGTTAGGAAGCTTCAATTTGATGTTATGAACTGATTTGGTGAATTGATCTAGGGTTTTTATGTTTTTGTATGTACGTATGGAACGTACAGTATGTATGTAGATATGTTTGTGAATAAACCGACTCAAGATATGAGTCTATTACATAATTAGTTAAATTTCATTCCCCGTACTTGTCATTGTCTGGAACTTAAAACCATTTACGGGGAAACATTATTTTATTTTACCGTCAACTAGGTTAATTTAAAACAATCAATAATTTACTAATCACAATAAATTATTTGACTCTTTTCCCAATTAATTTCAACTAATACAACGAAACTATTTTCTGACAAATTAAATAATGATTCTACGTCAGAAAATATTAAATACTCCTAGACCCGAGGAGTGGATGTTACAAATCTCTCTCCCTTAAAGAGATTTCGTCCTCGAAATCTGATCACACTTAGTCCATTTAGTGTAACAGAATCACATAAATATATATACGTTGTGCTTTTAGCTTATTTCAGTTTACTAGCCCAATATGCAATATCCAACATAAAGGTAGCATCATCAACTATTTAATCACAATAGATTCACATATTCTACGTCACTCCCTTGAGCAACTCATAAATATATATACATATATTCAATTCTTTCCACATGCACATAACCGAATGTACATGTTTCTATCTTTTTCCCCTGCACATATACTGTGCATATATCATGTCTTTAAAAAATTAAATGACCACTTACATGACCATTCATAACTAGCCATGTATATCATTTAGAACACACAATCACTTAATATAAGTGAAACACATATAGTCACATGAATCATTTATTTTTACAACCATAGCAATAGTAGTAATAAATACTCAACCCGCACCTTAGCAACAAGGTTAAACTCGATTCATAATTAGCAATTTAGCTAATATTCATATATATCTTTAGCTAACACATTGCTAGAAATCTATACTTTTGCAACTAGTTCATTACTGGTTCACAACATGTAATTATAAACATCACCAGATTATATGAAACCCTTTTTACTCAAAGGAAATCTACCATCATATAATCTTAAACATATAAGAGTAAGCAATATGTAGAGGTCAAGTCTTATGGGTAAAAACCATTTTTATTTAATTAATTAGCATCCTACCACAACAAGTTGGATGCTAAATCAGCACTAGTTGATACCATGCTGCATTAGCATAAATCTTTCAACAACATAAGGTGCCGTCACATATTTAACAATATATCCACATTGTTATTCACAGTCAAATGACCACTACTTTGCTTAAATCATCTTTTAATTATTACTAGTTGCAATTCATCACACATACACATCTATTGTACAATAGATACCACATTAACAACAAATTTGTGGTTCACTACTCTTTCATTTCAGTCAATCATTAACTATTTCTCCACTACAGGTCAACATATCTTACCTGTTATTTCAAAATCACTTTAATTTCTCTGGTACTTGGTAACCTCAACAATTCCATGTGAAATGGCATAATATAAATACGTTGGCCAGACGTCGTCATATTATGTCAGTCACACTTCATTCTCAGGTCACTTCATACCGTTAATCTTCAAAGTGATTAATCTTTAATTTCACATATATCATTAACAATGATATCACTTTAACAACAAGTACAAAATCAGGTATTAACTTGTTACCCATTCCATATATTCCTTGGAATGTAAGACTAATCATATAATCAGGTGGATATAATCAACACCGACATTTAACACCATTTTCACCATCTCATTAACACAGGTGTAATGTCTAACACAACCACCTCCATCAATACTTTTAGTACATAACACAATTTCAAGCACTAGTATAGCAATTAATACTAATAGTGCATTACATAAGATTTAGTACTAAGTATATTATCACTATTATGTGCAATTCTTAACATATTGTCATCAATCTATACTTCTTTAGTTGAGTTACAATTGAGCATTTCCTGTTCAACTATCATATAGATACAAGCTCATGTACTTAACTCACAATTCTTAAAATGCTCAATTCAATCAATTTTAATGTTCTACATGATTCAATTGATTCACCTATATGATCCACATACTCCCATACTCAAGATTTACTAACCCTAGTTAGTAACAATCAACAATACTAATTGCTATCCGATTTTGCAGTTAAATAAACCGTCTAGGAACAACTCATACACAATAACATATGTGGACCTCTTAAAACAAGTTTTAGTATTATATTCAGTCATAGGAATGATCCCTGGGCTTAAAGAAACAAAAGCCCAATACAAAATGTAAGTCAAAAGTCTGAAATAAGGTCCGAAAAACAATAAAATGCCATTTTTGGGCCCCAAACGACCCCGAACTGCCCAAAACTGGCAGGGCTCAAAGCAAAGCGATCAGCTTTGACCGTTGGGCCGTTTTTTAGTGGACATGTAAATTTCGTCTTATTCTGACACCAAAATTTTATAACAGAAATTTCTACGTCAAACGTTACGTCGAACGTCGAAAATTTACGACGTGTATAATAGTTTAACTTAGTGCAAAACGTAAAACAAAAGTCATTTCCAAAAGATGTGAATCCGCCGGATTGAAGGGAATCTGCCTGGATTCTGGGGAATCCGCCGGATTCTCCTTAATTTTCCATGAACTCGTGGGACAGAACAATTTTTGGGGAATCCGGTCATGGAATCCGCCGGATTTGCTTGAATCCGCCCGGATTCTAACTGAATCCGCCGGATTCAATATGCTGCAACAGGTCTGCAATTTTTAGTGCAAAAACACGAAATTCAAACGCACATATCTCCTAAACCGTAAAGAGTTAGACTCTGAAATTTTGCAGGCATGTTCATATAACCCAAATGAAACTTTTCATTTTTCCACTTTTTCAATTTACACGATTTACGAGAAAACGGGCACCTGACTCATTTTGGACCATTTTCAGCCATTTTGGTTGACACGTCCAATTCCAATCCACATGGTTTCAGACTCTAACCTTTTAACAACATGTTTCTATATACATTTGTGACGTGTGGGCATATTCATCACCTTCATATACTCGTTCTATCGTATTTTTAACTAGTCGACCCGTTTAAGGGTCCAAATGGGCACTTTTATCGAACTTAACCAAAATGACTACATTAACACTTTCAATACACATTCCCACTATATGTAGGACTTAAAGTCACTTTTACCTTGGTTATAACTAAACCACCACTCATTTTAACCGTTTAACTAATAAGTGACCCATTTGGGCACTTTAACGACTCGTTTGGGTTTCCGCCCACATAATCACTATTCTAACACTCAATTTACATTTCTTTGACTATTCTAAGTCAAATTAAACTGTTTTCACTATTGGTGTCATAATATAACTCTAAAACACCAATTCACATTAAAATCATCATTGTTAGGCCAATTACAACAAATTTTCCAAATTCATGATCGCTTTGACTTTTCCGAGTCAACAACACACATTTTAATTAATGGTCACTTTCTAATTTGACCAACATTACGACTCCAAATCCTATCCTTTGAGATATACCAACATCTCATTAATTTTATTACATGGAGTCATATCAACTTTGTTTTCCAAGATTTTCTACTACGCTTAATCCAATTGCTCCCAAAGTTATTATTTCACCTGAGCAATTAATTTCACATACACACTTCATACAACCGATTTCATAGTTGAATTTCATATTGGAGACACAATTTATTCCACACCATACAACTATTATACCTTATTCAACAATGTGTCTACATACTTCACTACTTATTCAATCATTTCAACTTTATTTAAAATTACCCATTAACATTCCTATCATCATATTAACAAGTAATAATCATCAATGACTCATCACTGGGGAATCATAGCAGTCTGACTCAATTTACTTTACTACCAATCATATCATAGCAAAGTAAACAATTCAAGCTTATTTAAATTCAACAGGCTTATCGAAAATTACCTGATACTTAGGCCCACGAATATTGAGGAATCATTGAGAATACCAGTCGGTTCCTCATGTTCCTCCATCTCTGCAAGCAAAACAACAATCTTGCATCTTGTTATAGGTTAGTACACATTTAATAACAACTTTCTCATGCAACCACTAATCCCACACTCTGGAATGTTTGACTTGACACATATCAGAGTTTGAGACTGAACATCTTACAATGTACAATTCACCCAAACTCATGCTCTGATACCAACTTATAACACCCCTCATTTACCATCATTTAAATATAATACATCGGAAGCGTCAGTCCAAATTTCATCATTTATACTTATAATATTGACATCTTAAAACATGATATTTCAAAACTTGTTTCAAACTAGTTTTATGAAATACAACCAAAGTACATTAAACTGGGTGTTATGTGAAAACAAAAGATAACATTACTTTATACACTCAAATATCAGAGTAAACGCTAGTTGTCAAACATTCCTTCCAGTCAAACAAGCTTCTTGCCCGCCCATTGTATTAACACAAAAACCTGCAAGAAGTGGGGTGGTGGGGTTAGCATAACGCTAAGTGAGTGAATAGTAATCAACAGCCCAACTTAGCATAACAACTTTTTTTACAATAAATAATCGTAAACAAATCATCACAGTAAATCAATGGTTATTGGGGAAACCTTCAGCCAAGAACACACAACCAATATCACATAATATCAATGAGATAACATCTCAATACACAACATATCAATGAGGATCGGTGGCTATTGAGATATCATAATACCCGGGGATTCACCAAGAGCACTTATCACAATCTGTAAGGCCAATACAGAATAGACCGATAGTTTGGTACTAATCTCATACGACCTAATTTCCTATTAACGATAAGTACAAGGAAATTCCTGTCGTTTTACGATAGTAACCAAACCCAATTAACATGTTGACCTCAATACACTGATGCCCGAAGGCCAAATATCAAGTGATCACATATTCACATATTCAACAGGATCAACATATCGGACTAAGCAGTCTATCAACAGTATTATTACTATTAAACCAAAATCATCATGGCAAACCAAAAGTAGTATTAATACTTTTACCTGTTGTAACCAAACTTGTTACAACTAAGTAAAACTGAGGATTTCAGATCCACTCACCAACACCTCAGTTGTCCACTCAGTAGTCTAATATCACTGAGTCTTCTCCATATCTGAGAATACAACATAATAACACAAGTCAGTCACTTGTCTCAAAATCTATATACCATCATTCCAATAGATTTACACCAACAATTCTCACGATTATCAATATCAAATACCAATTAAGATATTCACTACTTTCAATTCAATCAAACAAGTGATTACTAACTTATATTCTTTAACACAATTCATGCCAATAATAACCATCTCAATATAAAAATTCCATAATCATTTAGCAAATCATAATCATTAAGATCACATCATCATATTTATTCATATCAATCATCGTTAATTAGCATGATTACACCATCAACAAGATCATTAACTTTCAACATCAATGATTCATTAAAACCCTCATGAACACTAATTCAATTTACTCATGTTAGCTTCAATAATCTCAATCATCATTATTAATCCACCATATTATGATCATTAACATCAAGTATCACTAATTCATCAAAACCCCAATATTAGGTTTATTAAATACTTATTCAATAACATTGTACTTCACTCTATAATCATCAATTAGATGTTCTTAGCCATAAACAATACTTATTTCATCATATAACCAATGATAATCATCAATTTCATCATTAATTTCAAGAACACATAATCAATTTATAACTCTTAGCTTGAATCATGTTACTTATCATCATTAGTGAGTTTATCTCACATCAATTTCATCAATTTTTACCCTAAATTCGGATTATAATCAATAACCCATCAAAACCCATATAAAAACTCATTTCTAGGTCAATTAGAGGAAGAACACAAGATCATACCTTGATTATGATGATTAAAGAAGCTTGAATTCGAGTTAGGAAGCTTCAATTTGATGTTATGAACTGATTTGGTGAATTGATCTAGGGTTTTTATGTTTCTGTATGTACGTATGGAACGTACAGTATGTATGTAGATATGTTTGTGAATAAACCGACTCAAGATATGAGTCTATTACATAATTAGTTAAATTTCATTCCCCGTACTTGTCATTGTCTGGAACTTAAAACCATTTACGGGGAAACATTATTTTATTTTACCGTCAACTAGGTTAATTTAAAACAATCAATAATTTACTAATCACAATAAATTATTTGACTCTTTTCCCAATTAATTTCAACTAATACAACGAAACTATTTTCTGACAAATTAAATAATGATTCCACGTCAGAAAATATTAAAATACTACTAGACCCGAGGAGTGGATGTTACACCTAACCCCTAAACCCCAAACCCTAAACCCTAAACGCAACACTAACACATGTGTAATAATTTGTAAAACCCACCAAAAAATAAAAAAAAAAGTTGTCAAAAGTATGCCTTGAGGGACGGCAAATCGAAGAGGATAAAACGCCGAATTTAATGGTGCAATTTTCATAATTTTTCGATTTGTCGTTCGTGAGATAATTGATGTTGGGGGTAAATGTGTTTTGTACATGTGGAGCATTCTCTTTGTACACATGGCACAATATCATTGGTTCTCTCATTATCGCACAAATTCCTATTCTCATTTGAACCCCACCCTATATCTTAAAGATAAGATGGTAGTTCCTAGTTACGTGTGTGTACGTGTGGATGGGTGGCTAATTGCTTCTCGTACGTATTATACTAGCTTAATACCCGGTGGGTGGTGGTGTTATTGAAAAAGTTGAAAAAAGATTGTATGTATAGAGTATTATTTTTGTTTACTTATATAATAATAACAGTAAGTTTAATAAAATTAGATTAATTGTATTAATGGACATTCATTAAAAGTAGTTATGGAATGGAGTATTAATCTCTACCCCTTTATTAATCATTTTGATGTTTTGGCTTAATTGACTTAGTAGAGGGATATGCAAAATCCCCATAATACCCTTTTTAAGTGTACCTGTCACTGACCACTTACTCATATTAATTTAAATTACTTTTCCTAATTTAAATTACTTCAATCTCATAATTTTAGACGTACTTAAATTTTTAAATACTCACTTTAAATTACTTTTTCTACTTACCACCATGTGTACGTATCACTGACTCATGCAACTATTATTTTTGAAAAGTCAACTATATAAATACAGCAAGTACTATTACAATGGGTACACAATATCAATTCACGATTAGATCAAATTCAATACATATCAATTACATACAGCAAGTACTATATGTTCAACTAAAAGAAAGTAAGTAATAAAAGTATAATTTATTTAATATATTTAAAGATAGCCACATATTTTATTAAATGTTATCTTTATTTCCAGACAATGTTTTGGAATCTACGGAGTTAACAAGGGTCGAGTTCGAACCGGATATGCCTGAAGCTAACAACATTAGGAATGGGCAGTTCTAAAGTTGATTATGTGTTCTTTTCAATTATTAATCTACTAAAGTTGCTATCATTTTTTGTTCAAGTTTTGTTTATCATATTACTTCGTATTATTATTATTTATTTGATTTAAGCTGTATATTTTTAATCAATTTTACAACTGATTTTTCACTATGTTTTATCAGAAATTTCAAATATGTTTCCGCCGCATTGCGCGGGTTACCGGCTAGTTAGGGATATATGGAGTAAATAGATAGATAATTAGTAGGGAATAGTAGTGTTTATTAATGAAAATATTATAAAGGATTAAGGGTAATTCAGACATTTCTATGTATATATTGAGCAATGTTTTAAAAAACGGTTTTTTATTCAAATCGGAGTGAGCACCGATTCCGGTCGAACCGGTTGGACCGGTTTGACCGGCCGGTTGAACCAGTTTGCTATTATATATTGAATAATTGATTGATTTAATTGTAAAATTATATTATTATTATTTGAAATATATTGGATGTTGAATTTTATGCTTACTTATTTCATCCGACAAACTTTTTCAGTTTTCTAACTTACTTTTTTAAGTGGGTCCCATCCCCATTCCCCCTCATAAAATCGTACATCACCCTCATTTAAATAATAATAATAAATAAATAAATGAGAGGTGGGTCCGTATTATGTGCAATAATATATAGGGTATGTTTGGCAAAACTAACTGTAAGCTGTACCTGTAAGCTTTAAGATGTAGCTTTAATTTAGAGCTGTAAGTTGTAGCAATTAATTTTTATATAAGTGTTTGGTCAAATAGCTGTAGCTGTAACTTTAAATAGAAAATGACGGAAATGGACATATGTATAAAAAAAACATATATTTATATTAATTAATAATATAAGAGCATATAAATCAGGATGTTTATATCATTTTTAAGTAGTTGTTATGTAAAAGAGTAAAATAAAGTTTTGTATTATGTATAAGTACCCATTCTTAATAATTAGCACATATAATATTATTGCTGAATTTCTTATAAGGCTTTTTTAACTAATGCTATCCCTACATTTCTAGAAGTAAAATAAATGATAAAAAGATTAGCGTACATTCTGACGCAAAGGATCTGATTTTTGAATTTGTGTATTTGAAAGCTACGGAGATATTACAGTAGAGAAGAGTTCAATTGAGACCATTCATTTTGTGTGAGAATGAGGGAACCAACCACAATATGCCATGTGTCACTTTTTTCTCTCTCATCCAAGTTTTTAAAAATTAAATATCTCACAAACGACAAGTCGAAATATCATGAAAATTGCACCATATTTTTCAGCGTTTTATCCTCTTCGATTTGCCGTCCATCAAGGCATATTTTTGACGAATTTTTTTTTCCATTTTTTTGGTGGGTTTTACATATTAGTAACACATGTGTTAGTGATTGATTATACATTTGATTTAGGGTTTAGGGTTAGAGTTTAGAGTTAGGGTTTAGCAGGGTTTAGTGTTAGGGTTTAGCATGGTTTAGTGTTAGGGTTTAGCAGGGTTTAGGGTTTAGGGTTTAGTATGATTTAGGGTTTAGAGTTTTATAAAGCGTTTAGGGTTTAGGGTTTGGGGTTTAGGGGTTAGGGTTTAGGGTTTAGTGTTGGGAGTTTGGGGTTTCGGGATGAAACCCCAAACTCCCAACCCTAAACCCTAAACCCTAAACCCTAAACCCCAAACCCTAAACCCTAAACGCAACCCGAAACCTCAAACTCCCAACCCTAAACCATAACCCCTAAACCCCAAACACTAAACCCTAAACGCAACACTGTAACACACGTGTTAGTAATGTGAATCCCACTAAAAATGATGGAAAAAAAACTCGTCGAAAGTATGCCTTAATGGACGGCAAATCAAAGAGGATCAAACGTTGAATCTAGTGATGCAATTTTCATAATTTTTCGATTTGTCGTTTGTAAGATATTTAACTTAAGGGGTAAATGAATTTTGTATTCTCTTTGTACACATGACACCATATCATTGGTTCCTCTATTCTCACACAAATTTTTAGTTTCATTTGAACCTTACCCTATTACAGTAATAAGAAATATTTACAATAATAATTATTTAATACATTTAAATCTAATTTTATATGGAAGGGTATTGAAGTACTTAACACTACAAAAAGCTTCAGCTCATTCTAAACGCTTCAAATACTAGCGTCCAAATTCGGAGCTTTTCAACACTTTTAAAAGCTTAAAGCTTTCATAACCAAACCAAACTTTTATTTTAGAGGAGCTTTATTTTTAAAATTTAAAAGCTAAAAGCTCTCAAAAGTTTCAAAAAGCTCTTCACCAAACAGACCCATAATATATCTTACACACACCTAAACATTCAACATTATCCCTCTTTCTTCTACTTCTATCATCACCAACAAAAAGATAAACCCAGCTCCAACTTCAACTTAAAGCATACCTTCAACTTCATATCATAATATATCACCAAAAAATAACCACCATACCTTCAACTTAAAGCATTCATCAACTTTTCTCTTTTCACCATCTCTTTCAAACAAATTTCTTTATACTCTCATCTAAATCTAAGCATTCTCAAAAATCTATACTCCCAACCGTCATAGCACCGCCGTCCCCCACCACTACTCCCTATCACCGCCGCCATTTTTTCCAGCTACATGGTCGGAAATAATAAAACTCACTATTCTCTTCCCTTCATCTACACATCGTAAACGAGTGAGAATGCTTTAACATTTTTTCTAATTTTGCAACAATAAAGGAATATATCTAGTATCTCATTATTAAAAAGTGAAGAAAAAAAAAAAGATTCCGGTCGTATCCGGTTCCGGTTTAACCCGGTTCAACCGGAAAAGTCAACGATTCAAACCGAGTGAGAAAATAGTCAAGAACCGGTCCAAATCAACTCGTAAAAGTTTCCGGAGGCGGTCGAACCGGTCGAACCGGGCCGGTTCAACCGGTTTTTAAAACATTGATATTGAGATAAATTTTAAGAAAATGATGGACATACTTTATATGTAGTTAACGATTAACGATAACGATATATCAAAATAAATACATCTCAAGTTTCGTGAAGAAAAAAGCTACGTATCCTACTCATTTCAAGTTTCCCGGCTAACTCCTCGGAACTCATCAATATCTTTTCCTGGTTGTTCAATTCCCAATATCAAAATAATGTCTTCTTTAAAAGAGTTCCAACATCTCCGAGTCCCACTCGAAGATATAAAATTAGCCACCAACAACTTCGGAGAAACCAATCGTATCGGCCAAGGTGGTTTTGGTATGGTTTATAAAGGAGAACTTGTCATATCCGAGAAGCCTACCATGGTGGCAATGAAGCGCTTAAATACTTCACTCGGGCAAGGAGCCTGTGAGTTTTGGAGAGAAATCATGTTGCTTTCCCGGTACAAACACCAAAATCTCGTCTCTCTCTTAGGTTTTTGTGATGAGAAAGGTGAAAGTATCCTTGTGTACGAGTTTCTACCTAACAAAAGTCTCGATTTGTATCTAAGTAACCCAAATCTCTCTTGGAATCAACGCCTTCGTATATGTATTGGGGCTGCACAAGGATTACAATACCTTCATGCTCCTGCAGAGGGGAGTCAACACAGAGTCTTGCATCGTGATATCAAGAGTGCAAACATACTTTTGGATCACAATTGGAATGCAAAAATTGCAGACTTTGGTTTGTCAAAGTTCGGCCCTGCAAATCAGCAATTCACTTATCAACTTACAGCGGCTGTAGGTACACCGGGATATTGTGATCCGCTGTACATGGAGACTTACTTCTTGACAAAAGAATCCGATGTCTATTCTTTCGGTGCTGTTTTGTTCGAAGTTCTTTGTGGACGACCTTGTGTAGAAATGATATACAAAGATGAGCGTAGGCTCTTGACGAGATTGGCACAAAAGTGCTATGAGGAAAACAGACTAGATACTATCATCAGTAATAGTCTGAAAGAGAAAATTTCACCCGAGTGTTTGCAAAGGTTCTCAAAAATCGCTTATCAATGTTTACAACGAGAACGCACAGAACGCCCATCAATGACGGAAATAGTGAAGGAACTCGAAATCTCTTTGGAATACCATGTAAGTTTTATCTTCTGTATAATTTTTCTTTGACAAGATAAAGTTAGAAGTTGGGTTTCTGCCTATTCAATATTTTTCAATATTCTTATTATAACTAGTATCATATTCTTAATTCGGACTGATGGGAACTTTAGCTTGAGATACAGAACATAATTGCTTATAAAATAACGTACATGGATAAAATGACAAGCTAGTAGTTACATATCTTAAAATTAACCACAAATTTCCACGTCAAATTTTTTTAACTGATGTCATTGCATAGAGGCTGATGTAGATGGCTCTGTTTTTTTCCCCTCAAGCTGATAAAATTCATGGTAATAACATGTGGGATTGAGTCTTTTGATAACATAGAAGCCTTCAATTTCGGGATACCTAATTAGGATATATAAAGCTGATAAAATTCCTTAGGCATTCTTATTTTTAACGTGTTCTCAATGGTAAGCTGACCCCATACCATATTTCAATGGTACGCTTCCGCCCCACCTATAAGGAGCATCAACGTCGGACAAATCACATGTTCACAAATCAACTACATATTTCTAGGCACAGATTCGAACCCCTGACCTATAGGTCATACATGTGAAATCTGGACATGTGCACATATTCGAACCCCTGACCAATTGATTATATAGATATATACTAGATACGAACATGTGCGATGCACAATAATCTCTTAAGGTTAATAAATATATTAGTAAAATAGTAAAAATAATGCAAAACATTAAATAACTAAAAAAAACTTGTATTTAAATAAAACACATCCGTGATATAAATCATAGACTACATATAATCAACAAATATTAATTTTTGGAAAAAGTAGACAATATACCATTAGAAAAATAAAAATCCACAATACAAACAAACCTTTACAAGAAGTAAAGGACAAGACAACATCTAATACTAGAGACACAAACACAAAACAGTAGCTGCAACAATATGATCCAAGACACCTACAACACAGGAACCAGGCAGAAACAATAAGCAGCTACAATCAAAAAATATAAGAAGACCAGCAGGGGCAATTGGAGATCGCAATAGAAAAAACAGCAGAAAGCTTAAGGAATGCCTCCACAATTGCTCTTCCAAAGACTCCAAGTAAAATTCGCAGACCTTTTTCTAGCATTGACCCAACAAAATGATTTAACTTGCACTTCTTTAAATAGATCCGGAATCACATCTTGAGGCGATTTAAAAACTTTATTATTTCTTTGAGTCCAAATCACATAAAGCGAAGACCATATCACACCAGACCACACTTTTTTCTTCAAAACCGAGAAGGACCCATCTCCACTATGCAAAATAAGATCACCAATATTTCTCATATCGCAATGACCCAAACCCCATCATTGAAAGATTTTATCCCAAAGCACTTTAACTCTAGAACAATATAAAAAGCAATGCTTCAAAGACTCGATTTCCTCCATGCAACCTGGGCAAAGAACACTATGAAGATCCATTCCCATATTATCTAGGATCTCTCGAACCGGGATTCGACCATTCCTTAATCTCCAAATAAAAACACAAATCTTCCTAGGAACAAGCTTAGAACACAACGTTTTCACCCTTCTTTTATTATTGACCAAAACTTTGTCATCCACCCACTTCCTTAAATCCCTACCCGAAAAAGATCCGTCACCTCGTAACAACCATTTCCATTTATCCCCTCCTTTTCTACCAACCTACTAAGCTCCTTCAATTCTCATAAAGCCCTCACTCTTGGTTCCCTAACCCACTCCCACCTCCAATTCTACACATCACCAACCCAATTCCCTCTATCACTTACCTTAGCCTCTTTATCATCAACCAAACTATACAATCTACCAAATTTATCACACAACGCCACCTCATCACCCAACCACTTATCCATCCAAAAAAGAGTATCCATACCATTGCTAACTTCTTTCCCAAAAGACTTTAAAAAATTAATTCCAACCCCATCAATGTCTTTCCCCACTTTAATAATGTTTCCCCACAACTTTCCCACCCGATTACTACTTCCAACTTGACCACCCGAACCCCCATCCCTTCTATACAACGAAGTAATAAGCCTCACCCATAAAGATTTTCTTTCCAATTTGAATCGCCACCACCATTTCCCAAGCAAAGCCCAATTAGCCGCCTTTAAGCTCCTAATGTTTAAACCCCTCCTCCCAAAATAAGAAAGAACACAAGTCCAATTAACCCAAGCCATATTATGACCACCCTCCCCATTCCCACCCCAAAAGAAATTTCGACGAATGCACTCAAGAGAGTTAAGAACACATACTGGGGCCCGAAAGAGGGAAAAGAAATACAACGGAAGACTGCCGAGCATAGATTTGATCAAAGTTAACCTGCCACCAAAGGATATCATTCTAGATTTCCAAGCCGAGAGTCTAATTTTAAATTTCTCCAACACCGAGGACCAAGAAGCAAATCTACTCATAAAACACCCGACTGGAAGACCAAGGTAATTAAAAGGCACCTTTTTCAAACCGCACCCGATGACATCCGCTCAAAGTTGAACCATTTCCTCCTCCACCCCTACACCTACAAGTTTACTCTTTTTCAAGTTCACCTTCAATCCCGAAGCCATTTGGAAACATTTAAGAAGGAGCAATAAACCCTCAACATTATCTTCCTTCCATTCACCAAAGAAGATTGTATCATCCACAAATTGTAAATGTGAAACAACCACTTGACCTGCCACCACTCTCTCTTCTTCGACTGTCACTCCCTTATTAACGCCAACCTCCAAAGCCTCTTCCGTAGCAACGCTCAATCCCTCCGCAACTAACAAAAATAAAAAGGGAGATAGAATCAAAGAACAAATAGTATTGTTATTTCTTTATTGTTATTAATGCCATCCATATTTTTGGGAGGTGATATATACAACAAAAAAATTGATTCATACACCATACTGTACCACAGTTGAAACTTACCGTACAAGTATAGCATAACACAACTTTGATGTTTAAAACAATTTGTATGTTGTATTTATCAACTCCCATATTCTTTATTGTTATTTCTAATCGATGTATTGAATCAAAGAACAAATAGTATTGTATTAATAATGTTAATTAGGGTTTAGGGTTTGATTTTAACTTTCGTCATTGGCTTTCTTTCTGCAAGTCCGTTAAAGACATTATTTATATGTGGTAGGTGTAGTTTGAATTTTGTTATTTGATTGATGATGATTATAATAATGTTGATTAAAATACATGAATTTGATTGATTAATAGGTGTTAATTTTTTCAAAAAATTTTATAGGAGAAGTATTCTTTTATTAATATTTATTATTATCATATTATTATTATTATTATTATTATTATTATTATTATTATTATTATTATTATTATTATTATTTATTATTTATTTATTTATTAGATTTAGATTTAGATATTAATAAATAATAATATAAATAGATTAGTAGATATATATTAGATATAAGATATAGTGTAGATAGATCATAATCTTTGAATTACTCCGTAAGTTGTATCTTTTTCTTTTTGTACAGGAGGAATATGAGCTTGACAAAAGGGAATTAGAGCGTGATATTGCGTTAGAATCCGACTCTGATGAGTATTGGGGAAGAAAACTACCAACAAACTTGGATGCAATTATCAAGATGCTCAAAATTCCTCATGCCATTTATTCTACCAAGAAAGAACTCTTCTCTTTTCTTCACAAAGGACTTCTTGTAGATGGAGGCAAGCAGGTGTATATTCGATATTTCGGCATCATTTAGTACTACTTATCACTATAAAAAAATATCACTTTATCACACTTTTTTCTTCACGCTTTTAGAAAGTGTGAAACTTTTTGCAAAATATAAGATTATTCACACCTGTATATATAAAAAAGAAAATCTCACACTTGTACGTGTGAAGAAATTACAACTTGTCAACACTTAAAATAGTGGAAAAAAAAATTTAACAAATGATTTTTCCACGCAAGAAAAAGTGTGGATAAATTGGGTGTTACAAATTAAAGTTCACACCTATCATTTATTGATGTAACAATAAATGATATCTTTACTGTAGTGTATATAAATCATTTATGAGATTATATTTTCAAGTTTAGAGACATAATTTTTTCATAACTGTTAACCAATTATGTTCTTTCATATGATTTTATATTTTTGAACATTTGTCATGTGAAGTTTTTATTAATGTACATGTAAGTTTTATTGGCAGTTTTTTTGGATAAACAAAGATGGAAAGAAATGTCTGTTGATCTCATCTCAAAGATTTCTGAATCAGAGGGAAAATACAAATCTTACATGGCAGTTTCACAATGATTCAAGGTATCCTTGATTTCTTCTTATGTGTATTTATTAGATCAATTCAATATAATGGTAGCTAGGCATGAGATGAGGTAGGATTTATTAGAGTTTGAGTTTTACTGAAAAATGAATTAATAATACTCTTTTTTTTATTTGTGGGATTTAAATAAGGGTAAGGTTTACAGAAGAAGTGAGGAGAAGTTTTTAAACCACTGTAAATACGCCACGTGTCACATAACTAACACTTTCTTAATATTGTTTACCATCCTCTGCTACTTTCTTCCTCCCCCACCCCACCACCACTCACCGCTGCCGGAAAAAATTTTTTAACAAATTTTTGAATTTTTTTCAATTATTTTTCAATAATCTTTTTTTTCAATTTTTTTTACATATTATCCTTTTATACTGCATTTGGTTATAATTATACTGCATTTTATTATTTTTATTTCACTTTGTATATATATGTTTAGTACATAATGTTCATTTTGTACTGCATTTTGTATTATACACATTATTCTCTTTTTGCTGCGTCTTATTGTTTTTACTGCATTTTATATATACAACTCGATCTAATATATTGCTTATTTTTTACTGTATTTTATATTATACATAATCTATTTGCATTGCATTTTGTTAAAATTATACTGCATTTTGCATATATTTTATTTATTACATATTGTTTATTTTTTACTGCATTTTATATTATCAATTTGTACTGCATTTTGTATAAAAGTATACTGCATATTGTCCTGTTTACTACATTTTATATATATTTCATTTAAGATTTATTGTTCACTTTTTACTGCATGTTATATCATACATATTATCTATTTATACTACATTTTGTTGACGTTGTATATAGAAGTTTCAGTAAAATATATATACAAGTTGTAGTTAAAAAACAATAATATACAAAATACAGGGAAAAAGCTAACATATATCCACAATAGAATGATGTAGTAAAAATTATATACAAAATGCAGTAAAAATAACAACATACATGTAGTATAATTTGATACAAAACGCAGTAGAAAAAATATAATATATATCATACAAAATGTAGTACTAAACAAACAATATTTACCGAAAATTTATACACAAAATTGGTGTAGTTTTATTCAAAATGTAATAGAAAAAGGTAATATATATATATATATATATATATATATATATATATATATATATATATATATATATATATATATAATTCTGGCGACCGATGACTGCTGGCGGCAGCAGGTGGTGGTAGGTGGGGGTGGGGGAAGAATTGAAGAAGGTATGGGGAGGAAGAAAAGAAAGTGGAGGGGCTAGTGGAAGGAGTGTGGGGTAAATTTTATTGTTATGTTTTTTTTTTTTTTTAACTTCAACTCCTATTTTTGCAAATCAATTACAAAAATGTCATCCTTTATAACCATTGATCTAAACCAAATTATGATCTAATTACCACAATTTTTCTTCTTCTTCTTCTTCCCATCAAATACTCCCTTCTCCTGTGATCATCCATCTTGAAATAAAGGATAAAATAATTAAAGGTTGGAAATATTAATTTAATCAGAATTATAAAATTTTAAGTAATTTATTAAATTAGTGTTGGATAAAATAATTAATAAATACATTATTGTTATTTATAATTAATAAGGGAGAATTACATATTTTCACTTGCTAAACACTAGAAATATCACATATATATATACCCAAACTAACTTAATAATTACATATATACCCAAGTTTCTAATTTTAATTACCATTAAAACTCTAAAATAACTAATAACTATAATTGATTTCTATATGACTATTATACCCATGTCTCCTCAGAAGTCTTACTTCTTTCTCTGTCAAAATCAAATATCGATCGCCTCAAAATCACAGAATAGAAATAACTGATTATGACCACGAACTCATTTAATATTCTAGCTATCTAATTCCATATTCTCCAATTATACGTCAACATATGAACAATTCAATTATACGTCAACATATGAACAATTCAATTAGCCTAACATAAAAGTATCATAGACTATATTTGATTGTTTACTAATCAGGGCACTAAAACTTCAAACTTCAGTAATTGAACAGTTCACAGTCGCAAATTATTATATACATTAACATATGAATATTTTAATCAACTAACATATATTTCATTGATTTAATTGCTAGTTTAATCGATTAGCTTGTGGTGATTAACGTTAGGTTTCTACATAGAGAGAGAAGTGAGGCTTAAGCAAAGATAGAGAAGAAATGGGTATAATAGTCATTTAACGAGTTCATTAATTTTTATTAGTAATCTTAGAGCTTCAATAATAAATAAATTATAAATTTGGGGATATATGTAATTATTAAGTTGGTTTGGGTATATGATATTTCTAGTGTTTAGTAGGATTATGTAATTCTCTCAATTAATAATGATAATCATTTTAAATCTGATGATAAACAGTTTTTTTTATAAAAAGAATTCTATTAAAAAAATATATTTATAATGATGTTGATGTGGATGCCACGTTTGCATAAGTGAGGATGCAAAGTTGTTGCGGATGCTTATGTGGACATCCAAATGGCTTGGTACATGATGATTCATCTACAAAATTTAATAACAAATTCTTATACCCTCAAATGCAACGTTTTAAGACCCGGTTCGACCGGCCCGGTCGGACCGGTCGGACCGCACTTTTAGAGTTTTCCGGGCCATTTAAAACTGGGTTTTTCAATATGTTGACTAGTCAACGACCCGGTTGACCCGGCCGGTCGGACCGGGTTGGACCGGGACCCGGAAAGGGACATTGACCCGGGTTTCATGTTTTTTTTTTAATTATATGTACATTTAATCATTTATATTTAGGGTATATTTACTGATTGTGTATTTCAAGAATAATAAGGGTAATAAGTGAATCTTTGACTAATGTGTCATCACCATTTATTACTCTATGGATTATATAATTATCATATTGATGTATATTCCAATAATAACAAGAGAATCGATGTGTCATCACCCTTTATTACTCTATGGATTATAATTATTATACATGATATAATTAATAATTATATTTATAATTATAAAAAAAAATAAAAAATTCACTAAATATTACTATTGTATACTATTATTAAATCCGATCCGACCTTCCGGCCCAACCGGTCCGACCAGAAAATAACAATTTTTCGGGTCGACTAAAAACCCGGGTTTTAAAACACTGCTCAAATGTATATATGATTTTAGATTAATGATTCATTTAGAAAAACCAAATTATTTGATACTCATAAATGTAAAAAAGAGTATTATTAATTCATTTTCCGGCAAACAAATCCCTTCAAGTTTCTACAATCTAATCTAAATATTAATAAAAGAAAACTTTTCCTATCAAAATTTATTGAAAATTTGAGACCTATTAACTAAACAAATTATTCAATTTCATCACACTCTCAATTAACCAATCAAATCCATTTATCCTCCAAAAAAATCTACTTATAATATCCCTTATCTATTTGATTTATATTAATTAATTAATTAAAAACAATAAAAAAGTACATTTGTATTACCGTTTGATTCATTTTTTTAAAGAATTTAATTAATCTGATTATACCTCATGTTAGAATATCCTTTGCTCCGTAATATTATATATATATATATATATATATATATATATATATATATATATATATATATATATATATATATATAAACAATCTATCTATCTAAGTCTAAATAAACATAAACATTAAATAAAAGTATGAAATTAACAAATTCACAACATGTTTAATAATCATTAAATTAAATATATCAAATTCACAAGATCGCCTTATTAATTTTTAAGGTTAGAAGTTGTAAAACATCATCCCTAGGTTATCTAAATTATGAGTAAAAATCATTGTTCGTATTCTTTTTTGTGATTTTTGTAATTTGTGTGCGTATATAGGTTTAAAGATAATACCTTTTATGTATTGTTATTATCAAATTTATATTATAATGTAAATTTACCAGGGTATACTCCATTTACCCAAAAAAAAAATAATAATTATATTATAATGTAATGTTTAGTTAAATATGTGTATATACACGGATTTAAATAATAATATCTTTGTGTATACACGAGTATAGAACACTAATAAATGAAAACCTTTGTTATTGAAATCTTTTAAAAAATAAAAACCTATTAACCAATCATATAATTTGACTCTATTAAATGTTCGATTAACCAAAAAAAATACAATGGTTTATCTAAAAATATCATCCCTAAGTTATCTAAATTATGAGTAAAAATCTTTGTTCGTATTCTTCTTTTTGATTCATATGCATACACGGGTTGAAAGATAATACATTTTTTCATAGTTATTATCAAATTTATATTATAATGTCCTGATTAGTAAATATGTATGTGTATACACAGGTTTAAATAATAACTTCTTTTTTTTGTATACACGAGTATATAAAATATAATAAACGAAAATCTTGGCTATGGAAAATTTTTGAAAAATACAAACCTATTAACGAATCAAATAATTTGACTCCATTAAACTTTCGATTAACCAAAAAAAATACATTGGTTCATCCGAAAAGTGAAAAAAAAACCCCCCTAATTTCCAAATATTCGTTAGTTGATTCGATAAAGTCTTTAATACCGTATTTTAAAGTGATTTCTAAAAAATCTTTGGGTAATGGATATAATAATCTATCACTTGAAGATCTACCAAAACCGATACTCAAGTAGTAGATAATGAGACTTAACATAAATAATATGTAGATGGTTGCCTTTTAAAAACCGTGTTTATACACGGGTCATATAGCATAAAAATATTCCCGTAGTAACAAACTCTTGACATATTTAAATTATTTTTACTTTAAATAGAAGGTACTATATCAACTTATCAAATTAAAACAAAAAAAAATACCCCACAGAAAAATAAAGCACCCAACGAAACTGTAGTAACTAGTAATCCACGACCCTTAATTTGACAATAGCTCATGCAAGATACTAACCGATTTCTTATTTTGTTTGCAATTTATCCAATCCAAATTCCAATATACATATACTTGTTAATGTCGTATATTAACTTTTTTTTTTTTTTTTTACAAAAGTAAAAATTTACTATCTTCTTTGATAGTTTCAATTGGTAAAACTTTGATTAAGTTCAAATGAATCTATTATTGTTTTAGTATGAATTCTAGATTAGATGATTTTACCAAAGATGTAATAGAGCGTCATGTGGCGCTAAAATTATCTAGTTGATTTATATTTTCTTTTTTTGTAAGTTTTTTACAATTCATCATATTTTTTCGAGCATTATTAGTATTTGCTTTGTTTAACCCATCCAACGTAAAATTCCTAGCTATGCCGCTGTTGTTATCAATACTTATCAACGTTATCATCATGTAATTAATTCCTCTTCGTCAGCCTCTTTAAAATAGCTTTACATATTGACGTACTTTTATAAATCTACAGGTTTTCAATGACAGCTATATATAGATATGAGGAATCCCAAAATATAAAATGTCACATAAAAACTAGCATGTTATCACTTGGTACGTTGTATACAGCAAGCTTGGTGTTTAAATTTCTGTTCGACGATTCCAAAACCGTACATGTGACCAAGATCAAATGGAAAACGAAAGAGTTGAGTGTACACTCTTTACATCGTGCAAAATTGACAGACAACAACTGGCGTTCAATCAATATGTGGCATTTCGTTAATCATATGCCAAATGCTACTTTTGACATTGAGATAGAGAAATTATCAGGGTCATACACATTATCTGATCTCATAATTCAGGGATTTGAATTTAAGCCCAAAGAGATGGTAATTAAGTTTCTCTTTTCCAAACAATTAAGTCTTTAGTTTATTTTAAAGTAACATTTACAAGACTCTTGTTGAAGAGATGTATCATATAATCATATATATCATAGTTGGTGGTTTTTTTTTTTTTTAATTTTAACTTACAAATGCAGCATGAGGATATTGAAGGAATTGAAAGTCTCTCAATGACAACAGATGAAGTGGTTATGGATAATGATGATGAAGAATACTGGGAGAAAAAGTTGCCAGATAACTATCGACGTTTTATTCGGAAGTCAGATAAGCCTTTGGATCACACCACCAAAAAAGAGCTCTACCTCCGTCTTTGTGAGGGTTTCTTTGGTCATCATGGTGAAAGTCGGGTGGTAATCAATTCTCTCTCCTCTTTCAACCTTGTGATAGAACTTAACAGGGTTAGTAGAAAGGTAGAGTACAAAACTTTCACAAAATGTTAAATCTAGTAAACAATTAATTTAATATCTTTAAGAAAAAAATAACTTAACTTTTAAAATTTTCGTCTTTATGGCGAATGAAGCTAATAAGAATTCATCATTTTAAACAGTTTTATAAACTTTTGTTATCCTTATACACATTTTTATAAATGTTGGTTATCCTTAAACATATTACGTATAGTTATGGTTTGATTTAAGTAAACAAATTTTTATCATTTAGTAAATTGAACATTTTGTGAGAGTTTGATGTTATTACTTAATGTCTCGTGACCCGAACTTAATGTAGTGAGGTATGACAGATTTTGTTCCAAAGGAACATATCTAAATATATATCAATCTTAGGAAATTAATTCTTGCTACATTCAAGATTTAACAAATTTTTTTATATTCTTTGGTTAACAGTGGTATTTCCTTTGCAAATCAACCCACGGGATATGCTCCATGATACCAGCTACAAATCTCATCAAATGGGATGAATATGATGAAAAACGTATAGATAGTATACCTTTATCTGAATCCAGGTTCTCACTATTAAAAATGAAGTGTTTATTGTTTCGTTATGTATTAAAGTTTACACTTTCTACCATTGTATGAATTGAATTGAATTTTGAAAACTTCTATTATATTTATTGAACTTGTAAGTATGGTTTATTGTATGTAATATTTCCTTTTAATTTTGGGTAAGGCCTAAATAGGAAAGTTTCATTTTTTGGACACACCCAAAAAGGAAATAATACATATAATAGACCATATTTATAAGTTCACTATATACAATAGAACAAATAAAAGTATGTCCCATACAATAGTAAAAAGTGTAAAGTTTAATACATAACGAAACAATAAACCCAAAAATGAAACTCTTATTGTATACAATTTCTAGCCATATTTAATTTGTACCAACAACTCTTACAAATCTTAATTTATATGTGCATCAACAGGTTCCATGAGGCGATAAAAGTTACTGATTTGGTCTCGTTTAGTCTCGCGTGTAGACTTGAGTCGCTTATGTATTCACCTCACTATATCTACACATGCTATCTTGTGTTCAAATTTCAAGACAACCCAACTCATCCAGATGATACTGTTCTTTTTGAAAGCAGTCTGTGGTTCGATCGGATTTATCAAGGTACAATGTCGATACATATGAATCAGGTTCCATTCAATATACCTACAATTAAGCCAACAAATGATGATGGATCGCATGACTCATCAAATTTACCAGTGAATGAGTATGAAGGAGTTAAGCTGAAAAAATATTACATGGATATCCGATGTAGTTTCATTGAAGAAAGAAAGGATGGTTTGATGGAAGTCATGCTATGCAAACCATTCAATCTGTTACAAGATCACGGATGGCTCTATATAAGTTTAAGCGGCAGGAAGCCTGATTTTTTCAACAATCTGATTATAGAAGGTATCGAGCTTAGGCCATTTATGTTATAATGGCTGCAATATTAATTAACGAGTAATAAATAATTACCGTTGGCACCTTCTTCAAACTACGAAGACTTTTAAGTAGGAATTGGTGCAGATGTAAAAATATTTGGTGAAGTTAAGATGAGAATGAGATTTTTGATGAGAATAGAGGAACCAACCAGAACATGTTATGTGTCACAAAATCCACTTTCCCCCACATTTTTAAAACTTAAATATCTCCCAAATGATAAGTCGAAAAATCATAAAAATTACACCATAAAAATCAGCATTTTTTTCTCTTCGATCTGCCATCTCACAAGGTATACTTTCGATGAATTTTTTTTATTTTACAAAATTAGTAACACATGTGTTAGTTGCTGGTAACACATGTGTTAGTTGCTGGTAACACATGTGTTACTCGCTGGTAACACATGTGTTACCAGCTTCTAACACACGTGTTACTCGTTTTCAAAACCCTCTAAAAAATGGAAAAAAAAAAGTTCGTCAAAAATATTCCTTGTCACATCTCTAATCGAAGAGAATAAAACGTTGATTTTTATGGTGCAATTTTTATAACTTTTCGTCTTACCGTTTGAGATATATTTAATTTTAAAAAATGTGGAGGAGAGAGTAAAGTGACACGTGCCAGATTCCTATTGGTTCCCTCATTATCACCCAAAGTTGCTGTACCTATTTGAACCTTACTCATCAATCGGAAGTGTGCAAGGTTTGAGACTATTTATTATCTTCGGGTAAATTCCATATTTTGTACATGTGATTATTAATTTTCGCCGATTTTGTCTCTAAACTTTTTTTTCTCGTATTTTTTTGTCCTTTTGGTTAACCAATTTTGCAACTTTTATCCTTGCTGATAAATGTGCATGATGTTGATGATGCAAATGATGATGATCAGGATGATGATAATGATCAAGGAAATATGGGATTAAATGATGATCAGATTGTTGATAATGAAAATGAGAACGTGCATAATGAGGGTTCAAGTCATAATGATGATAATAATAGACAGGATGGACATACTGGTGATCAACCAAATTTTTCTCAAGCTATGGTACTTTTTGAACATGTTGATATGGAAGAACCCATGAATGTTGAACCAATCAGTGCTGTTCCTCCTTCTATGGTTTTAACTCCTGAACCAAGCTTTGAGAATGTTGACTTTGATGATCTTGGAGATGCAGGCTTAGAGTCTTTGGACATTGGAGATATGTTTGATGATCTTGAAGTCGGTGAAACTTCTACTTTCGAGCTTGGAGAATCTTCGCAAAAGTTTGATAAAGAAGAGTTATCGGATAGTGTGGAAGAGGAAGAGCGTCTGTGTCCTACTCCATTGAATATTATTGTTGATGACTTAATTCCATTTGTGGAATTATGCAATAATGGAGATTACGAGTTTGATGAATCTGATACAGAGTTTCCACCGGGGTTTGAACCAGGAGATGATTACGTGAATATTGAAGACTGGGTGGATTCTGAAGATGAGTTACATCCAGAAGGTATTTTTGAGCATCCTAATACTTTTACAGGTTCTTATGATAGCTTTTGGATCAATTCAGATGAAGAACAAGTTCCAGAAAGAACCTTTCCTTGGTGGTATCCGAAACAACCTGATCAAACGAAGAAGATGAAAGTTAGAAGATTTTTCAAGATACCAAAACGAGAATGTGTTGGAAGAATAATCAGCTGGAAATACGATAATGACAATAAAGTCTTTATTGTCAAAAGAACTGATGGACTTCAATATTTTCGAAGATCGTTTAAAGAATTGGGGAGACTTCCAAAATGTGAAATAAATCATATCGCTCAACTCAACATTGTGAATCATTCTGAAAATGAGTTAGTTGATTGGATGGCTGGAGCGTTATATCGAGAATTTAAGAAAGAAAAGTATACGTGGGTGGAAGAAGTATTTCCAAGAAGGAGAGTGGATAATTTTGATGTAGAACCAATTTCAAATCAACCAAGAGTGATTACTACTTATCCATGGGTTAAATGTTTGATGAAAATTCCACTTGAAAAACTTCCAATCAATTTCTGGAAATTTGTGAGCTATTGGAGATATAATGGAAGCACAGGTGAAGCTGAGATTGGATGCTATGACAGAGATTACAAGGGAGATATAATGTGGAATCGTGAAACCATCGTATATTTGTTTGATCCCTTGAGTTTGATTAATCTCTCAAAAGATGATTTGGAAGCTCTAAGAGATAATCACATCACTTATGACGATTCATTTGATGATGAAGCAATGGCTTTGAAATTCCAACGGGTGGTCGCCGTGTGCTGCGCTCAAGGTGTTCATGCTGGATGCAATCTGCCAGGATATAAATAAAGCTCAAGTTTAAAGAAAATCAAGCATTATCCAAGGGGGAGTTTGTTAGAGCACAAAATGTCTAAGGCTTGATTTTATTTTGTTTATAAATCTGTCTAAGTGTTGTATTGGTGCGACAATAGAGAGTCCGTGAGTAATATGTTACGTGAATGGTCTATTGTCGGAGCTGTAGTCAATCCGTTAATAAGCATTGACGGATTGACCTGGTCAAAGTTTCTTATGTATTGTCGCATAAGTCATTTTGCATGAGTCTATAAATAGGTTGTTAATAGCTCATTTTGGTTAAGTCTTTTGTAAGTTTGTTCCAGAAATTCTCTCAGTGATTTCTTATTAATACAAAAGCACATTTGATCAAATACTTCTTGTTATCACTTTCTAATTCATTTCTCTTGTTTGATTAATTTGAATTCCGCACCTGTTAATCTGTTCTAATTGCGATTCGGAGATCTACGGCATCACAATTTTAATTTAAAATGATTACACTTAGCCCCTCTAATATTTGTTATAATTAAAAAAATAAATAAAAAACTGGAAAATTAAAACAAAATATAGAAGATATCATGGACAACGAGATTTGTCAAAGACCGTTTTCTGAATCTTTTTAATAATAATAATAATAATAATGATGATGATAATAATAGTAGTAGTAATAATAATAATAATAATAATAATAATAATAATAATAATAATAATAATAATAATAATAATAATAATAATAATAATAAATCAATTAATAATTAAATATTATTAGATTATAATATAACAACTAGATCATAACCCGCAAAATTTGCGGGCTACAACATTTAAAATAGTCGATGATTTCTTGAAAATTAAATTTTGCAAGTAATGAAGACATCATATTGAAGTGCAAATACCACAAATAGTTAAATCGTATATATAAATAATCGTTTAGTTAATGGTCCTTTACAGTTTGTGTGAAACAACAATCTAAATAATATTTAGAGCATGGGGAGCGGGGGATAAACGGCATCGCCGTTCAACCGCTTGAACACCGGGCACGGCGTTCTCGACACCCCGTCGGCGTTCAAGCCCGTCGTTCACCACCACCATGCCATCTTAAACGTTGATCAATGTGATGTTTTGCTTTTTATTTTTTATTTTTTTTGCTTTCCAACGGTTTATATCGATTAAACAAATAAATAAACAAAATAAAATAAAATAAAAGAATGAAGGAAGAAGAAGATGAAGGGCAAACCAGACACGAAGAAGAAGGAAGAAGGTGCGGGCTAGCGGCTAAGTTTTTATTCTCAAAACAAAAAAATGGGACAAAGCCCATCTAATATTTAGGCTAATAAATATTAACTAAAGATATTAAAATTGGGCTTTGTTTTTAAATTAATAAAAGTTAAATGTTAAGAAAAGGATCCTAGGAGCAGGCCCATGTGTAGGAGCAGGAAAAGCAGGTTCTGCACCAATGAGAGATGTACACCTTTATTACGCGGTCCCCACACTGCAGAACACCAGTGTGACAACCGTCAATTTAGGACTAGAATTTAGTGCCTAATCAAGCTTGAATACATGTAATTAGTTCTGTGTTAGGCTAATTAATGTATCAATTATTATATATATTGTTGAATATATATCTACAATTATACGGTTTGTTTAAATCGTATGAGTCTCAAATCGAATGAATTTCGACACAATAAATACGGACGTTGGTGAACAATTTTATTAAGTAATACAAATATTATTTAATAACGCAACTTTATTTAGAATATTATTTGTTATAATATTTAGTATCCAAGTTTTATCACACAATTAATATAAACGCGAATAAAATGTAATTTCACAAAACAATTAGATATCTGGTAAAATATTACATAAAACATTCTTACAATAGTTAGTAATTTAAAAAGTATATTAAAACCTATAAAATAATTATTTAACGTTTGAACAACGGAGAAAACGAACACCACACGGAGCGCGGAGGCGCAGACTGAGAATTTGGAACTCCCACCCAAAACCACCATCTCTTTCTCTTTTTCTTTCATTTCTCAATTTCTTTCTCTCTCTCCTCTCTTATTTTCTCTCTATCACCTCCAACACCAAAAATCAACGAAATTCGCAAATAACACCACGAAACGCAACCGGATCATCAATATTTTTAGAGATTCACGACCACCTCGCTACGATCTACAACGCTACCTTTCCGGATTTTCATTTCGGCAAATTGTAAGTTTCCGACAAAATCCCGAAACCTCTCGATTCTTAGTATTTTTCATTTGTGGTTGTTATTATAACTAGTATATGTCCATTACAATGTATAGAACACGAAATTACAACTTGAAAACGGGTTTAAAACGGATTTTTGGCCGGAAAAATCGTAACAGCCGGACTTTCTGGTCTGGTGTTCATCCATGCGACACAAGCCTTGTGTCGCATGTTATGTCGTATTTTGGCCTTTGTGTCGCATAAACTCCCTTGTGTCGTATCTTGTGTCGTACCCGAGAATTAGTGTCGCAAGTCCTGCGACACAACCACTATGTCGCATACCCCATACGACACAATCATTATGTCGCTGTTGAATCAGCATTTCGCATCCATGCGACACAACCCTTGTGTCGTATGGACATTGTGTCGCACTCCTATGCGACACAACCCTTGTGTCGCATAATCCATTTAGTGTCGCATGATTGTGTCGCATAAAACAGCAGATTTTTACTAAGTGTCGAGACTCGAAATTTATCACTCGATTTTACCCGAATTCAGATCCCAAATGCGTTTTTCGTCAAAGCAATATAGTAGAAATAAAAATTTTCCAAGCTGACCTGGCAGCTCGACCCCAGCCACGGGCTCTGCCCCTTGGACCCCGCCAGGGGCTGCCGCCCCTTGGACCCCGCTACCAGGGGCGCTGCCCCCGGACCCCCGTACTTAGATTCCGTAACGGCTTCTAAAACATAATCAAAACACATTTTTCAAGTAAAACGCCACGAAATAAAAATAATAATAGTTGAGATTATTATTACAAATCCGTCACCAACGGGCCGTACATGTTTTCAAACATATTTCAGAATCAAACAAGTCGATGTAACTTGTATCAATTCAATCAACCAAATAGTAGTAATTTGGGCATATATATAAAGTTGTATAACAACTACAAAGGTAGTCTTTCGAGATACCGGTACAATTAATAACAATCAAGTGTCGTGAACACATTCAGGTTTCAAGTCTTTGGACATCAATTCACTGCTAATTACTTCAAGTTTATTAAATTAAACACTTCAAGACTCAGGTGAGTTTCATAGCCCCGTTTTCACTGCTTTACAACTAGGGGTGTGATATTACTACTCGATTTTGTTTTACAAGTAGAACGCAAGTGCCAAACTTCAAATACTACACGAGTTTCAAGCTAATCAATTTAAAGTCCTCCATAAGCATAGTCTCTAGTATTTTATAGCGTGAATGTTAGTATATGATATCATATAGGATTGACAATCCTCATCCGGGTTAGCACGCACTAACCGGTCAAACGGATGTATTAGCATTTGGGAAGACGAGTGTGGATTAGACACTCGTAGGAGGCATTTCAAGTTAGGTTTCCTTAATTGGGCCTGACAAATCAAGTTAAGCTCAGACTATGTGCTCATGGACAGTATAACTTTTATTTTGCTTAATTGCATTTTAAATTCAATATAAATCTTGCGGTTCTGACAACTATACATTGACATACAAACCTGTGAGCTCACCAGCGTTTTCGCTGACCCATTTTAGTATTTATCACAGGTACCCAGCAGTAGTTTGGCTGCACAAGCAGGAATTATTAGCTCGAGTCAGCATACATACAACTAGAGATTGGACTGCATTATTATATTTTGTAAAAGTAATTATGCTATGTAATCTCTAAATTTCAGGAACCGAGCTAATGTAACTATATTTTGATGTAAACATTTACTGTATCTATACAAGTTTAAAACGACGCATATAGTGGTCGTTCATTATATCTTATGTGCTTTGTATATTGATTAGTGACACCCAAATCGAGCTTCCGCAAATCATTAAATTTGGGGGTGTCACAGATTGGTATCAGAGCCTAAGGTTATAGTGAACTAGGTTGCATTTAGTGGGCCTAGACTATGACCGTTAGGCAGTATTCCTTATTAGGTATGACTAGTTCAGGGATTACATCATACGACTTTAATTTAACATAGCCTGATCAACTATGTACAATTAGAGAAAGATGATGTGAAATCTGAAAGAGTTATGTTGAACAGGAATACATTAGTTGACTCTGACCTCGAGAGAAACGGGACTCAAAACACGTCTATGCTAGACACTCAATAGGTTATTATGTGATATACTTATATTTACATGAATAGACCTCATTACAACTTTAGGCTATATTATATGAATATAGGCCTCCTTCTCTCTAATGTTTTGTCTTGGGTTGACAAACACATCACTAGTTCATCACACTCGGACTAGTATCTTATTTCATTTCCTTGTTCTTTCTTACTCAGCATCATGCCTCCTCGTCGTCAAATTACCCTTAGCGAAGCTGAGATCGCGGGAATCATTGCCCGCAGTGTGACCGAAGCCTTGGCTACCCGAACACCACCCGGTAGCGAGGACACTGCAACCAATACTCCACCACCCAAACCCTGTTCCTATAAGGACTTTCTTAGCTGTAAACCGCTATACTTCAAGGGCACGAAAGGTGCCATTGGCTTAATTCGTTGGATTGAGCGCATGGAATCTGTTTTCAGTCTCTGCTACTGTACTGAGAACAACAAGGTCAAATTCGCTGCTTACACCTTTCAGGAAGGTGCACTCACGTGGTGGAAAACCCACGCAAACTCTGTAGGCCTTGAGGTTGCAAACCGACTTCCTTGGGCCGAACTGAAGAAGAAGCTGACAGAAAAGTACTGTCCTGAAGAAGAATTGCACAGGCTGGAGGAAGAATTCTGGCACCTGACGGTGCAGGGAAATGATGTTGCTGAATACACCACCAAGTTTCAGCAGTTTGCTTTATTATGCCCGGGTTTGGTCGAACCAGAAAGTAAGGGCATTAAGAAATACATTCGTGGACTCCCCGAGAACATTCAGGGAAACGTCGCCTCATCCAAACCAACTACTACTGAGAGTGCCATTCGATTGGCCCACGAACTCATGGCTCTGGTTGTCAGCCGTGAGACCTCCAACACCTCATCCTCCAACAACAACAAACGCAAATCCACTGAACACTACCACAACTCAAACAAGAAAAACAACGCCATCCAAGTCTACACCTCCAACTCTGAAACCACCCGCAGCTACACCGGGGACATGCCTTATTGTCCCAAGTGTAACTACCACCATTTTGGTCAGTGCGGTACTCCTTGCAACAACTGCAGGAGGCACGGGCATTTGACTAAGGATTGCCGAGCTCCCAAATCCAACAACAACCCCTCTGACAGAAATACCCGACAACCTAAGTCCTGCTACGAATGTGGAAACCCAGGACACTTCAGGGATTCTTGCCCAAAATTGAAGAATAAGGGCAACAACAACAACAACCACCGCAACAACAACAACGCCAAAAGTAGCGCCTTCGTGATCAACTCAGGGGACGCCCGTCAGGACCCGAATGTGGTCACGGGTATGTTCCTCCTCAACAATTTAACTACTTCTATTCTGTTTGATACTGGTGCCGATAGGAGTTTTATTTCCGATGAGTTTTGCCCTCTACTTGACATTACACCTGTTGCTTTAGACGTTAAGTACACCGTAGAGCTAGCAAATGGCAAACTGATAGGAACAGATAGTGTGATACCTAATTGCACCTTAAATCTAGCCGACGAAACCTTCTCCATAGATCTTATGCCTATTGAGATAGGGAGTTTCGATGTCATCGTAGGCATGGATTGGTTATCCAAACATCGCGCCAAAATCATCTGCTACGACAAAATTGTTCGCATACCTCTCACTGTCGGTAGAACCCTAGTCATACAGGGGGAGACCGGAGGGACGAGGCTTAACATCATATCTTGTCTTAAAACCCGGAAATTTCTGAGAAAGGGTTATCCATCAATCCTCGCGCACATCATGGAGAAAAAGTCGGAGGAGAAGCGACTTGAGGATGTTCCAATCGTTCGAGACTTTCCAGAAGTCTTTCCTGAGGAACTGCCTGGTCTACCACCACCAAGACAGGTTGAGTTCTCAATCGATCTTGTACCAGGTGCTGCGCCTGTGGCCCGAGCACCATACCGTTTAGCTCCATCCGAACTTCAGGAGCTGTCCACCCAGTTGCAGGAACTCCTGGAACGAGGGTTTATCAGGCCGAGTTCTTCACCTTGGGGAGCTCCGGTCCTATTTGTTAAGAAGAAAGATGGTTCTTTTCGAATGTGTATCGACTATCGAGAGTTGAACAAGTTAACTGTCAAGAACCGGTATCCACTTCCTCGAATCGATGACCTGTTCGACCAACTTCAAGGGTCGAGCTGTTATTCAAAGATTGATCTCCGATCCGGTTATCACCAATTGCGTGTTCGCGATGCCGATATTCCAAAAACCGCTTTCAGAACCCGTTACGGGCATTACGAATTCCAAGTGATGCCATTCGGCCTAACCAACGCACCGGCTGTATTCATGGACCTTATGAATCGGGTGTGTAAACCTTACCTTGACAAGTTTGTCATTGTCTTTATCGATGACATCCTCATATATTCACGAAACAAAGAAGAACACGTGCAACACCTCAAAACCATCCTTGAACTACTTAAACACGAAGAACTCTATGCCAAGTTCTCTAAGTGTGAGTTCTGGATCAAAACCGTTCAATTCCTTGGTCATGTGATTGACAGTCAGGGGATTCACGTTGACCCGTCAAAAATCGAGGCTATCAAAGACTGGCAATCGCCAACCACTCCGACCGAAGTACGGCAGTTTTTAGGACTGGCCGGATACTATCGACGATTCATTGAAAATTTCTCCAAGATAGCCATACCACTCACGACGCTGACCTAGAAAGACAAAAAGTTTGACTGGACTGGTAAACAAGAGTCGGCATTCCAACTCTTAAAACAAAAGCTTTGCAGTGCTCCTATCCTCTCATTACCCGAAGGCACCGATGACTTCGTGGTATACTGCGATGCTTCACATCAAGGTCTCGGTTGTGTGCTCATGCAACGAGACAAAGTCATAGCTTATGCTTCCCGACAGCTTAAGATTCATGAAAAGAATTACACCACCCACGACCTCGAGTTAGGAGCTGTCGTTTTTGCCCTCAAAATCTGGAGACATTACCTTTACGGTACCAGATGCACAATCTTTACCGACCATAAAAGCCTTCAACACATATTCGATCAGAAGGATCTCAACATGAGGCAACGTCGATGGGTTGAGTTGCTTACCGATTACGACTGCGAACTCAAATATCATCCAGGCAAAGCAAATGTTGTTGCTGACGCCCTCAGTCGAAAAGAGCGAGTGAAACCACTTCGGGTTCGAGCCCTCAGTATGACCATTCACAACAATTTAAGCATTCAAATCCTCACTGCTCAACTCGAAGCCTTAAAACCCGAAAATGTCAAAGATGAAGCCTTGCGGGGCATGGATAAACAATTCGAAATCCGACCTAACGGGATTAGGTATTTCTCAAACCGAATCTGGTTGCCTAAATTCGGGAACCTACGAGACTTGGTGATGGATGAAGCTCACAAGTCCAAATATTCTATCCATCCGGGATCCGATAAAATGTACCACGGTATCAAGGACTTCTACTGGTGGCCGAACATGAAAGCTGAAATCGCCACCTATGTCAGCAAGTGCCTTACTTGCTCCAAAGTCAAAATCGAATATCAAAAACCTTCTGGTTTACTTCAACAACCCAGTCTTCCAGAATGGAAATGGGAACAAATTGCCATGGACTTCATAACCAAACTACCCAAATCCTCGAGCGGTTGCGATTCCATTTGGGTGATCGTGGATCGTCTCACAAAATCTGCTCACTTCCTGGCAATCAAGGAATCCTACAAAATGGAACGCCTCACCAACATTTATCTGAAGGAAATCGTGACCAAACACGGTGTTCCAATCTCAATTATCTCCGATAGAGATAGTCGTTTCACTTCACAATTTTGGCAATCACTTCAAAAATCCTTGGGTACTCGACTTGACATGAGTACCGCATACCATCCTCAAACAGACGGCCAAAGTGAACGAACCATTCAAACACTAGAAGACATGCTACGGGCCTGCGTAGTAGACTTCGGTGTAAACTGGGAAAAACATCTACCATTGTGCGAGTTCTCGTACAACAACAGTTATCATACTAGCATCAAAGCTGCACCCTTCGAGGCACTGTACGGTCGTAAGTGCCGGTCACCTATCTGTTGGACCGAAGTTGGGGATAGCCAACTCACAGGTCCAGAAATCATTCACGAGACGACCGAGCGAATCGTTGAAATTCAAAACAAGCTTAAGGCAGCGCGTGATCGTCAGAAAAGTTATGCTGACGTGAGAAGCAAACCACTCGAGTTCCAAGTTGGGGATCGAGTTTTACTCAAAGTATCGCCTTGGAAAGGCGTAATCCGATTTGGCAAACGAGGGAAGTTGAATCCCAGATACATTGGACCATTCGAGATCCTCGAAAGGATTGGTCCAGTGGCTTATCGATTGCAGCTGCCAACTGAACTCAGCAGCGTGCATCCCACATTTCATGTTTCAAATCTGAAGAAGTGTCTGTCTGATGAGACACTTATCATTCCACTCGATGAAATTCGAGTTGACGAAAAACTTCGCTTTGTTGAGGAACCCGCTGAAATCATGGACCGTGAGGTCAAACAACTTAAACAAAGTCGTATTCCCATTGTCAAGGTTAGGTGGAATTCGCGGCGCGGTCCGGAATTCACCTGGGAACGGGAGGATCAAATGCGACTCAAGTACCCTCAACTCTTCACTGATTCAACGTCAAACACGACTTCAACATAAATTTCGGGACGAAATTCTTCTAACAGGGGGAGAATGTGACAACCGTCAATTTAGGACTAGAATTTAGTGCCTAATCAAGCTTTAATACATGTAATTAGTTCTGTGTTAGGCTAATTAATGTATCAATTATTATATATATATTGTTGAATATATATCTACAATTATACGGTTTGTTTAAATCGTATGAGTCTCAAATCGAATGAATTTCGACACAATAAATACGGACGTTGGTGAACAATTTTATTAAGTAATACAAATATTATTTAATAACGCAACTTTATTTAGAATATTATTTGTTATAATATTTAGTATCCAAGTTTTATCACACAATTAATATAAACGCGAATAAAATGTAATTTCACAAAACAATTAGATATCTGGTAAAATATTACATAAAACATTCTTACAATAGTTAGTAATTTAAAAAGTATATTAAAACCTATAAAATAATTATTTAACGTTTGAACAACGGAGAAAACGAACACCACACGGAGCGCGGAGGCGCAGACTGAGAATTTGGAACTCCCACCCAAAACCACCATCTCTTTCTCTTTTTCTTTCATTTCTCAATTTCTTTCTCTCTCTCCTCTCTTATTTTCTCTCTATCACCTCCAACACCAAAAATCAACGAAATTCGCAAATAACACCACGAAACGCAACCGGATCATCAATATTTTTAGAGATTCACGACCACCTCGCTACGATCTACAACGCTACCTTTCCGGATTTTCATTTCGGCAAATTGTAAGTTTCCGACAAAATCCCGAAACCTCTCGATTCTTAGTATTTTTCATTTGTGGTTGTTATTATAACTAGTATATGTCCATTACAATGTATAGAACACGAAATTACAGCTTGAAAACGGGTTTAAAACGGATTTTTGGCCGGAAAAATCGTAACAGCCGGACTTTCTGGGCTGGTGTTCATCCATGCGACACAAGCCTTGTGTCGCATGTTGTGTCGTATTTTGGCCTTTGTGTCGCATAAACTCCCTTGTGTCGTATCTTGTGTCGTACCCGAGAATTAGTGTCGTAAGTCCTGCGACACAACCACTATGTCGCATACCCCATACGACACAATCATTATGTCGCTGTTGAATCAGCATTTCGCATCCATGCGACACAACCCTTGTGTAGTATGGACATTGTGTCGCACTCCTATGCGACACAACCCTTGTGTCGCATAATCCATTTAGTGTCGCATGATTGTGTCGCATAAAACAGCAGATTTTTACTAAGTGTCGAGACTCGAAATTTATCACTCGATTTTACCCGAATTCAGATCCCAGATGCGTTTTCGTCAAAGCAATATAGTAGAAATAAAAATTTTCCAAGCTGACCTGGTAGCTCGACCCCAGCCAGGGGCTCTGCCCCTTGGACCCCGCCAGGGGCTGCCGCCCCTTGGACCCCGCTACCAGGGGCGCTGCCCCCGGACCCCCGTACTTAGATTCCGTAACGGCTTCTAAAACATAATCAAAACACATTTTTCAAGTAAAACGCCACGAAATAAAAATAATAATAGTTGAGATTATTATTACAAATCCGTCACCAACGGGCCGTACATGTTTTCAAACATATTTCAGAATCAAACAAGTCGATGTAACTTGTATCAATTCAATCAACCAAATCGTAGTAATTTGGGCATATATATAAAGTTGTATAACAACTACAAAGGTAGTCTTTCGAGATACCGGTACAATTAATAACAATCAAGTGTCGTGAACACATTCAGGTTTCAAGTCTTTGGACATCAATTCACTGCTAATTACTTCAAGTTTATTAAATTAAACACTTCAAGACTCAGGTGAGTTTCATAGCCCCGTTTTCACTGCTTTACAACTAGGGGTGTGATATTACTACTCGATTTTGTTTTACAAGTAGAACGCAAGTGCCAAACTTCAAATACTACATGAGTTTCAAGCTAATCAATTTAAAGTCCTCCATAAGCATAGTCTCTAGTATTTTATAGCGTGAATGTTAGTATATGATATCATATAGGATTGACAATCCTCATCCGGGTTAGCACGCACTAACCGGTCAAACGGATGTATTAGCATTTGGGAAGACGAGTGTGAATTAGACACTCGTAGGAGGCATTTCAAGTTAGGTTTCCTTAATTGGGCCTGACAAATCAAGTTAAGCTCAGACTATGTGCTCATGGACAGTATAACTTTTATTTTGCTTAATTGCATTTTAAATTCAATATAAATCTTGCGGTTCTGACAACTATACATTGACATACAAACCTGTGAGCTCACCAGCGTTTTCGCTGACCCATTTTAGTATTTATCACAGGTACCCAGCAGTAGTTTGGCTGCACAAGCAGGAATTATTAGCTCGAGTCAGCATACATACAACTAGAGATTGGACTGCATTATTATATTTTGTAAAAGTAATTATGCTATGTAATCTCTAAATTTCAGGAACCGAGCTAATGTAACTATATTTTGATGTAAACATTTACTGTATCTATACAAGTTTAAAACGACGCATATAGTGGTCGTTCATTATATCTTATGTGCTTTGTATATTGATTAGTGACACCCAAATCGAGCTTCCGCAAATCATTAAATTTGGGGGTGTCACAACCAGGGACTAGTTTTATACAATTTTCAAACTTTTGGATCTGACCGCAAAACATATTTTAATATTACAATTTTAGTTTATTATTCTAAAATCCCCAAATCAATCAATTCACAATTTCACAGATTGCAAACACATCGCCAGATCAAGACTAGGTTCACCTTCAATTGCACATCGCTCAAACGACTTCGATGCAAGGAGAGCATAATCCAAAGCCTTAATCGGTCCATCACCGGACGCGATTGTATCACGCGCGAGCTTCAGTAAAAACGGACCTAGATCCGGATTGTCTAGCGACGATTCGTCAAGTAACGAGTGTTTTTCCAATGATTTCTTCTTTTTCCGGAGCTCCGATTCGGCGACGGCTTTGGCTCATGAGGACGACGGTGATAAATCATTGCGCCGGTGAGGCTGATTTGGTTGAAAACTTTCAGATGCTCTGAAAGAAAACTTTCTTATAAACCTTTATAAGAAGTATCATGAAAGAGTGGACACAAAAGTGGAAGAAACTTAAAGAAGTTGAACACTTCTTTGAGTACCAGTACCTTTCAAGGGACAATGGCTGTGCAGATGACATGGCGAGCTGTATCGAAAAAGGTCCCCGTTATTAAGAGGAAATTAAATGTTGTTAGAAGGTTTTCACGCTTTAAAAAGCCTTCAAGTAAGTCGAGTCTTCCGTTGTCTAGAAACTTTACATCTTGATAGAAGTATAGAATAATGTTAGAAGATAGAAAGTATAAGGAACTGTTGTTATAGAATATAAGGATTTGTAGAAGAAAATGTGTTGATTAATTGATGAATCATTCACAGTTTTGTAATATGATATGATCATGAGGCCTTAAAGTGTTTTTGTTGGTTTGCTTAACTACTGCTTATGAGGCTTCAACATTTTTTGTATACACGTTTAAATTGATGTTGAAACAAAAGAAAAAGACTTTGATCTGTGGAAATGTCTTCGGTTAATTTCTTATTTATGTGTTTGTTCGTATCAATAATATTATGGCTACTGTTTATGTAAGTATCTATTTAATTTGACATATTTATCTTGTATTTCTTTGTTATTTTGTTTTGCTTGATCATGTTTAGGAATAAATTGTTATTTGTTGAGCTATGATTTAACATAATAATGTTATCTACTTACTTAATTTTATATGTATAGGTAGGTAAAAATAGTTTATTTTGTTTGATATTAACAATTCAGTCATAATTTAAGGTGGAAGTGATTGAGCTATAGATGGTGAAAATGCAACTTAATAAAAACAATTTACCATCGATTCGAGGAGTTTATCAATAGAAGAAACAATGGCAGAACTGCTATCGTTAGCTTCCATTTCTCAACAGCCGTACGTATCGGAACTACTTTCATTCACTCTTGATCGATTACACAAGGAACCAGAGCTTCTATGCGTCGATGCCGAACGAATTTGGAGACACATGCATTAAACTTTTAGGGTGAAAAAATTGATCTGAAACGTTTAAGTTACCGCATTTTAACTTTTAAGGTGGTGTAAAACTGATATGCAAAATAGATTTCAGTTAAATCATTCAATTTTACATTTAAATTACTACATTTAACATTTTAAGTTACTGCATTTTAAGTTTAATGTGGTGGAAAACTGATATGAATAATAGATTTAAAAAAAATACTGCACGTTATGTTTAAACTACTGCATTATTATGTTTTAATTACCGCATTTTACATTTTTTAAGCTCATGTAAAACTAATATGAAAAAATAGATAAAAAATCACGCATTCTACGTTTATGTTACTGTATTTTTATGTTTAAGGTGGTGAAAAACATATCTAAAAAAGAGATATCGAAAACTTACTGCATTTTACTTAACTACTGCATTTTAAGTTTAATGTGGTGGAAAACTGATATGAATAATAGATTTAAAAAAAACACACTGTATTTTAGGTTTAAACTACTGCATTTTAAGTTTTAATTACTTTATTTTACATATCTTAAGCTCGTGGAAAACTAATATGAAAAAAAATATATAAAAAAATTACTGCATTTTACGTTTATGTTACTGCATTTTATAATTTAATGTGCTAAACGATTGATCTGAAATAGTAGATCTCAAAAATTACTGCATTTTAAGTTTAAGTTACTGCATTTTATGTTTAAGGAGATTGAAAACTGATATGAAAACTAGATCTTGAAAACTTACTTCTTTTTATGTTTAAGTTACCGCATTATAAGTTTAAGTTACTGCATTTTAAGTTTAATGTGGTTGAGAACTAATATGAAAAATATTATAAAAAAAAACACTGCATTTTTCATTTAAACTACTGCATTTTAAGTTTTAATTACTTTATTTTACATATCTTAAGTTCGTGGAAAATTAATATGAAAAAATATATATAAAAAAATTACTGCATTTTACGTTTATGTTACTGCATTTTATGTTTTAAGGTGGTAAAAGATTGATCTGAAATAGTAGATCTCAAAAACTTACTGCATTTTAAGTTTAAGTTACTGCAAAATAATTACATTTAAACTACTGCATTTTACGTTTAAATTACAGAATTTTACATTTTTTAAGCTCATGTAAAACTGATATAAAAAAATAGATTAAAAATTCACTGCATTCTATGTTTATGTTACTGTATTTTATGTTAAGTTGGTGAATAACTTATCTAAAAAAAGTAGATATCGAAAACTTACTGCATTTTACATTTAAGTTACTGCATTTTAAGTTTTAAGGTAGTGTAAACCTGATATGCATAATAGATCTCGGATAATTACGTTTACAAAGAAAAACCTCATTTTTTTAGAAATATAAATTGACTGCAATTTAGTAGTACTGGATCTTTGTGTTTTTACTTAAAATGAAGAGTATGTTGTTGGTGTCCATACATTATATGTTGTTATACTTATGTTTGCCTCCACATAACGCCCTACCACCTGTCCGAGAAATCAGCCTATACGTTATTGAATAGACACATATTGTATTAGATAACTAGTAATGTAATTATACTTATGTTTGCTTTCATCATGTACATCTGTACTTACTTTGTTAATTTCGATGTTTGATCAATTGTGGTATACTTTTCTTGTTTAAAAATGCATATTAAAAACAATGTTAAGAAGTCGCATATTGTTAAGAATAAATGTCAAAATCAACTATCAACTTATTCATTAATCAAATAATTATCAAATAGGCTAACTATCTACTTCTTATTCTCTTGATAAACCGATATTCAAACACAATCTAAAAAGCTATGATAACAAGTCTGCCATTGTAAAACATACCACCAAAACAAATTTTATCAATAACAACAAACTTAAGATAACCTAACAACTCATTTTTAAGGTAATATATCAAAATGATAACAGGTACAGAAAATGTAAGCAATTGTCTAACAAGATAAAAAATTGGTACAAAAATTAAACCTTTTGAGCAATAGTAGTAGCAGCTTTAACCACTAAACCACGAGTTGACTTGATAGTCAAACTTCTTCTAAAAGGTGAAGAAACAACAACAGATGAAGCTTTAGGTAATGTCGTGGAAGCCTTTAATCCATCAAACGCCGGAACAAATATGTAACACCCCCAAAAAGTCGTTGAGCGGAAACATTTAGTTAAAGTACTGGGGTGTCACAATAATAAAGCATGCATACTTATCAGAGCTTATGATTACAACAGAACAAATTATATTAAGATGCCAAAAGTATTAATTGCAAGATTTACGATTTTATCAAATCGTACAAGTTAAAAGTAATATGTATACAAAAGTGGATTTCTAGAATATGACAAAACAGTTTCAGTTATACTAGAGAAATCCATATGTTTTTCCAAAAAGTTGGCATCCTAAAGCTTCACGGGTCGCCTAATTCTCCATGTGTTGGCGATTCTTACATGCGCAGCTAATTCCCTGAAAAACATAGTAAAAGTCAACAACGAGGTTGAGTGAATTCACATGTTTTTATGTTGTAAGTTATTGTTTCAAGTTTTGTAGTCATAGTTGTTGAACCAAATACGTTCATAAATAGTAATTGCCATAATAGTCGAGTAATGTTTAGTGGATCGTCATCCAAAGTATAAGTTTAGTGGGTTATTCGCCCAAAAGTTTCGGTTTATGTGGGATGTTGCCCAAAATCAGTTGTGTTGGGACGTTACCCAAAATGCGGTTTACGTGGGATGTTGCCCGAAAATAGTTGTGTTGGGACGTTACCCAAAATCATATGTTTGAAAACGTGTTGCTGGTCGTTCTCCAGTAGTTTTAAAGTTTGAGTCGGTCGTTCTCCGACTAGTTACCAAATGTACCGGTCGTTCTCCGGTAAGATACCAAGTTAGCACCGGTCGTTCTCCGGCGAGATACAATGTTAGTACCGGTCGTTCTCCGGTAAGATACCATGTTAGCGTCGGTCGTTCTCCGACAAGTTACCAATATGTACCGGTCGTTCTCCGGTAAGATACTAAATGTGTTTCACATAGTGATAATAGTTTTGTATGGAAAGTCATTTCGTACGGACAGTTGTAGTAGTTGACCGCAGTTATAAGCAGTTGGTATAAGTGTACCAAAAACAGTTATGTGATAGTTTGTATAACAGTTTAACAGTTCAAGTATTCTAATTGTTCGAGTAAACAGTATGATAAATAATCATATAGTAAGAGCAGTTATGGCAATCAGTAAATCAGTAAAGCAGTTGACTATGTTTTCCACCCCAAAAGTAGTTAAAAACAGTAAAAGTAGGGGCTGTGAACTCACCTGTTGAGTTAAGTAGTTGTGCGAGTGCTAGCAAACCTAAGCCCAAGTACAGTCCAGAATCTCCTAACGTCCTAAACGTACGAGATTTAATAAGTATGTGGATGTCTAAGTTAATCATCCATGCTAGTGTTTGTACTGTTTGTAAAGTTCACATATAGTATCGTATGCAAGTATTCGTTATCGGTTAAGTTCGACACTTGGTGTAAAAAGAGTTTGCAAAATTTCTGTTTTCTGCGACACAGTATGCGACACTAATGTGGTTATGCGACACAATGGTTGTGTCGCATAAGGGTGCGACACAAGGGCTATGCGACACAAGGGTTGTGTCACATAGGTGATCGATGCTAATTCAATAGCGACACTAGGGTTGTGTCGCAGAGATTCTACGACACAATGGTACGACACAACATGCGACACAATGGTTGTGTCGCATGGATGGTTTATGCGACACTATATGCGACACAGTCGTTGTGTCGCAAAGATGAACACCCAGGCAGTAGCAGCGACTGCCGTGATTTTTCCGGCCAAAACCCGATTTTAACATGTTTTCCGGTCATAAAACCTTGATTTTCTCCATTATATAGTTAAAACAAAGTTGTAGGTTCAATATTACACCCATATAACACCTAAAAACGAGTAAATCTAAGTTTTTAGAAATTTCTTACAATTGCGAATCGTGACCGATTGAGGAAGAAGATGATGATACGGCTTTTGTTAATGTTGTTCCTTAGCTCAAGAGGATTCCGAAAATGTAACTTTTGTGGGTTGATTTGTGAATCCGAATTTTTGGTGTGGATTTGGTTGAGAGAAAGTGTGTGTGTTTTTGGTGAGAATGAAATGAAAATGAAAGAAAAGATGGAGATGGAAGGTGGTTTTGTCCCACTTTTCATCTCCTGCGTTTTCGTCCCGTGTTTGTTTACCCGATCGTTAAATGTTACATTATTTTAACTAATATATTTTTAAATTACATTTTTCATTATATTTTTAATTAAGATCTTTTTATGAGTTTATAAAATTTAATTATAAGGTTTTTAAATCTTTGTTTTATTTTAGTTATACGAGTTGACGTTTTATGTTATAAAATGTTATGTAAATATTATCGACATAATATTAAATTGTAAATGACGTTATTTAATAACTTTGTTTTATTAAATAATTTTGTTCACCAACAGTCGTATGTTTTTGTCGCGTTTGTTTTCAATTTGTTCAGTACGTAATTACAACTAATTACGAATACGTAATACTACGCGTATTATCTAGTTGGGCTATGCTAGACTTACCTCTAAAATGTGTTGTGAATTCACTCAAGTAGGGAATTAGCCTAATAATGCAAGTGATTAATATTAATAATCGTGTTCAAATTTGCGGAGTGTTACATTCTCCCCTCGTTAGAGAAATCTCGTCCCAAGATTTAAATCAAGTCGGATCGCCCATGGCGTATGTTCTCCGATAAGTCATGTTGTTAACAATAGTAATAGTTTGCATGGCGTTAAATTGTTGCCATAAAAGTTCAATCAGTTTAAGTATGCTCGCGGCATAGTTCAATACGTTGTGTGTTTCGTTTCGTGGTTAAAGTTTACCAAATGTTGTGTTCAAATTGACATTCGAATAAAACGTATATTAAATCGTAGCAATAGTCGCTAAAACGTACCGTGCTAGTTGAGGTCTGCAACCGTTTCTGGTGCACGGAGGATGTATGCGCGGCTTGGGGTGTAGCCTTTGTTAACGGTGCGGTTGTTGTCGTTTTGATTGTTGCGGTTGTTGTTCGGTTGTTGGCATTGGTTTCGGTGATGTCCAGGATCACCACACCTAAAGCAGCCGGTGTTTTGCCCCTCGGGGGCGGCTTGAGGAGGTAGGTTTGTCCTACAGTTCTGTGCTAAGTGACCGGGACGTCTGCAGTTTTGACAAAATGTACAATCACCATCGTGGTGTCTCCCGCACTTGTCACACCTCGGTTTGTTGCCAAGGTAGGTTTTGGGTCCAGGGTTGGTGATTGCAGCGAAGGCTCGGGTGTTTCCCGGGTTTTTGTTTTGTTGACCCTGGCGGTCGTTACCCTCGTTGTTCCATTTGCGTTTATTGTTTCCAGAGTCGCCCGCATCAGTACGGGTAAGTTTAGCTTTCCCTGTAGTAGCTTTAAGGGTTCCAATCAAGACCGCGTCGTCGGTCAAGCTTTGAGCCAGATCAACTGCGCTCCTAAAAGTGGCGGGTTTGGAGGACATAACCATGCCTCGGATTTGTGGTGCCAAACCCCTGTTATAACGCTCGATGCGTTTGCTCTCGGGGGTCACCATATGGGGCACCAGACGTGCAAGCTCCTGGAATCTAGTTGTGTAACCGGAAATGTCAGCGCCGGTCATTTGTATGTTCCAGAATTCAGTTTCAAGTTTCTGCATCTCGTTGGGAGGGCAAAATTCCTCCATCATCATTTGTTTCAAAGTTCCCCAGGTCATGGAGTAAGCAGCTGGGCGCCCCATAATCTGGACTTGAGCGTTCCACCAGGTTAGCGCTTTGTCGGCTAAAGTGCAGGTGGCGTATTTCACAATTTTGTCGGTGGCACAGTCGCTGATGTCGATCACCGATTCCATTTTCTCAATCCAGTGGACCAGGCCAATGGCCCCTTCGGTCCCGGTGAAGGTGCTAGGTTTACAAGACTGGAAGGTTTTGTAGGAGCACCCCTGCTGGGTATTGTTTGGGGTTTCACTGTTAACTGGAGTGGCTCCGCTATTGTTGGTCAGGTTTTCACGATTGCGGTTGGCCTCGTATTGAGCGATGGCTTCAGCCACGCGGCGTTCGATTATTTGCTCGTTTGTTTCCGGAGGCGGAGGTGGAGTATTTCGGCGACTGTTTCGAGTCTTTCTTTGTTTAGGAGGCATGCTGACGTTCTGCGATGAAAAGATGCAGAAGTCAATGCCAATGAAAAATATGTGAGGAGTAAAGTTTCACATATTTCAAGTTTTTGAGTATCAAGAAAAATTGTCGAATCCCCATCACGTATCTTACGACTATGAAACACCCATATGTACTCAGTATAATATAATCACGTTGGCCAGGCGTCATTATATGATGCTAAATACATACTTCTTTTCATCAACCGTTTAATACGATCAGGTTCATATGAGATCTGAGTACAATGAACGAGTCGAATGTGGTGAACACTTCACGCGTATCGAGGTATCGCAACGATAGTTTAGATGTATGTAAATGTATGTATGCATGTACGTTCTAGCCAAGGCTATAGTCTAGGTCTCTAGGTTTCTAAGTCACCTAAAGTTTCCTAGTTCGCTATAACCAATGGCTCTGATACCAATCTGTAACACCCCCAAAAAGTCGTTGAGCGGAAGCATTTAGTTAAAGTACTGGGGTGTCACAATAATAAAGCATGCATACTTATCAGAACTTATGATTACAACAGAACAAATTATATTAAGATGCCAAAAGTATTAATTACAAGATTTACGATTTTATCAAATCGTACAAGTTAAAAGTAATATGTATACAAAAGTGGATTTCTAGAATATGACAAAACAGTTTCAGTTATACTAGAGAAATCCATATGTTTTTCCAAAAAGTTGGCATCCTAAAGCTTCACGGGTCGCCTAATTCTCCATGTGTTGGCGATTCTTACATGCGCAGCTAATTCCCTGAAAAGCATAGTAAAAGTCAACAACGAGGTTGAGTGAATTCACAGGTTTTTATGTTGTAAGTTATTGTTTCAAGTTTTGTAGTCATAGTTGTTGAACCAAATACGTTCATAAATAGTAATTGCCATAATAGTCGAGTAATGTTTAGTGGATCGTCATCTAAAGTATAAGTTTAGTGGGTTATTCGCCCAAAAGTTTCGGTTTATGTGGGATGTTGCCCAAAATCAGTTGTGTTGGGACGTTACCCAAAATGCGGTTTACGTGGGATGTTGCCCGAAAATAGTTGTGTTGGGACGTTACCCAAAATCATATGTTTGAAAACGTGTTGCTGGTCGTTCTCCAGTAGTTTTAAAGTTTGAGTCGGTCGTTCTCCGACTAGTTACCAAATGTACCGGTCGTTCTCCGGTAAGATACCAAGTTAGCACCGGTCGTTCTCCGGCGAGATACAATGTTAGTACCGGTCGTTCTCCGGTAAGATACCATGTTAGCGTCGGTCGTTCTCCGACAAGTTACCAATATGTACCGGTCGTTCTCCGGTAAGATACTAAATGTGTTTCACATAGTGATAATAGTTTTGTATGGAAAGTCATTTCGTACGGACAGTTGTAGTAGTTGACCGCAGTTATAAGCAGTTGGTATAAGTGTACCAAAAACAGTTATGTGATAGTTTGTATAACAGTTTAACAGTTCAAGTATTCTAATTGTTCGAGTAAACAGTATGATAAATAATCATATAGTAAGAGCAGTTATGGCAATCAGTAAATCAGTAAAGCAGTTGACTATGTTTTCCACCCCAAAAGTAGTTAAAAACAGTAAAAGTAGGGGCTGTGAACTCACCTGTTGAGTTAAGTAGTTGTGCGAGTGCTAGCAAACCTAAGCCCAAGTACAGTCCAGAATCTCCTAACGTCCTAAACGTACGAGATTTAATAAGTATGTGGATGTCTAAGTTAATCATCCATGCTAGTGTTTGTACTGTTTGTAAAGTTCACATATAGTATCGTATGCAAGTATTCGTTATCGGTTAAGTTCGACACTTGGTGTAAAAAGAGTTTGCAAAATTTCTGTTTTCTGCGACACAGTATGCGACACTAATGTGGTTATGCGACACAATGGTTGTGTCGCATAAGGGTGCGACACAAGGGCTATGCGACACAAGGTTTGTGTCACATAGGTGATCGATGCTAATTCAATAGCGACACTAGGGTTGTGTCGCAGAGATTCTACGACACAATGGTACGACACAACATGCGACACAATGGTTGTGTCGCATGGATGGTTTATGCGACACTATATGCGACACAGTCGTTGTGTCGCAAAGATGAACACCCAGGCAGTAGCAGCGACTGCCGTGATTTTTCCGACCAAAACCCGATTTTAACATGTTTTCCGGTCATAAAACCTTGATTTCCTCCATTATATAGTTAAAACAAAGTTGTAGGTTCAATATTACACCCATATAACACCTAAAAACGAGTAAATCTAAGTTTTTAGAAATTTCTTACAATTGCGAATCGTGACCGATTGAGGAAGAAGATGATGATACGGCTTTTGTTAATGTTGTTCCTTAGCTCAAGAGGATTCCGAAAATGTAACTTTTGTGGGTTGATTTGTGAATCCGAATTTTTGGTGTGGATTTGGTTGAGAGAAAGTGTGTGTGTTTTTGGTGAGAATGAAATGAAAATGAAAGAAAAGATGGAGATGGAAGGTGGTTTTGTCCCACTTTTCATCTCCTGCGTTTTTGTCCCGTGTTTGTTTACCCGATCGTTAAATGTTACATTATTTTAACTAATATATTTTTAAATTACATTTTTCATTATATTTTTAATTAAGATCTTTTTATGAGTTTATAAATTTTAATTATAAGGTTTTTAAATCTTTGTTTTATTTTAGTTATACGAGTTGACGTTTTATGTTATAAAATGTTATGTAAATATTATCGACATAATATTAAATTGTAAATGACGTTATTTAATAACTTTGTTTTATTAAATAATTTTGTTCACCAACAGTCGTATGTTTTTGTCGCGTTTGTTTTCAATTTGTTCAGTACGTAATTACAACTAATTACGAATACGTAATACTACGCGTATTATCTAGTTGGGCTATGCTAGACTTACCTCTAAAATGTGTTGTGAATTCACTCAAGTAGGGAATTAGCCTAATAATGCAAGTGATTAATATTAATAATCGTGTTCAAATTTGCGGAGTGTTACAAAATACCTAAAAGTTAAACAAGACCAAACAGTTTTTCTCTAAAATGCAGTAACAATAAAAACTTCAAAAAAATCTTAAAATGCAGTTCAAAACAAAACACACATAAAAATACAGTAACATACACATTCCTTATATGCAGTAGAAAAAACTTTTTAAAAACATAACTAAAATGCAGTAATAACAAACTCACAACTAGATATGCAAACACATAGACTTATAAACAACACATACCTAACATGCAGTGTTTTATCACTAACATCTAGTATTAACACCACATAACTAAATTATTTAAGAACCTGTAACACATAAAATGCAGTAAAACAAAAATCTTAAAAAATTACTAAAATAAATACAAAAAACTTTGTAATATTCAACATCAAAAAAACATGTAAAATGCAGTTAACGAAAAAACATTTAACATCATTTTTCAGATCTAGAATCAACAAAGAAAATTCAAAACTAAAGAATCGGAAAACAATAACGTATATACCTCTCATTATACTTTCAACTTCGTCATCATCATCGGCATCTGATTGACACAAATCGATCATGATATCCTTTTTATCCTGATTCGTACGAACTTGATACCTCGTCGTCCTTTGACTTCTACGAGACGCTATGATAACAAAACAAAAGTTAAAAACTACGGAACAAAGATAAAGATCCGTAGTAGTAGTCTTATACCTAACCGCAATTCCAACAACCACAACCACAAAAGAATTTTACTCAAAAGAAATTTTAAATTAGAAAGTAAAAATCTAAAACTTATTATTATCATGACCTGATAAAGGAATAGCAAGTATATCACCCTCTTCAATAGCTGCATTTCCCAAAGCATTAACCCCCATAAGATCCGTAGTAGTAGTCTTATACCTAACCGCAATTCCAGCTAACGTATCCACCGCTTTCACCACATACGACAAATAAATCGCCGGTAAATAATTATCCGTACCATTAAAACACGTACACGGTAACGGAACCACCAAACTCTGCCCTACATCCAGCACCGTCGGATCACTAATCGAATTCGCCTCTTTCATCTGGTCCGCCGATACAAGTCCACCGTACACCGCGTCCGCAATGTTGGATAACGTATCCGACGGCCGTGTTTTGTAATGTGTAGATACAGATTTACGTATTCCGTCAACACACGAGCAAATGATAGGGATTTTGACGAACAACTGATACGGCAATATGTGCGAGACGACGTCGGGTGACGAAACATCGATTGAGTTCACGGCGAGTAGGTGAATCGGATCGATTTGGAATAACGCCGCGAGTTCGGAGACTTTTAGGTCGGTGTAGAGTATGAAATAAAATAGGCGCGAACAACTTATAAATCGCTGTGTAGATTGTGTAGATTGTGTTTTTCATGTTTTACTTTCTGTATTTTTTCATTTTTGGAGGTGAGATTTTCTTGTTTGCAGTAGAGAGAGTAAGATGTGTTTGAGTAGAGAGAGAAGACGGGCAGCGTGTTTCAGTAGAGAGAGTAATTGAGGATCTGACCGATGAAAGACTGATGGTGTCAAAAATTTTACATAATTCGCCCCTTGACCAAAGTTAATTGCACGCGGATCATTTTGGTTGGTGCGATCTTGGCCGTTGAAAGCAAATGAAGGGTACAGATCTCTTCTGCCTTTGCTGCTCCTCTAAGTATCCCATCTTCCCTGAACCATACCCTAAATGTTATTGCTTTTTTAACAATATTCATCTTTTAATTATGTATTTGTAGGACTTTTAATTAATTTTATGAAAGTACTTTTATTATTTAATGGGCTAGTTATTGTTTATTTGATTATTATTTGAATATTTGCACACAAAAAAATTATTAAATAATATACTAAACACTGAACTGAATACTGAACCTCAAAATTAACCAATACCTCACTTTTCAGCTTTAGTGTTCTTATTCAGTGGTCAACCACTTATAATATTTATAAAGTCCACTCGGTTGACATATCATATTGCATGTAGATTGTCTTATTTTTTAACAAGCGAAACAATTTATATGCATGTCTGAACATGTATTTCTTGAAAAGAAAGTTTAATATAGAGCATCACTAAATGGATTGGGCTTTCACTGGGTGAATCTGAACAGGCTATGGCCCAATCTAGCTACAACAAAGGGTCTAATAACAAACACACGGTCTAAGCACTTTTCCAGTTTTTTGATGGGAAAACATTGGCTACCGTCCAACTACTAATCTCTGGCCAATATGATCTACTGATAACTTTATAGTTCACACTTCATAGTATTTCACTATTTTAGTTCGAATTTGACTTTACTTTAATACTCGATTTTGATTGTTACTCTCTGAGTCTTGTCTAATCGACATGTAAATTTTGCTGCAATTTCTCCTGCGCAACCAATCCATTCGAAAGATATGGTCGATATAAGTATAAAGAAAAGTTTAATAGTAAAAATCGTGATCACCTCTTGTAAATAGCTATTTGTCCATGTATCTGTGGTGGTGTTTTTGGTGTTGTAATAAAACTATTGCCTTTCAAAAAAAAAAAAATCGTGATCACCTGAAGAATGATCTAAAATGACCTAAACAAATTGAAACTATAACTTATAGTAACAGTAAAATCCAATCTAAGAATTTGTAAAATACATGTTCTGTTTCTAATATGTACGGACTACGGAGTAATAACTAATAACTAACAACCGAATATCACTCTTTTACTTTCTTTCCAAATGTGCAGATAGTAATTAAATGTGAAATAGTTTTAGACATATAACTTTAGTTTAGTAAATAATTCACGTGTTTAAATGGGATTAGAATATCCAATTATACAAATGGATATTGTAATACCAAAAGTCTAAATTCTCAATATGATGAATGTTAGTATTTGAATGATTTTATCAAATAAGTGTCAGTAAATGTGTGAGCCTTTGGGAACGCACACATCGACATTGAGATAGTGCTTATTTGCCTAAAGTTATTAATTATTAAGTTAAATGATAAAAGTTAATATTTAAGTAACTAGAGTGATTAAGTTGAAAATAATAAACTTGGGGACCAAGAATTACCTATCTATAAATATACCTTTATAGATTAGGTTTAAGGATCCCTAATTAATTCACAAAATCTCTCCCCTCTCCTCTCTTTGGGGTTCGGCCGAATCACACAAACCCATAGGGGTTTTTTCGGTTTTTGTTTTCAAGCTAAAGGAAGGAAGTCAAGCTAGTTGACTAGATCGGGCAAGTACTAGCATACAAGCATATTGATAAAGACGGTGTTGTGTACGTGACCAAAGAAAGATCTTGCACTTAGATCTAAAGGTTTTCATACAAATAATTCAAGGTAATAAGGTATTACTTAATCCGATTTAATTATTCCTATGTGATCCTGTTTTCCGCTGCCATGTATTGTTTGACAATATGATTCGTGTTGTTTACCTATAGTGGTATCAGCCAAAACATAGGTTAATTTTTATTTTGGATTCAAAACATCAAAGATTGTGGGGGGATTAAGGGTTGGTTTATAATTTATTTTTTATTTGTTATAACCGTGAATATAAAAAAAATATAAAAAAATTAATAAAATTAAATAAAAATTATTACCGAATTTTTTTTTTTAATTTTCGGAAGTTGTTTTTAATTTTTCGGGAATATAAATAAAATAAAGGTTTAGTTAAAATTGTTAATAACTAATTGGTTAAAAGTTAAAAGATAATTAGTTTAAACCTTTATGTTTATAAAATTAAGGAGTTAATTTGAAACCAATCTACCTTGCAATATTTGATGTTTATAATTGTTACCTGTTTGTCATATTTATTTTTTATGCAAAAATTATGTTTGTAAAGTTACATGCATAACTTTATGGGCATAATTAGATATATTGATATTGTTGAAAAGAAATAAAATTGAATTATTGATATAATATTAATTGTTAATTGAATATGTGCGACACCTAAAGATTTTGGATTAATAAAAAGTTGTGTGTGGTTTATTTGATATATGAATTGTTCACGTATTGATAGCTTACGCAATCCAAACTTGTTTATTTGGACGGATGTATGTGGTCCATTTTCCTTTGAAACGGGAGTTAATCAATATGTGAACAATGACCATAGAGACTTTTTGCTTTAGGGCTCACCCAATTTGTTGCGTAGATTAATTCTTTATTTCATGTTATTATTATTTTTGTCAAATGGTTTTTGAAAGAAATAAATTTTAATGTGACTAAAGAATTATGTAACGGATTTAATAACACGTGTGATTGGTAATTCATAATTAAATGCACATCCTCAGTGTATAATTCCCAACTAGGCTCACCTACATAAAGGACGATGTCTAGGAAAGTTATGCGGATGTATTCTATTCCAAATGAGGTCAGGTATTAAGAGATGCTTTGTCGTCCCCTACCTTCACATGCTTTCCTGGTCGTACCTTTTGTAGAGCTACCGAAAGGGTTTTATGATGACGATAGTACGTTTGATTATTATATACACTTGGTGTATAGGAATTAGGCAATCATAGAAACACGTTTAAAAAACCAGTAATAAAAACGTTTTGTTCTTACAACACCAAAATTATGTAACGAAGTTGTGTGCATGCCTCTTCGTACATATATATTTTGTCACCCATGGAATTAAGTCATATTGCTATCCATATTGCTTAGACAACTTGTACTTGCTCATCATTCTGCGTGAGACGTGGGTGAAGGGTATCCATGGTGGATTACCACTCATCGTGAGACGGTGGTGGACTATCTGCAGTCTTCAGTTGGACGACTTAAATCGGGTTATGTAGTGAGACTATAAACGCCGATGGCAATAAGATGCGACGAAACATGATTAATGTCACGATCACCATTTTTGATGCTTGATCGAACCATGACATTAAGTCCCATAATCTAGGAATTGCATAGGTAAATGCAATTACTGAACGTCACTTACCTTTTGAGTATCATTTAGTTCCTAGCAGATCAACTGATGGAACGGTGATATGTCATTTGGATCCTAGACTTAACGGAAAGTAAACCATGGGTTTTACATTTCTATTAAGAAATTTTATGTCGAAAGTACTAATGAGAACTTTCTTTCTGTTTTGTAGAAATGGCACAAAAATCCACTACTGATGAGATTTTAAATGAAACCAAAACAGCGTTAAGAAGCAATAAGCTTTCTGGACCAAACTTTAACGATTGGTATCGATCACTGAGGATTGTCCTAAGAGTGATGGAAAGACTTGATATCGTTACTACACCTATGATCCCTGAGCCAAATGCCACTGCTTCTCAAGCAGAGCATGATCAGTATAGGGCAACTTATAAGATTCACAATGAAGTTGCTTGTCTCATGCTAAGCAGTATGACTCCTGAGTTATGTAAGCAATTCGAGAATAAATGGCCCGATCAGATGATCATTGAGCTGAGTGCATTGTATGAGAAACAAGCCGGCCTTGAGCTAAATGACTTGATTCGAGATGTACATGCATGTAAGCATGTATCTGGAACACCAGTGGGGACTCATGTTCTAGTCATGAAAAGCTTGTTTGATCGCTTGGATAGAATGCAATACTCATATCATGACCCTGTGGCTGTAAGCATTGTCCTCAATTCTCTTTCACCGGAGTTTGATGAGTTTACACGCAACTATAACATGCAGGGTATGAAAAAGTCAATTAACGAACTCCATGCTATGCTAGTGGAATTCGAAAAGAGCATTTCCAAGAATAAGGTAAATGACAACCAAATCCTTGCGATTGGTGGTGGTCAGGCCCAGAAAAAGAAGAAAAAGCAACCGCTACAAGCTAAGGGCAAAGTTGCAAAGACTAGTAAAAATAAGCAAGCTATTGTTTATTCTTCCAAGCCTAAGCAAACCCCACCAGCTAAAAAGGTGCAGGTCGCTAAAGATGATGGGTGTCACCATTGTGGTCAGATGGGACACTGGAAGAGGAATTGTCCTAAGTATTTATCCGAGGTGCAAGAAAAGAAGAGAGTCGGCAATGCCGGATCTTCATGTATCTTGACTATCGAATTATTTTCTTTCTCTAAAACAAATACTTGGGTATATGACACAGGCTGTGGCACTCATATTTGTAACACCTTGCAGGGGTTTAGAGCAAAGAAAAAGCTGAAGAATGGATCATTGTATGTGTACGTCGGCAACGGCATACGTGTAGCAGTGGAAGCCATCGGAAGTTATGACTTACAATTACCCTCGGGCATGATTCTTGTATTAGACAATTGTCATTATGTTCCTTCTATTGTTAGGGGAATTGTTTCAGTTTCAGTTTCAGTATTGAAAGATAGTGGTTTTAAGAATACATTTACAGATTTTGGTATTTCAGTTTCAAAGAATAATGTTCATTATTTTAATAGTATTGCTATTTATGGAATATTTGAAATTGATTTGCATGATTGATGAACGCCAAAATGTGCTATTTTATAGTACTAATTACCCCTTAGTTTGATTAATTTCTTATGCATTTGATTTGAATTCGATACTCATTTCGTTCATATTTTCATTTAGGAATTTTCTGGAGCTTGAATCGGAAAAGAAGCTGAAAACGAGCGAGAATTGAAGAATAGAAGTTAAAAAGAGGAAAAGTGAAGAATTTGGTCGATGGCGAAAAAGCTGAGAAAATCGATCCATACGGCGTATGGAATCCATACGGCGTATGGATCAGTTGAGCCGGGCCGCAAGAAGATGCGGGTTAAACCCATGGGCTTTGCAATCCATACGGCGTATGGAATTCCATACGGCGTATGGATCGTTTCAGCAGAAAACCTAAAAACTCATTTTGCCCTGATTTTACAAAGAACTCATCATATTTTCTTTCAGTCGATTCTCTCAGCCAAAAACCCTAATTCTGGAGCATTTGGAAGGGAAAAAGATAGAAGATAATCAAAGGCTTCATTCGTTCAATCATTAATTCACTATTTCGGTTCGAATACGTTTCTATCTTTCATTTGATTATGATTATGGGCATGCTATTGAATCTGATTTTCTGTAGATATATGATTGGCTAAGTTTTATATACAATTGCTTAGACGATAATACTCGAATGATGATTTGATTATTGAATTGCTAGTTAATATTGAATTTCATGAATGTTTATATGTTTATTCGAAGATCCATGTTTAATTATTGAATCTTGATGATAACCTAGCGTGATGATCCATTGATTTATGATTGAGTTCTCTATTGATTGGTCATTATTGATGATTGTTGGTTTTAATTGACGATTATCACTAAATAGATTGAGTTTGATAGGTTAGGATCAATTATTGTCAAGAATTGGTAATGAATGTGATAACTAGTAATAGTTATAGACTTTGTTGATTCAAGTTATAAGGGTAAATCATATAAACGGTGTAGTTATCATTCATAATATAATTCGGTGGATAACGTTAAATTGAACTGTTAGCGGGTTGAAAACAACTTTATATCTTTCTGAATTGTGTTTAATCAATTAATCCTGCAAAGATGGTTGATACATTTGTCATGTCACAATGAAGTTCATTACATTAGCAATTCAATAAAGTGATAATCGGATTCCGAGGAAACTAGTCTAAGCAATTGTACTGCTTTTACCATTTGAATTTAATCTTTTATTTTAATTAAATTATTTTATTATTTCTTTATTTTATAATTAAGTTTTATTTAATAAATCATTTCTTTTATAATTGTTTATCAATTGTTCGATCGGAACTAAAACGTCCCCACTTTTTATTGCTTTAATTAATTGTAGCAATTTCCAATTTGTTGATATTGACATCCGTTCCCTGTGTTCGACTCGGACTTACTGAACTATACTATATATGATCAGGTATTCTTGCCTGTGTTGTGTGTAGTAAGTTAGGTATTTTTCATTTTAAACTAAAACCCTGTTTACACGACATCAATGATCGTCTTTCACATACTAATAATTCAATGTTTAATATAAGCACTAAACGAGCCAAGTCTAACTTGGACTCATCCTACCTATGGCATTGTCGTCTTGCACACATAGGCAAACACCGTATCGAAAGGCTTCAACGTAAAGGGCTTTTGAAATAAAGTGATGATTCATTTGATAAGTGTGAGTCTTGTGTATCGGGCAAAATGGCGAGGAAACCCTTCTCTCATGAGAATCAAAGGGCAACCGACCTACTAAGAATCATACATAGTGATGTATGTGGTCCCTTTAGGCATATGTCTAGGAAAGGAGCTTACTACTTCGTAACATTTACAGATGATTTCAGCCGTTATGGTTATGTTTATTTACTTAAACATAAACATGAGGTGTTTGAAACATTCAAAGTTTTTCAAAACGAGGTAGAAAATCAACTCGAAAAAACCATCAAGATTCTCCGATCGGATCGAGGTGGTGAATATTTAAGCCTAGAGTTTAAGGATCATCTAAAAGCGCGTGGAATTGTCCAACAGCTTACTCCTCCCTATACACCACAACATAATGGTGTATCGGAAAGGAGAAATCGAACCTTTCTTGACATGGTACGATCTATGATGAACCTTACAACTTTACCATTATCTTTTTGGGATTACGCCTTAGAGACTGCTGTACGCATTCTCAACATGGTTCCCACTAAGAAGGTTGATAACATACCATATGAAATATGGCATGGAAAAGCCCCTAATCTTTCTTACTTAAAGGTCTGGGGATGTGAGGCACTCGTTAAGCGCGATACGCCTGACAAACTCGAGCAAAGATCTGTTAAGTGTATTTTCGTAGGATACCCAACGGAAACGATAGGTTACTACTTCTATAATCCTTCTGAGAATACTGTGAAAGTTGCTCGGTATGCCGAGTTTTTCGAAACCAGGCTTATCGGTCACGGAAACAGTGGGAGGGTTGTGGAACTTGACGAGGTTCAAGAGGAAGATACATCACCTTCTACTCACACTGGTAATCAACAATTTGGGGGGGGGGGGGGGGGGGATAGAATTGAGCCTAAAATCATGCCTCAATCTTATCCTCAAGTTGCGATTGAGCCTCATGATATGCCTCAGTCTCAAACTCAAATTGCTGATGCTCCAATTCGTAGGTCCGAAAGGACGGTACGTGCACCTAATAGATTGAACTTAAACGTTAATCTAGAGGAGGATGGCGTATCAGGGGATCTTAATGAACCTCGAACCTTAAAAGCTGCATTATCAGGTCCTGATGCTGAAAAATGGCTTCAAGCTGCTATGGAGATGCAATCCATGAAAGACAATGAAGTTTGGACTTTAAAGGATAAACCCCAAAATGCTAAAACTGTCAATTGCAAATGGCTCTTTAAGATAAAGACCGACATGGATGGCAATATACACATCTATAAAGCTCGTCTCATGGCAAAAAGATTTACTCAAGTTTATGGAATAGACTATGAGGAAACCTTTTCCCCAGTGGCAGATATTAGGGCTATTAGAATTCTCTTAGCCATAGCAGCGTGCTATGACTATGAGATATGGCAAATGGATGTCAAAACAGTCTTTCTGAATGGTTATCTAGACGAAGATGTCTATATGAATCAGCCAGAAGGTTTTATTGATCCATTACATCCCAACAAAGTGTACAAGCTTAAAAAAATCCATTTATGGACTTAAGCAAGCATCACGGAGTTGGAATAAAAGATTTGATGAAGAAATCAAAAAGTTTGGTTTCGTTCAGAATCTTGATGAGCCATGTGTACATCAAAAAGTCAGTGGGAGTAATGTTACTTTCTTAGTCTTATATGGAGATGACATATTGCTAATGGGAAACAACATTCCAATGCTTGAAGATGTAAAATCTTATCTTGGAAAATGTTTTGACATGAAAGACTTGGGAGAGGCAACATTTATTTTGAGAATTAAGATCTTGAGAGATAGATCTAAGCGGTTGATAGAGTTAAGTCAGAATGCTTACATTGATAAAATACTGAAGCGTTTTAGTATGGAAAATTCCAAGCGTGGATATTTACCAATGCAAGATGGACTTAAACTTAGCATCAAGGATTGTGCTTCTACACCTCAAGAGGTGGAGCGTATGCAAAGGATACCTTACGCTTCGGCAGTAGGGTCTATTATGTATGCGGTAAGATGCACAAGACCTGATGTTGCTTTTGCTCAAAACGTTTATAACACCCCATATATATATATATATATATATATATATATATATATATATATATATATATATATATATATATATATATATATATATATATATATATATATATATATATATATTTTAAACCTGGAAGCGCTAAACAAAACATACATATTATATTATCGAAATTCTGTACAATACATCATGTCTATAACTTAATACATATTTTAACTGTACATGATACTAAAAGACATAGATTCGGGTGTTATATAAAACAACTTCATCGTTAACTCATATCAAAAGATCAGAGTAACATGTTGCCAAACATTCTTCAACTCCCAAACTTCCTGTCCTAGCATAACAAAATTAACAACCTGCAAGAAGTTTAAGCGGTGGGATTAGCACGAAGCTAAGTGAATAGACTTATGGCTGACAGTCTAACTTAGCCACAACAATTCAGTTTACGGCAAATAATATGGTAAACACAATAACATAGAGGATCGGTGGTTCTTGAGGTAACCCTCAAGCCGCGGTGGCCCTCAAGAACGCTTATAACCAACTGTATTTGGCCGATACAGGAAACCGATAAGCTAGTGTACTATTTATTCACACAACACAGTTTCCATAACAACACATGTGCAAGAACCTGTATTGGCCAATCAATAGCAGCCTTTAAGCCCAAAACATATTGACCTCTCAACAATCACATATATGCACATGGCAATATAGCATAGAATCTATAATAACTTGGATCATGACAGGCAACAGTATAATACAGTAAACCACAATTACTTGTCGTAACCTTAACTGTTACAACTAAATTATACTGAGAGTATAAATCCACTCACCTGTCCGTAGTATCTTCAACTCAAAGATCTTATATTATTGAGTTCTTGGATTATCTGAAATACAACAAGATTTCGAGTCAATCTTCATATCATATTGTACATAACTTATTATTAATAATCAAACATATATTAAGTTATATAAACACTATATACAAGCTAAATCACATAATGAAGTTCAAATTAAAAACATCCAGTCATACAGTGGGAATCCGCTCGGATTCATACTGAATCCGTCGGATTCAGACTCAATCCGCCGGATTCCCGGCCACTTTTCAACTCAAAATTAAGGCAGATAAAAATCTACGAAATACGTTCATTTAATCCGCCGGATTCACTTGAATCCGGTTATTACTTGTGCTCGGAATCCGCCGGATTCACATGAATCCGACCGGATTCCCTTGTTTTTCAGTTCTGCACGGTTTGCAATTCCCTGCACACCTCAACTACGAACCAAAATCCAAAAATCAACCAAATTTCAGTTTCTACCAATTTCTGGACTGTACTCAAACATCAATAACTTCTCTAAACATAATATAACATCAACCAACTTCACAAATCAATTTCTAATATCATACATATCAATTTTCTTCATTTATACTAATTTCATCATATGAACATACACACATGAACCCTAGATTTGCTAATCAATTCAAACTTATAAGAATCAACAATAAAATTAACATATAAGTCTCATATAATCATATTATCACACTTACAATTTCAATTTCATATTTAACTCAAGAATCCATCAATTTCTTATAAAATCAATTGTATGAACTAAAGATGAAATTCACTTACAAGCAAGAGATAGCTAATCAATGATGATGAAGATGATTTTGTAGTCCACTTAAGATTTAAAGCTTGAATTAAATTTGTTTGTGATTTTTGAGTTCAAAAGAAAGGAAGCAAACTCAATATTTTGGGAAAGTGATAAAAAGGGGTCGGCTCCTCTAATTTAACACCGACTCATTTTATAATTTACAGTGTAATATTATACCCCTCATTGACCTATTGTCTGGAACCTAAATACCAAATTGCGAGAAACTTATTTTATTGTACCGTCAACTATAACTATTTAAAACAAACAATATTTCACTAGTCACAATTAATCAATTGATCAAATCATCTAAGTTTCACACAAAACATATAAATGCACATAATTTCTTATAACATATTAAATAATTATATCAAATAAAAGGAAATTACCAGCTTACCCCTAGGTCCAAGGTGTGGATGTTACAAATCTCCCCTCCTTAAGGAGATTTCGTCCCCGAAATCTCGCTATGACCAAAAAGCTTTGGGTAACGTATTTTCATACTATCTTCCGTCTCCCAAGTGAGATTGGAGCCCAAACTATGCTTCCACTCTACCAAAACCATAGGAATTTGTTTCTTTCTAAGTTTGGTCACTTTTCTATCTAATAGCTTAACAGGCTCTTCTATTAACCTTCTATTCTGGTCAACTCTTAGGTCATGCAATGGAAGGATTTGGGATTGATCCTCCACATTACATTTCCTTAAATAACAAACGTTAAAAGTATCGTGAATACCAGATAATTCAGGAGGAAGATCTAAAGCAACTGTTTGATCATTAACAATTTGCCTAATTTTAAATGGGCCAATAAATCTAGGGGCAAGTTTTTCTCATTTTCCGAAACGAATAACACCCTTCCATGGTGAAACCTTTAAGTATACCAATTCACCTTCAATAAAAGATACCAGACGACGACGTGGATCAGCATACTGCTTTTGTCTATCTCGAGCAGCCTTTAGTTTTTCGCGAGCAACAGTAACCTTATCAGCTGTAATTTGAACAATGTCAGGACCGGAAAACTGTTTTTCTCCAGCTTCAAGCCAACAAGTAGGAGTTCGACAACGTCTCCCATATAACATTTCTTAGGGAGGCATGCCAAAGCTGGAATGATATGAATTGTTGTAGGCAAATTCTACCAAAGGTAAGTGAGAATCCCAAGAACCACCATATTCAAGAAAGCAAGCCCGCAACATATCCTCAAGTGTTTGGATTGTTCTTTCTGATTGACCATCTGTCTGAGGATGGTAAGCAGTACTTAAATTCACTCGAGTACCTAATTCATGCTGAAGACTTTGCCAGAAATGAGAAATAAATCGAGAATTACGATCAGAGACAATCGATAAAGGAATACCATGACGAGAGACAATTTCATTAATATATAATTGAGCTAACTTAGATAAAGATGCCGTCTCACTGGTAGCAAGAAAGTGGGCGCTTTTTGTCAACCTATCAATGATAACCCAGACCATATCATTACCACAGGACGTTCTAGGAAGTTTGGTGACAAAATCCATAGTTAAATTCTCCCATTTCCATTCAGGAATCTCTAACTGTCGTAAAGAACCATAAGGCTTTTGGTGTTCGGCTTTGACTTGGGAACAAATATGACAAGATTCAACAATACGGGCCAAGTCAGTTTTCATTGTAGGCCACCAATACAAGGGTTTCAAATCATGGTACATCTTTGTGCTTCCTGGGTGAATCGATAACCGAGACTTATGAGCTTCATTTAAAATCAATTCTCGAAGACCACCCAATAATGGAACCCAGACACGAGATTGAAAAGTCTTCAAACCTCGGGAATCATCAATTAACAAGTCTTTTCTCTTTAACATAATCTCAGACTTTAAGTTATGATTGGATAATGCTTGTAACTGTGCAGCCTTTAACTGATTCACCAAGTCAGAGGAAACTTCTAGACGCATAAAACAAATTCTATCAGAAGTACTCTTTCGGCTCAGTGCATCTGCAACCACATTGGCTTTACCCGGATGATATCGGATTTCACAATCATAATCTTTAATTAATTCTAACCAACGGCGCTGTCTCATATTCAATTCCTTTTGAGAAAATACATATTGCAAGCTTTTCTGATCAGTACAAATTACGCATCGAGTGCCATACAAGTAATGTCTCCATATCTTCAAAGCAAATACGACAGCTGCCAATTCCAAATCATGTGTAGGATAGTTTATTTCATGCGTTTTCAATTGCCGAGAAGCATAAGCAATCACTCGATCTCGTTGCATTAAAACTGCACCCAATCCAGCATAAGAAGCGTCACAGTAAATGACAAAATCTTCAGAACCATAAGGTAACGCCAAAACTGGAGCCTGACACAACAACTGCTTTAATGTTTGAAAAGCTGATTCTTGCTGATCACTCCACTGAAATTTAACATCCTTGCGAGTTAATTTAGTTAAGGGACCCTCAATTTTAGAAAAATCTTTGATAAACTTTCGATAATACCCAGCAAGACCGATAAAACTCTTGATTTCAGAAGAATTCTTTGGGGCATTCCAGTTCATTACTGCTTCCACCTTAAATGGATCCACTTTTACTCCATCCTTACAAATAATGTGACCTAAAAACTGAACTTCTCGAAGCCAGAACTCGCATTTGGAAAACTTTGCATAGAGATGTTCTCTTTTCAAGGTTTCAAGAACCAATCGCAAATGCATAGCATGTTCAGATTCAGACTTGGAATAGATTAAAATATCATCGATAAAAACGATTACAAATTTATCCAAAAATGGCTGACAAATCCGATTCATCAAATCCATGAAAACTGTCGGTGCATTAGTCAATCCAAAAGGCATAACCAGAAATTCATAATGGTCGTACCTTGTACGAAAAGCTGTCTTTGGAATATCTTCATCATGTACCCGTACTTGATGATATCCTGATCTTAAGTCAATTTTAGAGAAATACGATGCTCTTTGTAACTGATCAAATAGTTCATCAATTCGAGGCAAGGGATATTTATTCTTTACAGTTCTTTTATTCAACTCCCGATAATCGATACACATACGAAGGGTACCATCTTTCTTTTTAACAAACAAAACAGGAGCACCCCAGGGAGAAGAACTCGGTCTGATAAAACCTTTATCCAATAGATCCTGTATCTGATTCATCATTTCTCTAATTTCAGAGGGTGCTAATCTATAGGGAGACTTAGCTACAGGATTCAAACCCGGAATTAAATCAATGTGGTATTCTACATCTCTTACAGGAGGTAACCCGGTTAATTCGTCAGGAAACACCTCTGGGTATTCAGAAACCACCCGAATATCAGAGATAGATTTTTTTATCTATTTTAACATCTACCACATAAGTCAAATAAGATTCACAGCCCTTCGCCAGAGATATTCTAGCTTTTATTAATGAAATTAAAGGAATATGGCTGCCTTCTCGTTCGCCTCGAGCCACGATATATGACTCATTGGAAATTGGGATTTTTACGAGTTTCTTGTGACAGTCTATGTTTGCCTTATTATAGCTTAACCAATCCATGCCCAAAACTGCATCAAAGCCATGTATTGGCATTAACAAGAAAGAGATTGTAAAAGTATGACTATCTATCAAAATATTTGCCCCAGTTACCAAGGTGGTAACAGGAACCATTTTACCACTAGCAACCTCTACTTCAATAGGATTGGTAATCACAAAGGGAATCAGATTCAGTTTATCACAGAAACCAACAGAAATAAATGAGCAATTAGCTCCAGAATCAAATAACACACGTGCTGGTACTGAGTTTATAAGAAATGTACCAGTGATCACATCATCAGTGTGAATAGCTTCATCCACCGTCATTTGAAAAGCACGGCTAGTTGAAGGAGGTGGATTCTTTCGTTTCCGTCCAGATGATGACGACCCACCAACCACTCCTGATCCCTCAGTCTTCACTTCAGGGCATTGACCAACACGGTGCCCCTCTTTATGACAATTCCAGCACACGTGTCTCGGGAAAACACAATTCTGGATGTCATGACCAAAACCTCCACATTTAACACACCGATTTGTCTGGGGAATACACGGTCCATGATGTCTAGCCCTACAGTTATTACACCAATTCGGACGATTTCCAGAACCACTTTCAACACTCTTTCCTTGGCCTTGTTGTCGACCTTACCAATTCTGCTTCCCTTTTCCAGAATTACCACCCTTTGAGCGTTGAGAAAACCTTTCCTTATTTTGTTGTGCCCGAGCTCTTATATCACTATCAGCTGCACGAGCCAAATTAAAATCCTGTGGGAGAGTACCAGCAAGTCTTACGGTGGTACGGTAATGTGGTGGCAGAGTTCCTACAAAATGCTGAATCTTTGTTATTTCATCGGGAACCCACTGATCTACAAACCTTAATTTCTCCAAAATTTGGTTAATTAAGTCATCCATTGACATTTGTTCCATTAATTGTAGATTTATAAACTCCTGTCGAATTCTAGTCATATCAAATTCAGAACAAAACTGCTTACAAATTTCATTATGAAAATCTATCCATCGGATTGAAGCTTTTTGTTGTGAAGTCAAGGTAGCAGTAATAGAATCCCACCAAGACATGGCTAATCCTTTTAACAACTGAACAACATAAGGGACTTTAAGCTCTTCTTCACATTGAACTACCTCAAATTTCCGTTCAACATCTCTAAGCCAATCCAAAGTAACAGCTGGATTAGAACTCCCGAAATATTCCGATGGTTTACTTGACATAAATGTATTAAACGAACAACCATTTTTGTGAGGAGATGGGGTCTGTGAAACTGGAGGTGAAGATCTAAATTGTTGCTCTTGCAAATACTGTTGTCTCAAAGCTCTAAGTCCGATCACTTCGTCCTCTAGTTTATGCATATACTCATTTTGATCAACATCACTTTCAAGAGGAAGAGAAGTACCCGCTTGACCATGATTTCCTGGAGGTATCTCAGTCCCTGTAGTATGGTTATGAGTGGTGGTTGGTTGTACATTAGCTGCCATCTGTATTCAAAACAACAAACTCACAGTTCGTTAATTGTTAGTACCTAACATACTAACAAATGACTAATCCGTAACTAATCCCCACACCTTAGAATGTTTGGCTTACACAAATAGGCTTGGGATTGCACACTATACCAATGCACAATTCACCCAAACCTACGCTCTGATACCAACTTATAACACCCCATATATATATATATATATATATATATATATATATATATATATATATATATATATATATATATATATATATATATTTTAAACCTGGAAGTGCTAAACAAAACATACATATTATATTATCGAAATTATGTACAATACATCATGTCTATAACTTAATACATATTTTAACTGTACATGATACAAAAAGACATAGATTCGGGTATTATATAAAACAACTTCATCGTTAACTCATATCAAAAGATCAGAGTAACGGGTTGCCAAACATTCTTCAACTCCCAAACTTCCTGTCCTAGCATAACAAAATTAACAACCTGCAAGAAGTTTAAGCGGTGGGATTAGTACAAAGCTAAGTGAATAGACTTATGGCTGACAGTCTAACTTAGCCACAACAATTCAGTTTACGGCAAATAATATGGTAAACACAATAACATAGAGGATCGGTGGTTCTTGAGGTAACCCTCAAGCCGCGGTGGCCCTCAAGAACGCTTATAACCAACTGTATTTGGCCGATACAGGAAACCGATAAGCTAGTATACTATTTATTCACACAACACAGTTTCCATAACAACACATGTGCAAGAACCTGTATTGGCCAATCAATAGCAGCCTTTAAGCCCAAAATATATTGACCTCTCAACAATCACATATATGCACATTGCAATATAGCATATAATCTATAATAACTTGGATCATGACAGGCAACAGTATAATACAGTAAACCACAATTACTTGTCGTAACCTTAACTGTTACAACTAAATTATACTAAGAGTATAAATACACTCACCTGTCCGTAGTATCTTCAACTCAAAGATCTTATATTATTGAGTTCTTGGATTATCTGAAATACAACAAGATTTCGAGTCAATCTTCATATCATATTGTACATAACTTAATATTAATAATCAAACATATATTAAGTTATACTAGTATAGTACCCGCGCAATGCAGCGGTTGTTCATTTTACAATTTTTATTTAGTTAATTAAGTTACAAATTGTGTATATTTACGTACTTTTTGTTGAGTCATGTTACATATTATTCCTCGAGCAGTATTGCATTTTTCTCTAATATTCAATACATTAAAAAAAATTGATATGGATAAATAGTTTTTTTATTAGTTTTGATTTTGTATTAAATATTCAGGAAGGATAGATGAATTCAAAATAGGTTTGTACTTATTTGGAAATTCTATATATGCATGATTGATAACTCTGATGTTAAGGGTACAAATGTAATTTTAATTATTGTTGAAGGTTTAAGACCATGGAGATGTTTTATAGATAGTATAGATAAACACAATATACAAGCTAAATCACATAATGAAGTTCAAATTAAAAACATCCAGTCATACAGTGGGAATTAGCCCGGATTCAAATGAATCCGCCCGGATTCATACTGAATCCGCCGGATTCAGGCTCAATCCGCCGGATTCCCGGCCACTTTTCAACTCAAAATTAAGGCAGATAAAAATCTAAGGAATACGTTCATTTAATCCGTCGGATTCACTTGAATCCGGTTATTACTTTTGCTCGGAATCCACCGGATTCACAGGAATCCGACCGGATTCCCTTGTTTTTCATTTCTGCACAGTTTGCAATTCCCTGCACACCTCAACTACGAACCAAAATCCAAAAATCAACCAAATTTCAGTTTTTACCAATTTCTGGACTTTAATCAAACATCAATAACTTCTCTAAACATAATATAACATCAACCAACTTCACAAATCACTTTCTAATATTATACACATCAATTTTCTTCATTTATACTAATTTCATCATATGAACATACACACATGAACCCTAGATTTGCTAATCAATTCAAACTTATAAGAATCAACAATAAAATTAACATATAAGTCTCATATAATCATATTATCACACTTACAATTTCAATTTCATATCTAACTCAAGAATCCATCAATTTCTTATAAAATCAATTGTATGAACTAAAGATGAAATTCACTTACAAGCAAGAGATAGCTAATCAATGATGATGAAGATGATTTTGTAGTCCACTTAAGATTTGAAGCTTGAATTCAATTTGTTTGTGATTTTTGAGTTCAAAAGAAAGGAAGCAAACTCAATATTTTGGGAAAGTGATAAAAAGGGGTCGGCATCTCTAATTTAACACCGACTCATTTTATAATTTACAGTGTAATATTATACCCCTCATTGACCTATTGTCTGGAACCTAAATACCAAATTGCGAGAAACTTATTTTATTGTACCATCAACTATAACTATCTAAAACAAACAATATTTCACTAGTCACAATTAATCAATTGATCAAATCATCTAAGTTTCACACAAAACATATAAATGCACATAATTTCTTATAACATATTAAATAATTATATCAAATAAAAGGAAATTACCAGCTTACCCTTAGGTCCAAGGAGTGGATGTTACAACGTTGTTAGCAGATTTCAACAGAATCCAGGCGAAAGACACTTGATTACTGTAAAGAACATACTGAAGTACCTTAGGGCTACTAAAGATATGGTTCTAGTGTATGGTGGAAATCCTGAGGCTGAACTAAAAGGTACTGGTTATTGTGACGCCGGATTTCAGACTGACCATGATGACACCAAATCTCAAACTGGATATGTGTTCACCATGAATGAAGGAGCTGTAGTTTGGAAAAGCAAGAAGCAATCCACTACAGCCATTTCTGCAACAGAATCAGAGTACATAGCAGCTGCTAAAGCTGCAATGGAAGCTGTTTGGATCCGGAAATTTATTTCTGGACTTGGTGTTGTTCCCACTGCCAAGTCTCCTATGGATATGTATTGTGACAACACTGGTGCAATTATCATAGCCAACGAACCTGGTGTTCAGAGAAAGGAGCTAGACACTTTCAGAGGAAATTTCATTATGTTCGTGAGCAAGTCAATCAAGGTGAAATTCAAGTACTCAAAGTTCACACGAATGATAACTTAGCAGATCCCTTTACGAAGGCTCTACCAAAGACGAAGCTAACTCACTTAATTGAGGGCATAGGACTTCGTTTGTCAAGTAATCACATGTAAATCCGTGAATTTAGTATTTGGATATATGGATGTACTAAACAATTTTATTTATTAATGAAATTTTTATTGTGATATTTTATTTTCATAAATCCTATTTTTCATGTTTTATCCTTGAATAAATGTTGTGGAATATTATTCTAAATATCCGTTGTCGGTCGATCATATGGGAATATGATTGAATTAAGACAATATCTGAGTGTTTAGTCAGCTTGGCTCACTAACTCACATGGTATTCATTCGGATGCATATTGGATTTTTCCACATGAATTATTACTTATGGATCTTTGTCATTAAGTATAATTCATAAAGTTGTTGTCCTTAGACTTGAGATGCAAGTTACTACTCATGTACGTAGTGCATTATTTGATCATAGTTAATACTACTCCTGGATAAGGGTGGGAAAAAGGCTAGTTTTGGTAATGTTGCGAAATACGATGACTACCAGTTGTATTCAATAAAGGATTTATTCCTTCAGTGAAAAACTGAAGTTAGATACTTACTGGGCCACTCATGAATACTTAAGATGTTTGTCTGGCCAGACCCTAATAAATCTAGAACTGTCTCGACTATATTTGGTAATCTTAAGTGATTCGCAAAATAAGAAACAGAAGTTAAAATGGAATGACTTTGATCCATCTTCAAGTTTTAACTAGAGTATCTGTAACAAAAGGATATAAACTGAACATAGACTCACAGTGACTTTGGTGAAACTTCACTCGTGCATTTATGGGAACATTGATATGTTGCTAGACAATAAATCAATGTTATCATATTTGTTTGAAAATTATTCAAAAATGAGAGCTGTTAGTATTTGAATGATTTTATCAAATATGTGTCCGTAAATGTGTGAGCCTTTGAGAACGCACACATCGACATTGAGATATTGCTTATTTGCCTAAAGTTATTAATTATTAAGTTAAATGATAAAAGTTAATAATTAAGTAACTAGAGGGATTAAGTTGAAAATAATAAACTTAGGGACCAAGAATTACCTATCTATAAATATACCTTTATAGATTAGGTTTAAGGATCCCTAATTAATTCACAAAATCTCTCCCCTCTCCTCTCTTTGGGGTTCGGCCGAATCACACAAACCCATAGGGTTTTTTTCGGTTTTTGTTTTCAAGCTAAAGGAAGGAAGTCAAGCTAGTTGACTAGATCGGGCAAGTACTAGCATACAAGCATATTGATAAAGACGGTGTCGTGTACGTGACCAAAGAAAGATCTTGCACTTAGATCTAAAGATTTTCATACAAATAATTCAAGGCAATAAGGTATTACTAAATCCGATTTAATTATTCCTACGTGATCCTGTTTTCTGTTGCCATGTATTGTTTGATAATATGATTACCTATAATGAATTGAAGTAGAGTATATTATATACAATTATACACACATGAGATGTACACAAACAATCACATCACATATATATAGAAAAAGAAATAACCAATATGGTAAGGGTTTATTGTTTGGTTATGTGTCGAACTTTACACATTTTACTATTGTATGTATCAAACTTTAAAACCTCCTATTGTATGTATTCAAGTTTCAAAACCGTCTATTGTATGTTTTTTGCTTTGTTTTGGCTACATAAATTGACATGTTTTTCTAAGTTCAACACATACGATAGTAAGTTAAATGCATACAATAGACGGTTTTGAAACTTGAATACATACAATAGGATGTTTTAAAGTTTGATACATACAATAGTAAAAGGTGTAAAGTTCGATACATAACCAAAATATAAACCCATATGGTAATTCAAGAATTAATTACTGTACACTCTGAGAGCTTTTCTCAATACTTTCAATAGTTGATCTATCCTTCAAATATCTTTGGGCACCAATTTCAACTAAGTCTCAAAAACTTAGATATGTTCTTCTATTGTTAGTTTGGATCTTAGATCTGGTTCTAGTTCCTGTAGTCTTTCATGGTGATATTTCAAGTGGTTTTGTTTTATGAGTGACTAGGAGCAAGTTGTGTTTTTCATTCACGTAAGGCTCAGTTTGTCGATTTTTCGTTCTCTATTTTGAATAAAAATACAATTTCAAGAATCGTACTTGACTCCCCTTCTTCTCGGACCACCAACCTGTTGGGATATGAAAATTAATTTAATATGGAAACAAGATCTCGTTTTTTTGGTTAGTGGATGGAGATGCAAAACGTAAAAGGCTTATATTGCATCGGCAATATTTAATTTATTTGGCTTGTTGTCTAAGTTAGGTTTAGCCTATAAATATAACCCTATTGTATTTGTAATCCTTGAGCCATAAAAGAAAAAGAAGAAAACTCTCTGGTTTGGCCCCGTGGACTAAACCAATCTCCACGTTGGAGATTGGACATAACCACGTTAAATCCTTGTGTTCTTTATTGCTTTCGATTATCTTGTTTGCTTATTATTCTTTATCCGTTTATTGTTTGTGGGTGTAACGCGATTACACGTTGCGTTGTTTTGGTTGGTTAATTATCAACAGGTATTAGAGTGATCAACTAATAGTTGTTGGTTGTTTGATTCCGCTGTCAATTCCTAACAACTGGTATCAGAGCTTCATGGTTTGAAGATTCGGGAACAATAGCGGATGTGAGCACGATCAAGATTAGGTTTTTTTGATGGTTAGGGTTTCTATTCTATTTGGAAGATATAGATCTGGGAGAGGTCTTGATCCGGAAGAAAAGAAAAATCATCGGGGAGCAATTGATAGACACGGTTTAGGATTTTGTTTTGTAACAGGTTATCAAAATTGTTAGGCTAGGCTACGACTAGTTGAAGAAAGAAAAGAAATTGCTGACGAGTTGAGAATCGCGACGTGAATGGTTTAAATTGTGATGCGATGTGGGTTTTCAATTGCGACACGATTGTTGATGATCGAGACGTGATCTTGTGTTGAAATCGCGATGCGATTTCTGGGATTTGGCGACGCGATTATGGGTCAGAGAGTTTCTTGTGGATTGAGATACGACGATACAGCCGGTGGTCGGTTGCGTTTATAATGTGATTAGTTGTGGCGGTAATAGGGTCGGTAAATAGTTTTTGATAGATGGTTTGTTGCGGAGAGAGTTTTGGGATCCGGGTTATGGATTCGTGTTCTTTATTCTTTGCGATCCCGTGTAAAAGAATAAGTGAACGTTATCAGACTAGGCGTTTGATGTTGCGAGTGTGGGATGTGATTCTTGAGACTTACTTGATACGGATGGATTCTCAAAGATGTGAGGTTTGTTACGGAGCTCAAGAGGATAGTTTTCTCGATTTGGGTAGATGGGTAATAAACGGTACCACATCCGTTTGGTAATCGGCAGTGGGAGTTATAGAGGGAGTTTGTTGTTGCTCGCGAGGTTGAAATGGGAGACCATATGTTTGGTCGGTTATTCCATAGGTTTGAAATGATTAGGTGGGTTAGAGCTTCTACACTTGGAGATATTGGTTGTTGAAGATGTCGGATAGAACGTGTTCGACTGGGCTCGGGTATCGATTGATGTTTGGTTCAACGATAGAGTGAAATCTTCTGGAGGAACCAATTGAGAATTTTCTTGTGGGTTAGAGGCGGATAATCTTGTAAGTCCTGTTGAGCTTTCGAGATATTGTTGAGAGTGTCGGGAACTCTTGGGAGTTTGGAACCGAGGGAAGTGTCGAAGCTAGTGGGAGTTTGACAACTAGTGGGAGTCTTGAGACGGTTGTGCGATTAATAGATCTCAGGTTTCTACGAGTTTAGTGTGCAAATTCCGGCAACACTAGAGCATTTGGACCTTCGTTGTTACTCTCTAATGGCAAAGTAATTTGCGACTGACCGGGTGTTATGAACCAGAGTCTTCTCAGAGAGCCGCGGTTATTATTTTGATTCGTACAGTGGGAGCGGGCTGAGTTCGAGAAGATGCGTTCATAGAAATCATACGTATGTTTTTGGGTCAGTGTACCAGCGGGAAAGCGAATGATGAAGAAGTAGATTTTAAGGTTGTGATTGCGTTCTCACTGATAAGCCTTGATAATGATCTACGGGTTATTCTAACGGTGATTTTCTGATTGCTGGGAAGGAAAATCGGATGGATGAAATTCTGTACGGATGGTCGTTGACATGTCGGTGGCAGGATCAGACATGGCTGTAATCGACGAGTTGAAGAGATAGGTGTCTCTTGGTAGAATCCTGTGGTTGGAGTTTCGCACGCTTCAACGAATCTTCTTGGGCCTAGAAGATGATGATGGTGGTTAGAGAGTGGTCCCAGTTTCATCATGTGAGTGTTCTGGTAGCTTTGTGTCAAAAGTCTTCCGACTCTGTGTGGTCGAGCGGCGTGTCCCGAATTGTATTTCGGCGGTGCGAGGTTTGAACAAGTGACATTGGTGAAGGGACGAGATTGTGAAGGATTACTGATTTTGGGGTTAAATTAATCTTCAAGTGGGAGATTGTTGGGATATGAAAATTAATTTAATATGGAAACAAGATCTCGTTTTTTTGGTTAGTGGATGGAGATGCAAAACGTAAAAGGCTTATATTGCATCGGCAATATTTAATTTATTTGGCTTGTTGTCTAAGTTAGGTTTAGCCTATAAATATAACCCTATTGTATTTGTAATCCTTGAGCCATAAAAGAAAAAGAAGAAAACTCTCTGGTTTGGCCCCGTGGACTAAACCAATCTCCACGTTGGAGATTGGGCATAACCACGTTAAATCCTTGTGTTCTTTATTGCTTTCGATTATCTTGTTTGCTTATTATTCTTTATCCGTTTATTGTTTGTGGGTGTAACGCGATTACACGTTGCGTTGTTTGGGTTGGTTAATTATCAACAGGTATTAGAGTGATCAACTAATAGTTGTTGGTTGTTTGATTCCGCTGTCAATTCCTAACACAACCAACCATCACCCCCTTTGTCTCTTAACCATCGTTTACCCACAACCGTATAAGATGTTTGTTTATCGACACCGGTTTTCTTTCGCCTCTTCACTCCGGTTCGACGCCTTCCTTCAACATTTTCATGTTGGCGTTTAGATGTCTTTTCGGTGTTTTGCCCTTCTTTTGTGGTCAAAGCGAATATTTGTTTGAGACGTAATCGAGGAGAGATCTGTCAATGCGGGTCTCTGTTTTGGGTTTCACTCGTGATGTTAGGTAATTATATTGTTCAAGAGGGGTATTCAAGAATATCAATCAAGGTTCATCAATCCCGACTTTTACGGTTATCTTTGTTCTAGCTTCTAGTTGTGAATCGGTTGGATGTTTGGGATGTATCACTTGTCAAGTGTGTTTCATGGAGGCGGTCAATTGTAAGTTCAAGCGTTATTCAGTTTAGGTAACTTTTTAAAGTCCGACATGAAGTGTTTCAACATCAAGAAGAGCAAAGTCAAGTTCAAGAAAATGTTCCACTCAAATGCTTTGTATTGTGTTTTTCAAATGTAGTATTACATCTTCAATTTGTGAGTCAATAGGTTTCAATGTATGTACAATCTCACAAACTCAATTGTATCATCTGTTGGGATCTTCTTGATCTCATTATCAGTATATTATTATGTTTTTCGCCAAAAAAAAAGCTGCAAGTAAAAAACTGAAAAACAAAAAAGTACCAAAAAGAAGTGATGTAATCTGAATTCTACAAAAATGCTAATTACTCTAACACAAACATCTAATTTTCTTATTTTGAGTTGGATTCGGACCGCTACGTGGTTTCTTCCTCAAACTATGCTTGTAATGCTCGGGAGTAGCCACGTTACTTGCTGGCTTTTGCAACGAACTTGGATCAATATCGACCGATTTCATAAGCAATTTTCTTGAATGCATGATCTATTGATCTTGGTATCTTCATTTGGTAGTGCACCACTCTTGAGACTTCTGGAATTGTTGTTACTACATTGGATAAAATGGAGTTGAAAAAGAAGTAAAAAAGCCAATATTGCTAGAACCCTAATTTGGATCTTCATGATTGTTTGTTGATGATACTTTTTGGTATGCAATATATGGATCTAAATTGCGAAAATATAATAAGAGTAGATGCTTCTTTATATAGGGGTGGAAAGGAGCATCCCATGCATGTGCATCACATATGGACAAACACATATAGTCATCTTTAAATTTAACTTAGTTAGTTAGTTCATAGATCATAAATTAAATAAGTAGAATCTTATCTCTTTTTCTTTTTCCTTTTGTTAGTATTAGTGTCCAAAACTAGTTAATATTAGGATTAGTATTTTCATGTTTCCATACGTATGTAACTTGCCTTGCATGGCAAGCTTTGGTAGTTTTGTTTAGATAATGAAAGTCGGCTAGCAATCCTAGTTGGTTTGTGATTAGGATATTTGACCCCCTCACCCTATAAAAGGAGGTGAGGGGGTGAGGCAACCGATTCATTCCATCTTTTGTATTCTTTCCTGTTAACCGATTGAGTCGTAATAAACGTTTAACTTTCGGTTATATTTGTGGTGTCGTTCTTTATCATTTCTTCTTGGAGAAGTCATTCGACTTCTTGGTTTGATCTCGTGTGATTAACGCAAGTGATTTTGATTCCGTGTTCGACGGTTTGGGTTTGTTGAAGGTTATTTTCAACAAGTGGTATCAGAGCCACGTTATCGTTGTGGTTTCTGAATCGTCGAAGAAGATCGCTTGGCAGGAAAGATTAGTCGAGTTTAACTTTGACGTGGGTTTTACGTTGGAGAAAGTTGGCGCGTGGGGTCTTGATTTCTTATCTAGTCAAGGGTGAAATTAATATTATAATATTAATATTCTTACGTGGAGGATACTGCAAAGGAGTACGTGGGATATTAATTTGTTGTTATAACAAAGTAGTAACAATATTATAATATTAAAAACTCTACGTGGAGATCGACACAACAAAGGTGACGATTATTTGGTTTTTCGTCAGGGGGTTTCGAATTTTTACAATTCGATACTGTTAATCGTCTTTAATTCTTTTTAAAGAACAATTATAGTGAAGGGTTTCTTGTTTGCGGGTCTTCTTGTGGTTCAAGTTTCGATCGTGGTTTGCTTGGGTTACAAGTTTTCGATCGGGTTTTGCTTGTACGAGATTGAGGTTTTAGGGTTATTCTAATTAATTCGATTTGCAAGAAGAGGTTTTTAGCAACAAGGTTTGAAAGAATATGTCGTCAGTAGCGAAGTTTGACGTCGAAAAATTCGACTGGTCTAATGACTTCGGGTTGTGGCGTGTTAAGATGCGGTGTTTATTAATTCAACATGGTTGGGAGGCTGCGTTAGATCCATTCCCGGAAACCATGACGGACGCAGAAAAGACTGCAGCGTTGAATACGGATGTTCACAAAAAGGCACATAGTGCCATACTCTTATGTTTGGGTAACAAGGTGTTGAGAGAAGTCAACAATGAAAAAACTACCGCTGGAGTTTGGTTAAAATTGGAATCTTTGTACATGACAAAGTCGTTAGCCAATAAACTGTACTTGAAGAAGAAGTTGTTCACGTTCTATATGCATTCAGGTAAGAAACTATCTGAACATATAGATGAGTTTAATAAGTTGATCGGTGACTTGGCGAATATAGACGTTGAAATTGATGATGAAGATCAGGCGCTCATGTTACTTACATCGTTACCACCTTCATATGATAACTTTGTGGAGACATTGCTTTATGGAAGGGAGTCTCTCACTTTGGAAGATGTCTTGTCTACCCTCAATTCACGGGAGTTGAAGAAAAGGGATGATGTAAAGGGGGAAGTTGGTGATGGGTTATTTGTGAGGGGGAGGCCTGATCAGAGACATAATCAAAAGGGTCTGAGTAATTCACGGTCTAAGTCACGGGGTAAAGGAACTTATAAACAAAAGTGTTACATCTGCTATTCGGAGGATCACCTGAAGAAAGATTGTCCCAAGAGGAACAAGGGAAAATCGAATTTTGTCAAGAAGGATGTGGCTTCAAGTTCTGGTCCACGTTCTGAGGGTTATGACAATGGCGATTTGCTTATGGCGGTGAGTGGGGAGAAACGGATAGAGTGGGTTATGGACTCTGGAGGATCGTACCACATGATGCCTAAGCGGGAATACTTGTTTGACTTTGACGAGTTCAATGGTGGCACAGTGTTACTAGGAGATGATAGGCTATGTGTCATCAAGGGGATTGGAAAGGTGAGAGTACAATTGAAAGATGGTTCAAATTTTGTGCTTGAGAATGTGCGTTACATTCCCGAGTTGAAGAGACATTTGATATCTTTAGGAACTCTTGAGAAAGAGGGTTATTCTGTGAAGCTTCAGAACGGCAGAGCAAAGGTTATCAAGGGTTCTATGATGGTTTTGTCAGGAACCAGGAAAGAGAATAATGTATACACTTTGGACGGATGGGCGGAAGAAGCTGGTGAAGCAAATGTTGGTGTTGAAGAGAAGGAAAGTCTTGCACAGGTTAGGCATAAACGGCTGGGACATATCAGTGAAGCAGGACTACATGAACTAGAGAAAAGAGAGATGCTTGGAAAGAAGAGTCTTGGAAAACTTGAATTCTGTGAAAATTGTGTTACGGGGAAGTCGACCAGGGTTAGTTTTGGTCGAGGCCAACACACGACAGAGGGAATTATAGACTATATTCATGCAGATCTCTGGGGACCGGTTAGAGTAGAATCGATGAGTAACTGCAGGTACTTCCTATCGATTGTTGATGATTACTCTAGGAGGGTTTGGGTTCATTTTCTCAGACACAAACATGAGGCGTTCAGTAGGTTCAAAGAGTGGAAGCTTTTAATTGAAAACCAGACAGGTAGAAAAGTGAAGAAGCTCCGGACGGATAATGGGTTGGAGTTTTGTAATCACGAGTTTAATGAGCTTTGTAAGGAGAGCGGGATAGATAGACATTTGACAGTTGCAGGAACTCCGCAACAGAATGGTTTAGCTGAACGAATGAATAGGACGCTCTTAAATAAGGTTAGGTGTTTACTGATTCAGTCTGGTTTACCGGATACTTTCTGGGCAGTAGCAACGGCAACATCGGCATATCTGATTAATAGGTCTCCAAGTATAGCATTGGATAAGAAAACTCCTATGGATATGTGGTCAGGACATCCGGCGAATTATGAGATGTTGAGAGTATTCGGTTGCGTTGCTTATTCACACGTGAATCAAGGAAATAAGCTCAAGCCTAGAGCTGTGAAGTGCATATTCCTGGGGTATCCTGAGGGTGTGAAGGGATACAGATTATGGAGGTGTGACGATGTCAAGCCGAAGATAATCATAAGCAGGGATGTGGTGTTTACTGAGAATCTTATGTATAAGGACATTCTCAAATGTGCTAGTGCTGCAGATTCTGAGGTGCATGTCGAGTTTGAGGTAGAATCACATGGTGATCAGGTCGAGCCGATCATACATCATCATCATCATCATCATGAGGCTGAGGAAAATCAGGAGGACATTGATGGAGGTGAAGATGAAGTTGTGGGACCTCAAGTGCAGAATCTAGATAACTATGTTCTTGCTCGGGATCGAGGTAGAAGAACTATTACTACACCGGTAAGGTTTAAGGATGTGAGTAATATGGCTGCTTATGCATTTGCCACTGCGGAAGAGGAGGATACACATGAGCCTCTTACCTATCATGAGGCGATTAATTCGACAGATAAGTCGAATTGGATTCGTGCTATGGAGGAAGAGATGAGTTCTTTAAAGAAGAATCATACTTGGGAGCTGGTCGATCAACCTAAAGGTCAGAAGCTGATTAGCTGTAAATGGTTGTATAAGATCAAGGAAGGGATTGAAGGCGTTCAAAAACCAAGGTACAAGGCAAGGCTGGTAGCTCGAGGGTTTACACAAAGAGCAGGGATTGACTATAATGAAGTATTTTCTCCTGTGGTTCGACATACTTCTATCAGGGTTATACTATCATTGACTGCTTGTAGGGATTACGAGTTAGAACAACTTGATGTAAAGACGGCGTTTTTGCATGGTAATTTGGAAGAAAGTATTTATATGAGGCAGCCGCTTGGTTTTGAGGAAGGAACGGGCAACAAGGTGTGTTTGTTGAAGAAATCCCTATACGGTCTTAAGCAGTCTCCAAGGCAGTGGTATAGGCGTTTTGATGTGTATATGCTCAGCAATGGGTTTAGCCGGAGCAACTATGACAGTTGCGTGTATTACAAGGAGTTTGCACTAGGTGAGTACATATATCTACTGCTATATGTAGATGATATGTTGATTTCTTGTAAAAGCAAGACTGAAATCGAATATACCAAGGGTTTGCTGAAGAAAGAGTTCGACATGAAGGAGTTAGGCGAAGCAAAGAAGATACTTGGTATGGAGATTGTCAGGGATAGGGGTAGCCGAACCCTGAAGTTGTCTCAGTCGGGATATGTGCAGAAAATTCTGAATAATTTCAGAGTGTATGATGGCAAGTTGGTGTCTACGCCATTGGGAGCACACTTCAAGGTATCGTTGAAGGATTGTCCGTCGAGTGACTGGGATGTGGAAAGAATGAGTAAGGTCCCATATGCGAATGCTGTAGGTAGTTTAATGTACTTGATGGTATGTAATAGACCGGATATTGCGTATGCTGTTAGCATTGTGAGTAGGTACTTGGCGAATCCAGGGAAGAACCACTGGGAAGCAGTGAAGTGGATTTTGAGGTATCTAAAGGGCACTGCTAATGTGGGTCTAGTATATGGTAGAGATCAAGGGAAGCACGTGGATGTTGACGGTTTCGTGGATGCGGATTATGCTAAAGACCCTGACAAGGGTAGGTCGATAACCGGGTATGTGTTTATGGTATACGGTTGTGTTGTGAGTTGGAAAGCGACTCTACAACATGTTGTTGCATTATCTACTACAAAGGCGGAGTATATGGCACTTACTGAAGCTGTTAAGGAAAGCATGTGGCTTAAAGGTCTACTAATCGAGCTGGGAGTAAACCTGAGGTAAGTGGTTGTGAATTGTAATAATCAAGGCGCAATTCATCTCTCAAAGAATGCAATGTTTCATGAGAGGACGAAGCATATCAACGTGAGGTATCATTTCATCAGGGAGATCGTGGAGTCTAAAGAGATTGAAGTGGTAAAGATAGGCACGGAAGATAATGCAGCTGACGCGTTCACAAAGGTGGTTCCAGGTCCGAAGTTCAAGTCTTGTATGGAGATACTTGGTATCGGGGATAACTAGTATTGACACTAAGGTAGAAATTGTTAGTATTAGTGTCCAAAACTAGTTAATATTAGGATTAGTATTTTTCATGTTTCCATACGTATGTAACTTGCCTTGCACGGCAAGCTTTGGTAGTTTTGTTTAGATAATGAAAGTCGGCTAGCAATCCTAGTTGGTTTGTGATTAGGATATTTGACCCCCTCACCCTATAAAAGGAGGTGAGGGGGTGAGGCAACCGATTTATTCCATCTTTTGTATTCTTTCCCGTTAACCGATTGAGTCGTAATAAACGTTTAACTTTCGGTTATATTTGTGGTGTCGTTCTTTATCATTTCTTCTTGGAGAAGTCATTCGACTTCTTGGTTTGATCTCGTGTGATTAACGCAAGTGATTTTGATTCCGTGTTCGACGGTTCGGGTTTGTTGAAGGTTATTTTCAACACCTTTTTCTAGTAACAAGTAAAAGAAATCATATATTCAATATTCGCATCTTACGTGTACCATTTTTCGTTAATATGTGAGGATTTATAAGTGGTACTGGTTCGAACAAAGCTAAACCTAGAACGCATCGCATTTAGAAGGAATAATATAAAGGGCTTAGTCCCTCGAAATGCAACGAACTTTGCCCAAAAGTCTATTGTATGCGACCAACTTTCGACGAGGCATAAGAATGCAACCTACTTGAAAAAGTGGGGTTTTTGATGTAACTTGCTGATGTGGCGATGAGTTGTCAAACTCTCTGTAAGCCACGTGGCACATCCGTACGCCACGTGTCACCTTCAACGAACGACACATCGGCAAGTTACATCAAAAACCCCACTTTTTCAAGTAGGTTGCATTCTTATGCCTCGTCGAAAGTTGATCGCATACAATAGACTTTTGGGCAAAGTTCGTTGCATTTCGAGGGACTTATCCCTAATATAAACTATGTAGCCCAATCTCGTTACGCATTTGCTACTTTCCAACTACTAACCTTTCACGACTACAATATATTGATAATTTGGTACTATCTTGTCATGTAGAAATTAGAATACAAAATATCGTCTTGATGATGCATCTTTTTATAAAACAACCAGATGAGACGGGAGTAAACCTACTAATCTCACGTTAAGCTACCTATCTCAAAGGGTGGATATACAGGGGCACTAGTTTAACTAGTTTATTTTAATTTTTTATATGGTTTAATTATAGTTTTTTATTCACATGATTATATAGAAACTAGTTTAACTGGACAACACCCCCGAATATAATACTACTAGTTTAACAAGAGGAACAGTTACACAATGGGTATTTTAATATTGTTATTTTGGGGGAAAGCAAAAGGTATACGCGCTCATGTCTCATAGTCACTATACATGATGAAAAGGGATGGGAGGTATCAAGGAAAAAAGTACCTTTCACTCTTTAATTTTTTGGCAAAAAATATTGTTTAATTAATTCAACAACCGTTAAAGATATTTACAAAGGATGACTAGATCCAACATCAAATGACATGTCCATTTGACGTTAGATCTCAGCCCAAAACAAGAACTAAACACATGAAATTGGGATCTAACATTCTACACTAAGTCCCATGGTTGTGAACTCCATACATGAAATTCATAGGATTTGCACAATTTTGCTTTAACCGCCCAAGTGAATGCATTTGATCTTACAGTATCCACAACTTGTTTCCAACAGCTTACCGAGTCATTGAAAATTGCTTCATTCCTCGATATCCAAATTGACCACATAGCGCATGGACCAATTATTGCCCAGAATTTTCGGACCCTACCATGAAAGCCTTCATACCAATCTTGCATAAACTGATTCAGAGAATCTGGAATTATCCATGTATGTAATGTTCCACCACGATAGCAAGCTTCTCCAAATATTTTCTGATCTTGGACAATGTAAGAAGAGATGGTCTATGGATTCCGGTTGACCAACACACGAGAAACATGATACATCTTGTGTGTGTGGGATTATCTTCCTATTTTTAAGTATTACCTTAACTTGGGTCTCCTTCAAAGCCAACCATTGTAAACAAGATACTTTTGAGGGAATACGTTGCTTCCATATTTGAGATGCTAAGGATGGTAATTCATCAGGATGATCTTGTATCAATTGACAAGCTTGAGCCGTTGAATACATTCCATTCGATCCTGGAGTCCAAATCGCCTTGTCTTCTTCGCTAACTCTAACTTGGAAGCCAACAAGTTTTATCAAAAGTGAAGATGCTTGCCTGCTCTCTTGTAAGAAAAGTTGCCTTGAGTATGATATTTCCCAAAAAAAAAATGTCACCAGAATCTTCTATTTTATAGTACTCATACACTTTGGCATTGCCATTTGTAGCCAAGAAGTACAATTCAGGGAACTAATCTCTTAAAGTACTATTGCCTAGCCAACGATCTTTCCAAAAAGAAACTTTGTCTCCCTTTCGACATTCCCATTGCCAATTGTGAGAAGCCAAAATAATAGACATCGGATGATCAATCTGTAGTTGAACGATACTTTTCCAGACGAACGACAAAGAAGAACCATTTGAATGAGATAAGTCTTCTGTTAGATCCAGGCGTAATGTGGCTTTGTGTCTAGATTGAATAACCGCCTTCCACAAGGAGGTTTTGTTAGCATTGTAGCGACTCCACCATGATCCTAGTAGAATTAAATTCTTAGTTCTCAGGGGTATGACACCCAACCCACCAAGATCTTTCGGTTGACACACATTTTTCCAAGCTACCAACGAAACTTTCCTTCTTGATGAATCTCCTGACCAAAGAAAATTACGGCAATATTTATCCATTTGATCTATCACTTTTTTCGGAGCTTTAAAAATCGACATGTAGTGGATGGGTAAACTATTCAATACAGCATTAATCATCACTAATCTGCCACCAAAAGACATGTTTCTTCCTTTCCAAGAAGCTAATCTTGACTTGAATTTATTAAGAATTGGCAGCAATGTTTGCATCTTGTGAGGTGAAACACCAATTGGGATGCCCAAATACATAAACGGAAGTTGACCCACTTTGCAATTCAGAACAAGAACCATCTGATGTACAAAAGTCTTTGGGAGACGACGACCATACAATGCATTTTTGTCAAGCTTAATCTTCAACCCCGACACCTCCTGAAATATTCGAAGAATTTCTTTTATTATAATAGCTTCAAGAAGAGAAGGGTGCATAAATAGGATCGTGTCATCTGCAAATTGAGAATGGTTGATGCTTAGTTGCCCATCAATTTTAAACCCGCGTAGATGACCCTCCACCATTGATGTATGGAGCATCTTGCTCAAAACCTCAGCAACCATTATGAACAAAAAGGGTGATAACGGATCCCCTTGACGTAACCCACGGAGAACTTGAGCTTCTTTTGAAGGAGAGCCCTTTATAAGCACAGAAACGTACACTTTAGATAAACACGATTTTATCCAGCTCGAAAACTTCAAGCCAATTCCCATTGCATCCAATACAGAAAACAAAAACGAATGATTCACCGAGTCATAAGCTTTCTCAAAGTTGAGCTTTAACTTTCTTGATATGTTTATTTACTTTATTTGACATGGATTGGGGAGTTGGGAAACACCAAATGTATGCATTTTGTATTAAAGGTATCTCTAATGTATGCACCAAATACTACATTAAATTTGGTGCAATAAAGGAATCATTCAAGAATATGCTTACGTCAAATGTGTTTCATCTCCAACGTATGCACTAAATTTCTGTACTAACTATACTTTCAACATTTACATATTACCTCCTAAACTATTTCCATATTATACTTTATTTTAATTAATTATTTTTATGATCAATTAACCTTTCAAAAATTTAACTTTAATGTATATTTTATTTATTTACTTTAGTAAAATTTCAATTACATAAGTTCTTTGCATTAATCAATGTTTTAATTATCATAATTTTTCAGAATATTATATATTATTATTTTAATAAACATATTATTTAATCTAAAATATCTCGTACTTATTAGAATCATACAAATAAATAAGTTTTAAAAATTTTGTATTCAAATTATAACAATATTTCGAACATAAGGGTTAAAATGAAACATTAAAAAATTGGTGCAAAATCTTCAAAAATTTGGTGTACACTAAAGTATGCACTATATTTAGTGAGTTGGTTGGAGATGGATTTTTTCACAAAAACATCAAAATTGGTGTTTTAGTGCATACGTCGGAGATTACCTAAACATAGAAAACCAGTTGAATCGGAGGTCAAACCGGTTATCGGATCTGTGACCTGTTGAACTGAAAAATTGATTTTTAAAACATTGCACGAAAGTGCTACGAAAAAATAAACACCAAGTCTAAAAAGGGACAATTTCACTTGGGTGTTTAGAGATGTTATAAAAAATTGCATATTAGTGTTTACAATTAGATTGCATCTTCAATGACCGAAATAGTGAAAGAATTTGAAATTGCTCTACAAAACCAAGTAAAAAAACCAAACATATATAGGGTGTGTTTGTCAACCATATTTGAAGGTTATGGGGGATTCTAAGAAATTGGGATTCTCATTATAAGAATTTCAATCCCTTATAAATTGATAATTCTTGTTTGGCATGAAAATTAGAAGAAGGATTCTTTAAAAAAGAATCCCCTAAATTAGAAGCTAGTAAAACTAGCTTATTTAGAGAATCCTCATCCCCTATTTATTATATTACTACATTACCCTTTTTCTAATTATTAAAATTTTAAGGTTATAATCACTAGTACAAATTTGGGCTTTCGTCACACATGGTCTATTTGAAACGGTCACACATTCCAATATTTATGTGACCAAAGGGCCAAAAAAAAAAACTGGACGTTATTATTTAGCCACACATGAACTCCAATCGTGTGACCATTCTGAAACGTATTTGCCACACCTTCGAACATCTATGTGGCTAAAGGGAACTGGAATTTTTTTGCATTTCATTTAGTCACACATGAAGTTGGAACGCGTGACAAATCTTGTCACACACTTGAACACTATGACCGAACGCCACTATATGGTCACATAGAGTAATTGTTTATGTGACTAAAGCATAGAGTCGATTTTGTCACACATGATTAAAGTGTAGCCAAAGCCAGGTACATATGGTCACATAAGTTATTATGTGACCATATGTTTAGTGTCTGTTAGAATGGCAAAAGGTAATGTCTTTAGTCACACTAATTTCTAGCCCGATCATGTGACTATATGGTATTAGAATAGCCACACCATATCACAAATGTGTATCGAAAGGATGTTTATGGCCACATGTTAGGTGATTATATGTGACCAATATATTCACAACAGTCACGTTTTTAGATATTCATGTGACTATTTTTTAAAGCGAAAATGGGCAAAAACGATTATCATTAAATTTGATATTAGTCACATTGAGTGATGTTTGTGTGGCTATATCATGAGACCTTATTGGTCACATGGAGTAATGGTTTGTGTGACTATAGCATAGAGTCGATTTTGTCACACATGATTTAAGTGTAGCCGAAGCCAGGTACATATGGTCACATAAGTTATTATGTGTGTCTAAAATTTAGTGTGTGTTAGAAACTTAGAATGGCAAAACGTAATGTGTATAGTCACCCTAATTTCTAGCCCGATCATGTGACTATAAGGCATGGTAATAGCCACACCATATCACAAATGTGTATCCAAAAGGATGTTTATGGCCACATTTTGGGTGATTATATGTGACCAATGTATTCACAACAGTCACGTTGTTAAATATTCTTGTGACTATATTTTAAGGCTAAAATGGGCAAAAACGATTATCATTAAATTTGATATTAGTCACATTCAGTGTTGTTTGTGTGGCTAAATCATGAGACCCTATTGGTCACATGGAGGAATTGTTTATGTGACTAAAGTATAGAGTCGATTTTGTCACACATGATTTAAGTGTAGCCAAAGTCATGTACATATGGTCACACAAGTTATTATGTGTGTCTAAAGTTTAGTGTGTGTTAGAAACTCAGAATGGAAAAACGTAATGTGTATAGTCACCCTAATTTCTAGCCCGATCATGTGACTATATGACATGGTAATAGCCACACCATATCACAAATGTGTATCAAATAGGATGTTTATGGCCACATTTTGGGTGATTATATGTGACCAATGTATTCACAACAGTCACGTTGTTAAATATTCTTGTGACTATTTTTTAAAGCTAAAATGGGCCAAAACGATTATCATTAAATTTGATATTAGTCACATTCAGTGCTGTTTGTGTGGCTAAATCTAACGTATATTGTTATATTAAAAAGCATTGGAATTCTAACAGATATAACATTTAGCTGCATTGGTTAACGTGTTTCTTTAGGTGTATTGACTGGGACCCAAGTTCGAACCCCACTCTCAGAATGTTTTTTAATATAAATGTCATTTTGACCAAATGGTTTAATGTATGCAAGCAGACTTAGTGGTATGATCAAATTAAATGGTTATTGTAATATGCCTGTCATTAGTTATTGGTTACATAAAATTGTTGTTATATATGACATTTATCCGTAAGTATTTATGTTGTAATTTACAAAGTTAATGCATGTTCTAAAAAAAATGGGAGTCATAGAAATTAAGATACAAGTAATCATTCCATAAAATAATCAAAAGGTAATTTACAAGGTTACTGTACTACAATTAATATAGCTAGTGTTCCAGCATTACATATATATATGTTGATCACTTGGACTTTGGTATAACAATACCCAAACTCTAGTTGGTTCGAAAGTAATCATCTCGTGATTCATTACCCAAGTCACGTTTATCCACACGTGGCAATAAGTTATCATTGTGCGGGTGAATGACCGTGCTAAATTCCTCATCGATTTCATCATATGTATCTCTGTAATTCTTGGGAGGTGCTTTCAGGACAATAGATAAATTCCTAGTTAGCTGGTCTTTCACATAAAACACTTGTCGTGCTTGTGAGGCTAACACGAATGGATCAACCTTGTGGCCTATATTATTCAGGTCAACTAATGTATAACCAAGATTAGTATCGCGTTGGACCGCGCCATCTTTACGGTTAACCCAATCACATTTGAAAAGAGGAAGTTGCCTGAAGCGGTAATCAAGTACCCATATCTCTTGCAAAACCCCATAATAAAATGTGCGTCTAGTGGTTGCAACTTCTTTGGATATGTGAATATCTTCTGTCTCAACACTAACCCCACTGTTTTGGTAAACTCTGCCATCACTACATTTAGTACGAAATGTATACCCATTGATGTTATATGCAGTGTATTTCACTACGTTGGCTCGTGGTCCATATGAAATCCACCTTACGGCTTCGGATACACTGTCTTTGGAGATCGCTAACTCTCTCTCAACCTGCAGAATCTCATTACAAGTATATATATATATATGTGAGCTTGAAATTGAACGAATTAATTAACAAAACACAAATAGTGATAGAAAAAAAGAATTGTCCAGCTTTTAGTTTGACTTTATTCTTCAACTCTGACAGTACTAACAGGCTTAATAGTAGTAACTTTGGTTAATGAAACTACAGTTAATTAAGTCGATCTCCAATTGGTAAAAACTGGACAATTGTAAGGAGTAAATAATATACGATCAAATAACAATTACCTCTTCGCGTAACCACTTAGCAAAAGATTTAACGTGCTCATTCTGCAGCCATGCTTTTCGTTTACCCGGGTTTTGTGTTACCAAAACCTCCTTGTGTCGCCTGAAACAAGGTATTTTGTTATTATATTTGATAGAACATTAATTAAAGTAACGAAATAGCTAGACATGTGTTAGTAATTAATACTTACTCGATATACGGGACAATCTCATCTGTATTCAGTATTACATACAAATGTGCTTTCTGAAAGAGTTCTGCAGATACTTCACTTGATTTGCCAGCCGACAGTGGCTTTCCGTCCTCGTTTTCATCAGTTTCATGTGTATCATTTAGGATACCAATAGTTTTCATGGATTTTTGATATTCTCCGAAAAACTCTATTGTTTCTTCTGCAATAGTCTCCTCAGCAATGCATCCCTCTGGTCTATTTCTGTTTCGCACATGTCCCTTAATAACCTTCATACATCGTTCGAAGGGATACATCCACCGAAAGCATACAGGACCACATAATTTTACCTCCCTAATTAGGTGCACAGTCAAATGGACCATAATATCAAAAAAAGAGGGAGGAAAGAACTTTTCGAGTAGGCACAGTGTGACACAAAGTTCTTCTTGCATCTTATCTAGTTCCTCTAATATGATCTCTTTGCTACATATAGATTTAAAGAAAAAGCAAAACCTGATAATAGCCTTGCGTGTAGGTTCGTCCATTATCGAACGTATTGCAATGGGCAAAAACTCCTGCATTAGCATGTGATAGTCATGTGATTTAAGGCCGATGAGCTTCCTATCTGTTAGGCTGACTAAACTAGAGAAATTTGAACAATATCCTTGCGGTACCCTCATGTTGTATAACGTCTGACAAAAGATGTCCTTTTCGGCATTCGTTAACGTGTAACCTGCTGGTGGTATTACTGTTATTTCTCAGTCGTCTTTCCTAACAAACAACTCTGGTTTGTCTATTCCCAACTCTTTAAGATCCAATCGAGCATTCTCTCCATCTTTCGTCTTTCCCGGCACATTTAGCAAAGTCCCGACTAGACTCTCAGCAACATTCTTTTCTATATGCATGAAATCGATACAATGTTGAACTTCATTGTGCCTCCAATACTTTAGCTTTCGATACCAAATGTTGAATTTCTTCCAATACGCACCATTCTGTTCATTTGATTTGCTTGAAGTACCATCCTCTTTTCCTGATCTTTTCCTCTTCTCCTTTTGGATCTTCCCACCTCTGCCTCTGGCATCTTCTTGGTTTGCTTGTTTTACGTGTCCCCACTTATTTTCAATATGTTTTACCTCGTTGTATATTTGTTCACCGGTCATTGGAATTGGAGCCGTGCCAAATTCTTGATTTCCATTAAACGCCTTCTTTTGCTTTCTGAACGCATGGTTATATGGTAGATATCTTCTGTGACCTACATAGCTCTGCTTGGATGACGCAGGAAGTCTAATACAATATGTATCTTTCCCACATACCACACAACCTTTGTATCCACTGGTTGGGCAGCCACATAAAGTACCAAGTGCAGGGTAATCATTTATTGTCCATAACACCACCGCACGTAGACTAAATATTTGCTTTGTGGAAGCATCATATGTGTCGACCCCTGTCTCGAATAAGAGTTGCAGATCATCAACCAACGGTTCTAAAAAAACATCGATATCATTTCCCTGGTATCCCGATATCAATACAGATAGCATGATAAACTTTCTTTTCATACACAACCATGGAGGAAGGTTGTAGATGACAGATAAAACTGGCCACACACTGTGATGCCTATTTCCTCTGTTGACACCATCAGCAGATATTCCTAGCCTTAGATTCCTTGGATCATTTGCAATTTCGGGGAATTCATTATCTATGGTTCGCCATGCCTGTGAATCCGCCGGGTGACGTAACACACCATCTGTTTTCCTCCTTGTCGCGTGCCATCTTAATTCTTCTGAAATACTTGTTATCTTAAAGAGACGTTGCAGCCTTGGTATTATTGGAAAGTACCACATTACGTTTGCTGGGATCTTCTCATACACTTTTTTTGTCTTCTTATCCACCTTCCATCTTGATGTCCCACAGGTACGACACACGGTCAATTCCTTGTCCTCTTTCCAGTAAAGAAGGCAATTGTTGATACATACATCTATCTTTTTGTATCCTGAACCCAGCAATTTGAAAATTTTCTTTGCCTGATAAGTGTTTTCCAGCAATTCGTTACCATCAGGTAGCATCTTTTTTAACAATCCTAGCAGTTCAGTAAAGAATTGATCAGAACAGCCATACTTACTCTTTAAGTTGAGTAGGTGAACTATGGCTGACAACTTTGTGAAGTCAGGACACCCACTGTAAAGTGGCTTCTCTGCATCTGATAGCAGTTCTAGAAGCTTGGCATGGTCATCCGGATCCTCATCATCAAAATTATCTTTTGTAGCATTAACCATTTCCACTGTTTCACTCGCATGTGTTGGGAGTTCTGCATCAAAATCCATATGGTTGTCACCATATTCTGTTGTAACAATTGGCTCATCCTTCTCTCCATGATAAGTCCATTGTGTGTAGCTTTGATCAATGCCATTGCTGAATAAATGGAAATGCACTTCCTCCGTTTTACGAACTACATGGTTTAAACATTTGGTACATGGACATGGGATTAGAAGATGTGGATTATTACCCTGTGGGTCGATGTTACTCATCTTCTTCAAGTTGTTTACTGCATAATCAATAAATGCTTCTACTCCATCTCTATAAATTCTGCCCAGCCTGTTTGTTCCCATCCAAGACTTGTCCATTACTTAGGGTTTGAAAAATCCAATTAGGTGTGTCGGCGTGTTATGTACTGTAATTGATTAGGGTATGAAATATGTTAGGTATAGTAGCGCCTTGATTAATGCAATTAGGGGATCTTAGTTGAAGAGTGCCAAAAAGTGATTGAGGATCTCAAACACAGGCTTGCTGTACTCGAAGCTTTGCTGGTTAAGACCACTTTCAACAAGGGGGAGAATAATGATGATGATGAAGTCAGACATGATGCAAGCAATGATGGAAAAGTGGTGCGGAATGATGATATGGCTGAGGAGACTGCAAAGGCACCTGATGCAGAGGCTGAGGGGGAGTCAAAGGTTAGAACAGAGCCTAAGATGACAATGGGAAGAAAGAAAGCAATACCATATGCAAGTGCTAAAGCTAGAAGATTTGAAGAACTTGAAAGGGCCAAGTCATGTGGTCCCACTGCTAGTTCAAGAGTCACTCCCACTGCTACTGCAAAATCAACACCAGCCACTGCTATTTGTATTCAAAGTACAGATAGTAGTAAACCTACCACTGTTATACCAATTGATAGGAACAGAAAGAAGGATGCTGAAAAGAAAGAAGCTAAAAGGAAAGCTAAGAAACCAACAAGAGGTGAATTGAAAAATCAATTGGTTTGCAAGTTAAGAGGAGATACATATCCTACAGTGCAGTTGAGGAGAATGACATTAGAGCAATTGCAGTAATTGTGGGATAACAATCCAATTGTGAATCCTGAGGCAAGAGAAAGAATTGAAAAGAAAAGGAGAGAGGATGAAGAGATACAGAGAAGGCTGAAATTAAGGTATCAACAGATTGATGAGGAGCTTGAACAAAAGAAAATCGAAGCCCAAAAGGCTGAAGAGTTGAGATTAAAAGTTGCAAGTCATAGAAGGTCATTTCAAATGATTCAAGACTCTGATGATCAGATATATGATTTGGATAGGGATGAAGAAATCTTAGAAGAGATGATGGTTGAAAAGAGAGATAGGAATGAAAATACAAATCTTAATGATGAAGATCTCTCAGATATTGTTGAAAGGTAAGGAATTTTCATAGAGTCAAACACTGTGTCTTATGAACTCAGAATTAAAAGAAGAAATGGAGATGTGAGTTTTCATAAGTCTATGGTTGATATTTTGAGAAAAGTAAAGAAAATGGATGTGTATGATATGTATAGAGTTGGAATGGAAAAGGATATGAAGCTTGTGAATATTCATATTGAAAGACACGTATGGGAATGGTTAAGAATGATGTTTGAACCAGAACAGTATGGTGAACTTTTTTTGGGTAGTGAAGCTGTTAGTGATTGGAGACATTTTGCTAGAGCAGGAGTTCATTGCATACGACTGAGTAATGGTAAATACATCTATATGTTGGAAGAAAGAGATTATGTTCTGAGCCAATCATGAATCAGTACAACAAGAGGGTAGAATCAAGCAAGAAAGGGTCCCAATCTTCTAAAGAATCTGAGGCTGAATGAAGAAACTTAATGCAATTCCAGATTGATTAACTTTAGGGGGAGATTGTTGGGATCTGAGCTGAGTTGGCCAAGTGTGGAAGTGCTTACCACTGTTCGTGTTGAAGAGTGCCACTGCTAGAGGAAGTGAAGACTAGCTAGTGCTAGTGTAATTGTATGATAGCCACTGTTAGAAATATACTTGGTGAATATTAAGTATATTATAGCCACTGTTAGTGGAAAGCATGGCGTAGCCACTGTTAATGTAATTAATGATATATGATTATATGGCACTATGCGGAAAACGAATTCGATTAACCATAAGGATTCATCATTTTGAACACTTTTATAAACTTTAGTTATCATTAAACACATTTTATAAACTTTGGTAATGCTTGAACACATTGCCTATAGTTATAGTTGATTAACGTACAATTTTTTATCCTTCACTAAATTAAAATTTTTATGAAAGTTTAAATCCCTTGTTGTCTATTAACTTTTTCGATAAAAAGTTTTATCGTTTCATTTTTTACGTCTTTAACAGATTCTTCGTACTAAACCAAATGAATTTGATTGAACAGATTCTACGTCTTTAACAGATATAGTGAAATGTATGATATATGGCATGTGACACCCGTCTAATTAGGACTAGTTTTTAGTTCCTAATCATTATGTAATACATGTAGTTAGTGCTATGTATTAGACTAATTGTATGTATCAAAATATATATTGATGAATATATATATCAGTACTCGATTAGATTTAATCGTTCATATTCAAATCGGCCGAATTCCGATTCAATTATACGGCGTTGGTAAAAATCAAGTAATTAAATAATATGGAATTGTTATTTAATACCCTCATAATTATTATATATTATTTTGATAATATATCAAGTATCTCGTATCGTACAAATCAAACGTCCACGACAAAACTATATCGTACAAATCAACTAGTTATGCCCAAATACGGGTCAAACGTCCACGACAAAATGTATACGGGTCGACGATTTCACAAGTTAAAACAGGGTAGCTTCTCGATGAAAAATTTATTATAACGGATTGAGCTTAAATTCGCACGGTTATTCGAAAACAGCCAAATGATCAAAGCTAAGTACCTTAGCCTAGTCGGTTTTAGGCCATTCGGGGTCATCTAGGGGCCGAAAATGGCAGATTACTGTTTTCAGACTCGTACCAAATTTTGTAAATTATGAACTAAAGGGTAACGGATATAATGAACTTGATTAACAACTAGACCTATACGATACGACTTATATATGAAACACATACACTTTTATAAACACAACAAATCATGTATAATAATAATAGTTTGAAATTATTATTACAAACCGTCACCAACGACCCGTATACATTTTCAAAACTCAAACATAATCGACAACCAAAGTATTTGGGCATAACTAGTTGAGGGAACAACTAGCATAGATGGTCCGTAGAGTCATCTAATCAATCAAAACCTTGCGCGTTTAATACGCCCGGCAGGTTCAATATCTAATCATTATCAAAACCTTGCGCGTCTAAGACGCCCTGCAGGTTCAGTCGTTGTAACGACATCAAATCATTGTGAATCATTATAATTGTTGGCTAACAATTCATCAGACTCAGGTGAGTCTCATAGCCCCTTTTTAAATGCTTTTATCTAGGGGTGAGATACATGCTCGTTTTGTTTTACATGTGAACGCAAGTATCAAATTATCACGTATGCTGCATGAGTTGTTTTCATCTAATCAATCAAAGACCTCTGAAGCATAGTTCTGTTAATATGATTTAGCGTGAATGTTAGTGTATGGTACCATATGGGATTGACAATCCCCGTCCGAGTTAGCAAGCACTAACCTGTCAAACGGACGCATTATCATTTGTTCAAACGTATGTTGATTAGGCATACGCATAGAGGCACCCTCGATCAGGCACTTGATTATGATCCTGACCCCTCAGTTAAGCTCAGACTATGTGCTCATGTTAGTTGTATCAATCTTTACTTATTTGTTTAATTACAAATATTCATGTGATACTCATTATCCAATTATTTACATGCTTTGTAAATCGAATCATTAAATCTTGCGGTTCACAAATCATATATTATCATATCAAACCTGTGAGCTCACCAGCTTTATAGCTGACCTTTTAGCATGTTATCTCAGGTACTCAGCAGTAGGTTGGACTGCCCATCAGGATACTGTAGCTCGAGTCGCATGCAATCATATAAACATCAAGAGATTTCCCTGCATTTCTATATTTTTCTAAAATTAGATATGTATTAGAATCTCTCAAATATCTTTGCGAACTCGTCTTTTGTAAAACATATGTAGACTTTTACGTTAATCAATGTATTTGTAAAACGACGCATGTAGTGGTCGTTCATTATGTATCTTATGTGCTTTGTGTATTGATTAGTTCATAACAAGAACAAGTATAACTACATACAACATCACTACAACACCAATTAAAAGTGCAACGCCACTATTGAACTTAATTAGGGTGTTATGTAATTCGTCATTTCGGCATATGTATGCATGTGACATTGCCCTAAGGTTAATAGTCAAATGTACGGCAGTAGTTGCGGTATCACACACGCCACTATTGAACTTAGGGTGTTATGTAATTTGTCATTTCGGCATATGTATGCATGTGACATTGCCCTAAGATTAATAGTCAAATGTACGATTTACGACAGTAGTTGCAGTATCACACACGCCACTATTGAACTTAGGGTGTTATGTAATTCGTCATTTCGGCATATGTATGCATGTGTCATTGCCCTAAGGTCAATAGTCAAATGTACGATATACGGCTGTAGTTGCGGTATCACACACGCCACTATTGAACTTAGGGTGTTATGTAATTCGTCATTTCGGCATATGTATGCATGTGACATTGCCCTAAGGTTAATAGTCAAATGTACGATATACGGCAGTAGTTGCGGTATCACACACGCCACTATTGAACTTAGGGTGTTATGTAATTCGTCATTTCGGCATATGTATGCATGTGTCATTGCCCTAAGGTCAATAGTCAAATGTACGATATACGGCTGTAGTTGCGGTATCACACACGCCGCTATTGAACTTAGGGTGTTATGTAATTCGTCATTTCGGCATATGTATGCATGTGAAATTGCCCTAAGGTTAATAGTCAAATGTACGATATACGGCAGTAGTTGCGGTATCACACACGCCACTATTGAACTTAGGGTGTTATGTAATTCGTCATTTCGGCATATGTATGCATGTGACATTGCCCTAAGGTTAATAGTCAAATGTACGATATACGACAGTAGTTGCGGTATCACACACGCCACTATTGAACTTAATTAGGGTGTTATGTAATTCGTCATTTCGGCATATGTATGCATGTGACATTGCCCTAAGGTTAATAGTCAAGTGTACGATATACGGCAGTAGTTGCGGTATCACACACGCCACTATTGAACTTAGGGTGTTATGTAATTTGTCATTTCGGCATATGTATGCATGTGACATTGCCCTAAGGTTAATAGTCAAGTGTACGATATACAGCATAATTCAACTTAATTATTATAAGTATAAGATTTTCATACTTTTGTTTGTGTGTGTATAAATAAAAATATGTTATTGTTAAATTGTGTACCGAGTAAAAATATAATTTATCTTCTTACCATATTTGTTTATATAAATACGTTTTTATAACATTTTTATAATATTGTATATAAATATGTTATTGTGAAATTGTGTATATCAAGAGTAAAAATAGTTTATCTTTTTTTACCACATTTGGTAATGTCTGCTAATACTAACCCTTAAAGGTTGAATGACATAAATACCCTTTATAATCCATTACCAATACAATACGAATGATTTTTTGAGCTCAATATTGTTTGATTTGCTGTTTTCCCCCCTACAATCATAAATTCATAATTAACCTTATTCATAATTTTAACTCTAAATATTATTTCCTTCATTTTGGAGCCAAATTTTTCCCCAAAAAATTTAAACTGACCAATTAGAGCCAAGCAAGAAAATTTGAATTTCAAGTGACCTTTAAATTACATTCCAAAACATCTTAATACATTTACAACTCTCAATTAATCTCCAATCAAACAATTTACAACTCTCAATTAATCTCAATTAAAGTATATATATATCATGGATAACGAAGCCGATCATCCTCTAAATAATTATAATGATGACGACCGCGATTTAGGATATGAATCGGAGGGTTACGATGATGTACAAGATGATGAAGCCGATGAAAACGACAATAATGCAAATCCCAAAATATTTCCGCCGAGGGGCATAACAAGATTATTTGCGTTTCGCAACAAGTATGGCAGACCCGGTGCACAAAAGCTCAAGGTAACCTTCGATCAAATGGATCGGCTAATAGGGGACAATAGAGCTTTGTTTGCGAGTTTTTTGGGAGACATTGTTCGTGAGCATATTGGTTTGAAGATTCTATCCTGGAAGAAGGTCGATAAAGAAGAAAGAGATAAACTGTGGGATGAAATCATGGTATTTGTAACCCACTCCATGCTCCCTTGATTAATTTCCTTTATTAATTAAAATTGTTTACAGTACATTATATATGCAACTGCATATATATATATATATATATATATATATATATATATATATATATAGATTTAACTTGTTAATATTGATCTTGCAGCGATATTTTGATGTTGATGAGACACACAGAAAGGTAGTAATGAATCGTCTTGGTGCCCATCTTAGGAATTTTAGAAGGAAATTGAGGGAATCCTACATACTGCCCAACCTAAACACACCAGCAGTAAATGAAGTCCTAATGAAATATAGTGCATTTGTCCATGCCCCGGAATGGAACTCTTTTGTAGAGTATACGAGCATGGAGGATTACCAGGTTTAGTCATTTATATTAGAGTGCATATATATATATATATATATATATATATATATATATATATATAATTTCAGATTATTGTGTTTGCACATTAATGCCATCTAATAATCATTTTGTTCTGTAATTAGAAAAAGTCAGATGCGTCAAAAGAGGCGTGCTCCAAGTCGGTTTATCCGCATACCATGGGACGAGGTGGCTACGTACATGTGAAAAAGAAATTGGTAATTACATTTACATATATAATGTATGTTTCTATTTTGTACATTATATGTATCAATTATATATAAGATCAAAGTAAAATGACCAGAAAGCTATTGTACTCTGTTTCTGTTTTCAATTTTATATGCTTACATGTTAATTGGTAATTTGACTAATTTACATGTGTGTTGATTTGATGATTATAAGATCGAAGAAAAAGTAATCGAAGCACATGAAGAACCCCCACGTGGTATATTGTGGTTGAGAGGAAGGCAAAACAAAGCCGGGTTATTTCTAGACGAAATGACTAAAGAGAAGGGACAATAAGTAGTAAGCATTAATTTGACATGCAAATTTTCCGTTTAAATAGTTCATGTAGTTTACTTTCGATAAATCAATTAACTACTGGCTGTTGGAATCTATAATGCAGATAGACACTCACGAGAAGATCAAAACCGGAACCTTACAGCCAGTAGTTAAGCGATATTTTGATGTTGATGAGACACACAGAAAGGTAGTAATGAATCGTCTTGGTGCCCATCTTAGGAATTTTAGAAGGAAATTGAGGGAATCCTACATACTGCCCAACCTAAACACACCAGCAGTAAATGAAGTCCTAATGAAATATAGTGCATTTGTCCATGCCCCGGAATGGAACTCTTTTGTAGAGTATATGAGCATGGAGGATTACCAGGTTTAGTCATTTATATTAGAGTGCATATATATATATATATATATATATATATATATATATATATATATATATATATATATATATATATATATATAATTTCAGATTATTGTGTTTGCACATTAATGCCATCTAATAATCATTTTGTTCTGTAATTAGAAAAAGTCAGATGCGTCAAAAGAGGCGCGCTCCAAGTCGGTTTATCCGCATACCATGGGACGAGGTGGCTACGTACATGTGAAAAAGAAATTGGTAATTACATTTACATATATAATGTATGTTTCTATTTTGTACATTATATGTATCAATTATATATAAGATCAAAGTAAAATAACCAGAAAGCTATTGTACTCTGTTTCTGTTTTCAATTTTATATGCTTACATGTTAATTGGTAATTTGACTAATTTACATGTGTGTTGATTTGATGATTATAAGATCGAAGAAAAAGTAATCGAAGCACATGAAGAACCCCCACGTGGTATATTGTGGTTGAGAGGAAGGCAAAACAAAGCCGGGTTATTTCTAGACGAAATGACTAAAGAGAAGGGACAAGAAGTAGTAAGCATTAATTTGACATGCAAATTTTCCGTTTAAATAGTTCATGTAGTTTACTTTCGATAAATCAATTAACTACTGGCTGTTGGAATCTATAATGCAGATAGACACTCACGAGAAGATCAAAACCGGAACCTTACAGCTTGCTCATGGCAACGATGCAATGACAGAGGTATTTGGAAAGGAAAAGGGAGGGTATGCCAGAGGAGTAGGAAGTGGAGTGACAATCAACAAGTATTTTCATCTTCCAGCAGCTCGAAGCAGAAAAGCAGCAGATGCCGAACAGATGAAATTACTTCAAGCAGAACTTGTAGCAGAGAGACGTGCCCGTGAAGACAAAGACAAAGTTATAGAAACGTTGTCCAACCAAGTGACACAAGTGATGGCCAAGTTGACTGCACAAGAGGCGAAAATTAATTCAATGTCAAGTCAAAACCTGCCATCGGAGGAAAGACATTTAATTCTTGTATTAATTAAGTAATTATGCTAACATATTATTCATTAATTTATATTGCAGCTAACGGATATATGTATTTCTTTATATATATTGCAGGTGTCTCCATCAGTGGACGTTAATCCTAAAGCAACCATTGGAACTGCAGATCAGGAGTGCCAAATAAGTTCATCAAGTGTGGTTGGAAGTGGGCAGGAAGCTAGTTTTGACAGGCCTAAAGGACTTGCAACTAGCATGATCAACCAAAAAGACAAAATGGTAATTAAGTAGTAAAACATTAGAATTACATTGATTTTGCAGTGGAATTGAAGAACTTAAAAGGGCCAAGTCATGTACTCCCACTGCTAGTTCAAGAGTCACTCCCACTGCTAGTTCAAGAGTCACTCCCACTGCTACTGCAAAATCAAGCTAGTTTTGCCACTGCTAGTTGTATTCAAAGTACAGCTAGTCATTCAAAGCACTGCTAGTTCAAGAGTCACTCCCACTGCTAGTTCAAGAGTCACTCCCACTGCTACTGCAAAATCAAGCTAGTTTTGCCACTGCTAGTTGTATTCAAAGTACAGCTAGTAATTCAAAGCACTGCTAGTTCAAGAGTCACTCCCATTTACAATAATTACTTGTTTGCCTTGTTTTATATAGGAGACTGTTGAAGAAGCAGTTAACAAGTCAGCAAACAGGACGCCTGATTCACAAGAGAACACGGTTGAACCTAACCGGTTGTCACGATCACAAAAGAAACGGTCTCCAACACCACCAACGCTGCAGGTATATATATGTATTTCAGCATGTTGAAACATTATTCAATTAAGTTTCATCTAATTTTGATATTGCATAGATATATATATATATATATATATATATATATATATATATATATATATATATATATATATACATGATATGATGCTGCTGGAAAATATTGAAATCGGTAAATATGAAGTGCTATTAATTATTTGTTGAAATATTGGTTTATACAATTCTGAATTTAAGTTTCATCTAATTCTGATATTGCATACATATATATATATATATATATATATATATATATATATATACATGATATGATGCTGCTGGAAAATATTGAAATCAGTAAATATGAAGTGCTATTAATTATTTGTTGAAATATTGGTTTATACAATTCTGAATTTAATTAGAATGCAATTACAGGGTATTTATTGTGAGTTATACTCTGTGCATATCTGAAATCTTCACCGTTTAAGACAGAGGCTTATGCTTAGTTATAATTAGTATATATATATATTTATATTAATCGTCATCATTTCATTTTGTTTAGGTATTCAAGTGTAAACTGTGGAACCTAAAGAAGTCAAACACAATTGCTTTGGGTACCGTATACGTGTCGAGTGGAAAACAGATGCTTCATAGCAAAGTACTCCCAAAGGATTGCTACAGAGTGTCTGTTGGTACATCGTTGGTGGATGCAACTTTTTTACCGGACGTTGAAGACAATGGTGTCAAAACTGCTTTGCAGGCAGTAGGTGGTTTTTATGCATGGCCGAAGGAGCAAGTGGTATTTGAGGAGGAGGTACATACAGTACGTATACGTTTTTAACAACCTATATCTACCTACGTATACATATATAATTCTTCATATATTAATATTGATGTTTGATACATATATATGCGGCTTTTGTCTTTTACAGGTAACACCACCTACTTCAGGTCAATTGGCGTATGCGGAAAACAAAACTGCACCAGAAGTATCAAAGAAAAGGCGCAACACATCGGTTTATGTATCTAGTGATGCCGTGCAAAAGCAAGCGAAGATGAGACTCAAGAGTCAAAAGGCCTTGCAACTGTGATCATGTATAATTACTTTATCATTTTGATACATTTATTCGGTTATTATTATCATGTAAAACAATATTTCAATATTAGTTTGGGTACATGTATGCAGTTAATTATGTACATATATATTATTCCAACTTTAATTTGTTGTGTTATATTTATATATATATATATATATATATATATATATATATATATATATATATATATATATATATAATTCCAATTGTCACACGAAATATTGATTTGTTATACGTGACTAAATGATGCGTTCACATAATACGGTCACACTTTGATTGACTCGTTGTGTGACTAAATGATACCAAACGTCACACACAAAAAAATTTCATGTGGCCATTGGATGAACAATAGTCACACAAAAAACAGGTTCACGTGACTTTAAAGATTATATGGTCACACAGATTAACACCTATGGCCACATTTGGTTTAATTATATATATATGTGACCAAATCCAAAAATAAAATATTTGTTGTGTGACTAAATGATACCAAATGTCACGCAAACATAAAATTCGAGTGGCCATTGGATGAACAATAGTCACACAAAAAACAGGTTCACGTGACTTTAAAGATCATATGGTCACACATATTAACACCTACGGCCACATTTGGTTTAATTCTATATATGTGACAAAATCCAAAAATAAAACACTCGTTGTGTGACTAAATGATACCAAACGTCACACAAAAAAAAATATTCATGTGGCCATTGGATGAACAATAGTAACACAAAAAACAGGTTCACGTGACTTTAAAGATCATATGGTCACACAGATTAACACCTATGGCCACATTTGGTTTTATTCTATATATGTGACCAAATCCAAAAATAAAACACTTGTTGTGTGACTAAATGATACCAAACGTCACGCAAACATAAAATTCAAGTGGCCATTGGATTAACAATAGTCACACAAAATACAGGTTTACGTGACTTTAAAGATCATATGGTCACACATATTAACACCTACGGCCACATTAGGTTATATTCTATATATGTGACCAAATCCAAAAATAAAACACTTGTTATGTGACTAAATGATACCAAACGTCACGCAAACATAAAATTCGAGTGGCCATTGGATTAACAATAGTCACACAAAATACAGGTTTACGTGACTTTAAAGATCATATGGTCACACATATTAACACCTATGGCCACATTAGGTTATATTCTATATATGTGACCAAATCCAAAAATAAAACACTTGTTATGTGACTAAATGATACTAAACGTCACGCAAACATAAAATTCGAGTGGCCATTGGATTAACAATAGTCACACAAAATACAGGTTTACGTGAATTTAAAGAGAATTTGGTCACACATATGAATACCTATGGCCACTTTTGGCTTACTTTTGTGTGACCAAATCCCAAAGAAAAGCACTCGTTGTGTGACTAAATGTTACATAACGTCACACAAACATAGAATTCAAGTGGCCATTGGAGGCACAATCGCCACACAAAATCCACGTTTACTTGGCTTTAAGGAGCATTTGGTCACGCTTATTAACACCTATGGCCACTTTTGGCTTCATTTTATGTGACCAAATCCAAAAAAAAACACTCGTTGTGTGACTAAATGTTACATAACGCCACACAAACATAGAATTCAAGTGGCCATTGGATGCACAATAGTCACACAAAATCCACGTTTACTAGGTTTAAATACCATATGGTCTCACTTTTTAACACCTATGGCCACTTCTGGCTTAAATTTATGTGACCAATTCCAAAAATAATAACACTCGTTGTTTGACTAAACGTTACAAAATGCCACACAAACATAAACTTCAAGTGACCATTGGATGAACAATAGTCACACATAATACACCTTTACTTGATTTTAAAGAGCATATGGTCACTCATTTTATGGTTTTGGTCACTCTTTTTAAATGGATACGGCCACTAACCATTTAGTGTAGCCGTATGCACCCTATGGTCGCGGCACCTTTAGTCACACACACGTTGAAAAACATGCGTGACCGTATGCATATCGTCACACTTTTTAGGTGTGACCAAAGCCAAAATTTGTACTAGTGAATATATGATGCCCTTTTATGTCATTTTACATCAATAAACTCCATCTCCAGCTAGTTTTCCAAGCACTAGCTGTAATTCTGCAGTAATGATTATGTTTTCATTAAACTACGTATTTTTTATCAGTGGACAATTATTTTGGGACGGATGGAGTACAAGTTAAGATTCAACACCATTCTTCACCATCATCATTCTTCATCGTCATTTTTTTTTCTTAGAAAATTATATAAATCATCCTTAAAGTTTGTTCTAAATGTCACTAGGAGTCCTTTACTTAATTTGATTACACCGATCATCCTAAACTTGTTACGTCAATAGTCATTTACACTAACGATTGTTAACTCTTAATTAATAAGGACCATGTGCGTATATTTTTTTAATTCTTTTTAATTTATTGAGTATAATATAAATCATAAAAACTAACATATGTATAAATACACTATTAGATGCACATAACAGATTTGAATCATTATCAAATTTGGTCATATTCTCCTCTAAAACATCAAATTTTATATTCCACCACCCAAATTTACCACCATCTTTCTCCACCTAAATATACATTTGTGACTTAATTAGTTTTCACTTTTTAACGTCGTTTTACTTTGAAGTTAGAGTAATCGGAATGGATGCAAAAGAGAAGAGATGGTGGCCACCTTAGTAATGACGAGATAAGATGAATGGGTAACAGATAGTCCTTAACACTCTGGTCTAGAGTTTTGTAATGAAAGAAAAGAAAAGAAATGAAGGATGGAGGAAAGAAAAGAAAAGAAATGGAAATAAGTTATTGTGTTCCTGAGTTACAAAGAAAGGAAGGAAATGAAAATTTTCATTTAGTAATTTTACATTGTTATCCTTAAAACACAATAAAACCCTACAAACCTAAAACTGTAACAAACACAATCGGAATATGGTTTCTTTGGTGACTGGCGTTTCCAGAATGAAAAGAAACAATATGCTTTGAAATATAAATAGAATACATGTTTAAAAAAAATCTTCTATATAACCCCTACCATAATACATAGCTCCTATATATATACAAAATGTTTGCTTCTACATGAACATATATTAATATAAAAATTAATTTTAATGGAGTACAGAAGATTAGTAGCAGCAACAAACGGGTCCACGGATATATTAATATTACAAATAAACATAGCAGAACGGTAATGAAGTTTAATATGCATGAGTAATTGTGTTTTACGAGGATATGTGATACGTACAGAGATACAAAGTATAAGCCATTATTTACAGATTTTGTGAATTGTATTAGTTCACCTCTCCTCAAATCTTCAATTCTCATTTTGGAAGCAAAGATTGGAAAAAAAATTAGACAAAAAGTATCCATCCAGTCCCTTTCTTTTCTCTCCTAAAAAACTTGGGAACACAACTAATTATATATTTTCTTTCCACTTACTTTCCTTTCTCTTGATGATAGAACTCGGGAACAAAGCCTAAGTGCTGAAAGACGGTTGTGAACTATCAAAACTAATGTTTCAATGCAGAAGATGAACAATTTGATGATGAATTTATTAATTGAAATGTGAAAGATGATAATGACAATTGTGTACCTATTAATGTATATATATGTATTTTAGATTTTATATTTATATTCACTCATAAACATTAAAAGAATAAAAAAAAACTACTCATATTGTCCTTTTTAATGTAGAGTTATTGTTAGTCTAAAGGACTATTGACGTAACATGTTTTAAAAGAAAAGATGAACGATGTAATTTTAATAATTAAAGGACTGCGAGTGAAATTTGCACCAAATCATATGAACATTACGTAATTATCTCTTTTTTTTTCCAGAAACCATCGTCATATTATAAATCAAGAACATGGAAAATAAATTACAAAAAATATCCTCACTTGCCCATATGCATGCTGCAAGAAGCAGAAATTTGTAGGGGAAATTATATTTGTATTTATGGGATAGTAGTTGCACTTCATCGCACAATCTTGTTAGATATTTAGAACATAGTAACATATTCATCATCATCATCATCCATAAAAATATATAATAATTTTATTGTATAAAAAAAACAACAATTCTATCGTCATCAACTCCAAAAACTATAATAACATTCATTACCTACCATATAACACCATCCACTATTATTCAGTATTCACCATCACCTACCACCAAAATCAAAACCCAATAAAATATTTAGAACAAAACCCACGTAAAAACTTTAGATCAAACCCCTAATTAACTAGAGAACCCTGTAAGTCTTGTTATCTCCGGATCGATAACGAGGTTATTCTACGATATTCAAGTGCGGAATCTTTGAATACAATCACATGACACAAACAAGTATAATATTTATAATAGAGCACAAGAACAATACTTTTCAATATATCGTTTATTGATTATAAACACTTAGAATACAATCAATCACAGATTACAAGTTCGTTCGTATGCTATACTTTTCAATGCCGTTCGTATCTAATGGATCGGGTTTTAGATTGGGGAAAGAAAAAGGAAGAAAGAGAAGATTTGAGAGAGAAAGAGAAAGAGAAAGGGAAGGTGGGGACATACGAAAATGACAAAAAATACCCTCCACGTGCCTTGCATGTGACATGTTTTAATGAGAATGTTTAACGTTGTTAGGGTCAGGACTACCTATGAGCAAAAAGAACGAATATAGGGATGTATGGTGACATTTCATCAAATAATGGTCGGAAAGTGATTTTTTAGACAAACACATAAACGAAATGTGCAATTTTGTCATCAAACAGACTTAAATGTAAAAATAACCGAAAAAATTAAGAATAACCTCTTAAATGGACTTTTTTAGTTGCGCAAAATGTGGATATCAATGGTTCAATTGACATAATATCTATCGTTGCTACAAAATCGAAAGATTACACTTGAAATCGTTGATAAAATTTAGGATTTCAAGCGTTTGCGTGTGTAATCGAGATTAGAGTTTTGTCATAAGGACGATCCGTGATACAGAGTGACGTTCTATGCTGTATAATCTTGAGAGGTACGATAGGTGCAAAATTAACCAAATACAGGGGCTAATCTTGAGAGGTACCACAGGGGCCATCCGTGCAATTCGCATTATAATAAAGTGAAAAAATACAAAACACTAGCCACCGATTTAGAACCATGGGTTGGTCTTTCCTGGAAAAAGCCTGTGGGGGTCGTTGCTAAAAAGAAACTCTGATTCCCCATTTCTTATTTCCTGGAAAAAGCCTATGCTAAGGATTTTATTTACATTCATATACAAAAAGAAACCCCATTTTTCTTTATACTTTTTGGGGAAGGAGTCGACTGAGACTTTGTGTGTATGAATTACTAGTAGTTGTTTATTATTTTTATACAAAAAGAAACCACATCTTACGACGTCAAGGTATCTATTTGTTACGAGTACTTGCAGTCTATTTTAGAGATCATTTATTTCTTTCATAATTGTTTGGGTCTTTGGAATTTTCAGGAAAGTCAACGGAATCAACTCAAAAAAACAGCAGTCTCAAGCTACAATTTTCTTCTATTACAACCTTCGGATGGCATAATTTAGTGGTACAAGCCAGATATGTAACTGGAAAATAGTGAGTAAAAATATTAATCTAATTAATAAAATTGAATAAATATCCAACTTTGTTCAAGTTTTTCTAGCTTCCGACTCCTCGGAGCTCTTCAATTTCTTTTCCTGTTTGTTCAATTCTCAATATCCAAAAAAATGTCTTACTTAAAGGAGTTCCAACATCTCCAAATTCCACTCAAAGATATTAAATCCGCCACCAACAACTTTGGAGAAACCAATCGTATTGGCCGAGGTGGTTTTGGGATGGTTTACCGAGGTGAACTTGTCATATCCAAGAAGCTTACCATGGTAGCAATGAAGCGCTTAGATACTGCACTTGGGCAAGGAGCCGGAGAGTTTTGGAGAGAAGTCATGTTGCTTTCCCAATACAAACATGAAAATCTAGTCTCTCTCTTAGGCTTTTGTGCTGAGGAAGGTGAAAGTATCCTTGTGTACGAGTTTCTACCTTACAAAAGTCTTGATTTGTATCTAAGTAGCCCCGATCTCTCTTGGAATCAACGTCTTCGTATATGTATTGATGCTGCACAAGGATTAAAATACCTTCATGAGCCTGCAGAGGGGAGTCAACAGAGAGTCTTGCACCGTGATATCAAGAGTGCCAATATACTTTTGGACGAAAAATGGAAAGCAAAAATTGCAGACTTTGGTTTGTCAAAGTTCGGCCCTGCAAATCAGGAATTCACTTATCAATTTACCGGGGCTGTAGGTACACCGGGTTATTGTGATCCGTTGTACGTGGAGGATTACTTCTTGACTAAAGAATCCGATGTCTATTCTTTCGGTGCTGTTTTATTCGAAGTTCTTTGTGGAAGACAATGTGTAATGATGAAATACAATGATGATCGTAGACTCTTGAGGAAATTGGCTCAAAAGTGCTATGACCAAAAAACACTAGATACTATCATCAGTACTAGTCTGAAAGACAAAATTTCACCCGAGTGTTTGGAAAGGTTCTCAAATATTGCATATCAATGTTTAAAGCGAGAACGCACAAAACGGCCATCAATGGCCAAAATAGTGAAAGAACTTGAACTCGCTTTGGAATACCAAGTAAGTTTTATCTACTCACTTGTAAAAGTTAGGATTCTGATAACATGATATTAACATGTACGTACAGTAAGAAATATGAAGACAGCAATCAAGAAGCTTTTCAATCCCATCACCAAACCTTTCAGCCTTTCTTTAGAGCAATTATGAATTCATTTCCACTCATTTTGTTATATATGGCATCCACAATAATGCATGCATCAAATTAGGGCTGTAATCGAGTCGAGACTCATTTAGGGTAAGCTCGAGCTCGGCAGGGGCGGATTCTAGTAGGGGCAGGGAGGGGTAATGGCCCCCCCAAAATCCTGAGCTAGTAGTGTAAAATTTTCAATGATTTTAGGATATAACATGGTTTTTGAGATGATTTTGAAGAAGAAACCTGTACATAGGAGAGGTTGAGGTTGAAGAAGTACAGTAAATGCTTGTTTCCTTTTAACTTTTCAATTAAAAACGTGAAAGTGTTTCTAAATTTTTCTCCTTAAAAGACGTGTGTTGCTTTATGACAGTAAGTTATTTATATTTTGATTTTTCTCATTTGTGTCATATTTTATCCTTTTCTTATGCTGATATTGTATTTCTATAATATAATTTTATATATTCTTAGAAATCATTAGTTTCACAAGCTAAGTCAAGAATTGCATATTTAAAATTTTGTATTGTTGTTTGTTTATACTAAGTATAAAGTTATCGAGTTGGTTGTAAACTCGTTTAGAATAAAAACAAATTTTAGCTTCATATATAATTTACGGAGCACTTGCATTTGGCTCCCCTAAAAAATTAGTGCAAGATCCGCCACTGGAGCTCGGCTCGAAAGCTCAACGAGCTTTTACGATGCAGGCTCGAGCTCGGCTTGAAAAGCTCGAATTATTTTAAATAAATAATTTTTAATATTCAAAATTATTTTATATATTATATAAAAATTAAAGATCACAATACAAAACATTTCAAATATATATAATTAAAATACATAGTGAAAACAAGTCAAAAATTATGTAAAATAGTATAAAATTTTCTAAAAATAATAATAATATCATTTACATATAAAAATTACATATATATGTACATATAAATATAAATATTAATTAAGGCTCGAAATGCTCGATAACAGCTCGACCCGAGCTCTTAAAGGCTCGAGCTCGGCTCGATATATATATCTGTTAGAACATAGAGTTCTAACATTCTGTGACAATAGTTTGTATAGACTTTTAGCTTAGATTGTTTGTGAATTACAACACTCTGTACATGCGAAATTTCTATTTGTCCGAAAGTACAGTTGACTTTCGGATGAACAGTGTTCCGAAAGTCATTTGACTTTCGGATGAATAGTATTCTGAAAGTTGACTTTCGGGGTATGTTTGACTTTCGCATGGAGTTCTATAAATAGAAGTGTTGTAATTCATTTTTGAAAACTTTTTCATTTGTAACACTTTCACTTCCAAATCTAGAGAGAGAGATTGAGAGAGAGAATCAAGCTGATTGTGTAAACTTCATGTTCAAGAAATAAAAGTTCAGAACTTTTATTTAGCTTTGGTTTTCCGATTTCGTTTTGCATATTCACGTTTTATACAAATCGTGTTTGGATTCCGCACATACACGAATTGATTCGATCAGCTGTAGATCCTACGGATCTTCAATATCTAGCTTGATTTTTAAGCTTGAGCTCAGGCTCGAACTCGATAAAAGCTCGACTCGATCAAGCTCAAGCCGAGCTCAAGTTGCTCGATAAAAGCTCGACTCGTTTGCAGCCCTACATCAAATATGTACATATTTTACTGTAAGTGTGTGTGTGTATATATATATATATATATATATATATATATATATATATATATATATATATATATATATATATATATATATGCACGTATTAAAAAGCTTTTATCTTCTGTACGTGTGTTGATCTTAATGTTTAATATATTTGTACTTAGACGGTAAAAAATTCCATGTCTCCCGGATATTAATGTACAACATTTATGCATATCCGGATATTTTATTAACAGACCTTGCTTATAATATTGTTCGTTAACAAAACCCTTATAATTATTATAAACTAAAGTAACTTTTAGTTGAGAACGTCACACTTAGAAAGACTTTATAAGTAAGTACGTTCTTACAAAAGTTGTGAATAAAATCATGTAGAAAAAGAAGAAAAATACTAGAGTTATAAAATTTTTAGAAAAACGTGTGCTTGTCCCGGCCAACGAAGAGAATGACGAGAAAATAAGAACCGGATTATTATGAGCAATGCTAGAACACAAAATTGTTTAAAAAAATGACCAATAGAGTAAAGAGACTGAAACAAGAGAGAAATACATTTTAATTGTGATTGGACAATTTCATACTCCACTTCGTTTTGTGAATTTTCTTTGTAAAGTTTATATTATTCTAGCACTTCTTTTTAAATTTTGGTTTTTAATAGCACAATAAGTGAGTTGTAATAATTCACACCTCTTTGGATAAAATCATACAATGGTCAATGGTCATCAAGTTATGACACCAATTTTATACTCCGTATTTGATACATACAATGAATGGTCGTTTAGTTAATTTGTATTTTCCCTTTATATGCAGGAATTAGACTCGGACGAGTATTGGGGGAGAAAACTACCAACAAACTTTGATGCAATTATCAAGATGTTCAAAATTCCTTCTGACATTTATTCTATCAAAAGGGAATTGTTCTCTTTTCTTCACACAGGATGTCTTTTTGATGACGATAAGCAGGTGTATATCTATACTAATATATTTGTGATATTTTTTTTAAAGGGGACTTGCTAATCTACCCCTAATATTAACATTATTATTAATATTTAAAAAATCTACTTAAAATTACTAACATACCCCAGCATATGTTAAAATCTCATTAATACTATCATTATTAAACTTTAAAGTAATAAACATATGACATTAAATACTAATTAATTAAAGGGGATTGATAAATACAACATAGGTTTTGTTTAATACAACGAAACTGTGCATTATGCAGTTGTACTGCATGCATAAATATCATAAATTTGTATTGTATGCATCAAAATTTTTGTTGTATATATCAACATTAAAACTTTCATATATCTACTACTAATATATAAAGCATTTTAAGTGTTTTTTAAAAAAGGGAAATTATTACTTTACCCTACCATTACTACGAGTCTTTGAAAAATTCACTTGAAATTACTAACATACCCCTATATATACTAAATTCTCATTTTTACTGCCATTATTAAAACTCAAACTAATAAACATACGACGTAATTTTTAAACCGTAAGGAGATACGGGACGTGTCCATTATGTATGGAAATGCCAGAATTAGACGAACATGATAGCAAAGTGACAAAGGGTAAAGGCGGTTTATCCACCGTTTGGAGTCAAATTTTCCTCTAAAGTCTTCAAAATCAACTCTCTCTCTCTCTCAATTTGACACGTTATTAAGTGTTTTAAAAATTTAGAAAGAAACTATTAGGTGTGTTTTTTTATGAGATTATAAATTTACATGTTTATTTATATTTTATATTTTGTTTTTATACTGTCAATTTCTATATTCGAGAGTTTCAACTTTTTTTATCAAATTTTAGGATTACAATTTCACGAACATAATGTTTAGTTTTAAAATACTAAAGTAAAAAAATAAAAAGTATTGATAGTTAAACTCTCAACCTGCCAATGACTCCGCATCTCCTAACTTGCCACTTGGCTATTGGAAACTCGCAACCCAACCATCGAGTTCGCAACGACATTATGTATATGCATATACCTATATATATGTATATGCATATTGAGTTATATAAGTATATATATACTAGGGTATTTTGTTTTAACAAGTTTTAAAAAGGGCAAAAATGTTATTTTTTCCATCTTAAAAAATACCATATCTTAGTGTATCGTCATGTAAATTTAAATTTTGATTTAAATACTTTATATCGAATGAACGTGAAGCTAATAAGTGTTTACCCGCGGCATCTCGCGGACATTCTACTAGTTATGCTATAATACATAATAGACTTAACTGCACGAAAATCTAAATATTTATACTCTGACATTCATAGTACGTAATAAAGTACTCAGAGTTTATTGTGCGTGATGAACTTTCAATTTGTTGTATATATTTTGGTAACGTGTCAACTTGTAATGATGCCACGTGTCACCTCATGCGACCGACACGCAAGTAAAACTACCAAAAATTACATACAATAGCAATGAATAATAAGTTCATTGCACACAATGAAAGCCCGATTAGATGGATACACACTATGTGTCAGAGCATAAATAACTACATTTACATGTACTTAAGCCTAAATAATAACTGCAACTAAAATATCTATTTTTCACACACTTTTTCACGTTTCTAAAAACCGTGAAGTATTTTGTTACGTTATTCATACTCATAAATGCATACAAGATGCTCACATTTGAAGTGTGAAGAAGTTAAAGAAATTGTAATATTTTTCACACTTATAATAGTAAGAAAAACATATTCTTACACAAAGTTGAACCAAATAAAAAGTTTCTACACGTGTGTAAAAATTATTTTATGACACTCAATTGCATCACGATTCCTCTTCCGTGAGGCGTGTATGATTCGGACCAACTCATAACATCACGAGTATAATAATCAAGTTCAGGTAGAAACAAGTTCTCATTTGTGAAATAGGTTTGATTTGAGTAATTAGATCATTTTATTTTCTCAACCAACCTTGGATTAGGATCTAATAAAAAATGTTTGTAAAAGTATAATTGAATAAGATGATGAGGACTTAGATAAGTTTTTTTTCTAGGCATAATTAGAAACAATTAAAATTTGATTTATATTGATGTAAAAAGTGCATGCATAAAAACCACGTGACATCACACACAAACAATCCTTGTTTGTTACATTTTCCGGTGATGCACATTTACCGCATCATTAGTTTATCATGCGCAAGATCGAAAGTTCTTAAACAAACCCCATCCAGAACTCTTAATTGGCCAAACTTAAAAATCACGTCTTATTTTTCTGGATCTCTTTACATTCAATTAATGAATACCCTTGTTACGGCCTTGTGTCACCTTAGAGCATTAGTAATGAGAGGTTTATAGGAGTTGTACAGGAAGACTCTTGCTTAGGTGGAGTTGTATGTATAACACTTCTCCATTAGGGCGGGTGATGATGATGATGTGAAGTTGTATCCTATACAACATTGTCTATGATGAACCCGTTGTATAGAACATTGTGATTGTGTTTATAAAATTTTATGTGTTACATGGATTGAAAATTAAAATTGTATAAATTAGAGGAATAGTGATGTGGCTATCTATACAACTATGTAGAGTTGTATCCATTACTCAAGCTCTTATAATTAAACCGTCTTTCAAAAGTTAGTTTATGTCATTTTATATTCCTAATATCGTCAATATATATGAAGTATTTTTAATGTACGTTTAAGTTTTGATTGACAGTTTTTTTGGATAAATGATGATGGAAAGAAATGTGTGTTGATATCACCTGCAAAATTTCTTGTGACGAATCCCGAGAAGGATGCCAAGCTTTCACGGATAACTTATTCAAGGTATCCTCAATTCCTCGTTACTGTATACCTTAGCATATTCAATGTGAAGTTTGATACTAACAGCTTATTACTAAAAAGTTTTTACTTCAATAAAATAAATCAATGAAGAGATATGGTATCTCTTATGATTTATGACCAGTTGCGAGCAATCAAGGAATGGAACTAATGCAATAAAGCTAAAGAAAAACAATAAGATAACTGAAACAAAAATTTAAAAAGGATACATAGTTTGAAAGTAACACACGGAGATAAATAAATGGGTAGTGATTCTTACGCAACTTATTTTGATACATACAACGTACAACTATTAGAGTAGGTTAAATTAAGGTTAGCAAGTATGGACTAGCCCGATTATCTAAATGGACTAGGATCCGTTAGGATTTTATAATTGCTTAACTTTCAAGTCATGTTAGTCTATATATATAGGTGTTAAAGATATAGCTGTTATGACTTTATGAGAAAATAATTCTCCAGCAGTCTATGCATATCACAGCAGATCAGCAGAGATATTTTCTTATTCTCATTAATTGTATATATTTTACTTTCCAAGATTAGTGTAATATCATAGCTGTTGCATAGTGTATATAGCTGTAATAGTTTCTTAGAATAGCTCACTGCCTATGTATAAATCCCCCCAGAATTATTCAATAAGATGATCATCTTTTTCCCTAAAGTCTCTAACTTTGACATGGTATCAAAGCCACAATTCTGATCAGTTTCTCGAATGCTTTCCATTTGATTCTTGTCCAAAACCTCGTTTTTCTAGTTACACTCAGTCAAGCTCTTGTTGCTCTCTTCGAAAATCTCGGTCAAGTTCTTGTTAAATCATGTCTTTTGACAAAGCTGATGCTTTCCTGGTTCGTTTTAATGGCAAGAACTACTCAGCATGGGCATTCCATTTCCAGATTTTTGTCAAGGGAAAGGATTTATGGGGCCATATTGATGGTAGTTGTCCAGTCCCAACTCTTGACAAAGACAAAAATAAGACAGAAATTGCCAAATGGGAGGTCAGTGATGCTAAAATCATGGCATGGATTCTAAGTTCTGTAGAATCCAACATCGTGTTAAATCTTCGCCCTTTTAAGACTGCAGCCCAGATGTGGGAACACTTAAAGAAACTCCATAGTCAGAACAACACAGCTCGTCGATTTCAATTGGAACATGAGATAGCTATTCTTCAACAGGATAGTCTCTCGATTTCTGATTTTTATTCGAGCTTCATGAACCTTTGGGCTGAATATACGGATATCGTTTATTCAACTTTATCACCAGAAGGTCTAATTGCAGTTCAAGCTGTTCATGAGACCACTAAAAGAGATCAATTTCTCATGAAATTGAGATCTGATTTTGAGACTACCCGGTCAAATCTTATGAATCGAGATCCAGTTCCCACTTTGGACACATGCCTCAATGATTTGTTTCGAGAAGAGCAGCGTCTTCTAAATCAAAGTAACCTTGAGAAGCAGAGATCTATGACGGTTCCAATTGCTTATGTAGCACAAGGAAAATCAAGAGACAGGGATATGCGTAATGTTCAATGTTTTTGTTGTAAAGAATTTGGACATTATGCTTCAAGTTGTCCCAAAAAATTCTGCAACTATTGCAAAAAGGAAGGTCATGTTATCAAAGAATGCCCTACCAGGCCTCCAAAGAAATCAGAGACGGCATACACAGCCTCGGTTGGGTCTTCACGTGCTGGTGGTTCTGTGAATACAACACAAAATGTTGCTGCTCCAGCAGTAACTCCAGAAATGATTCAACAAATGATCATTTCAGCATTCTCAGCCTTGGGAATATCAGGTAAAACACTTGCGCCTACTTGGTACATTGATTCCGGTGCATCGAATCATATGACAAATACTTGTCATTCTCTTAAGAACATAAAGAAATACTCCGGAAATCTTGAGATTCACACTGCTGATGGAAACCATTTACCAATAGTAGCCACCGGTGATATTTCTCCGTCAATAAAAGATGTTTTTGTCTCTCCTAACCTTACCACTAATCTTATATCTGTGGGTCAACTCATTGATGATAACTGTAAGGTAGGACTTTCTAAATCTGGTTGTGTTGTGCAGGATCAGCAGACAGGAAAGATGATTGCGAGGGGGCCTAAAATAGGACGTCTTTTTCCTCTCAAGTTTCCTTTTTGTTCATCTGCTTCACTACCTTTTGTTACGGGTCTTTCTGCTAAAGTGGATTACAAAGCATGGCATAAGCGTCTTGGACATCCAAATAATAATGTTTTGTTTAATTTGTTGAAATCTGGTTTGCTTGGGAATAAAAAATCACCATCTTTTGAGGATGTTCAGCTTGATTGCAATTCTTGTAAACTTGGCAAAAGTAAAACCTTGTCATTTCCTACTCGTACACCCAATGTAGTTCAACCTTTTGATTTAATACATAGTGATGTTTGGGGAATGACACCAATTACTTCTCATGCTAATTACAAATACTTTGTGACTTTTATCGATGACTATAGTCGCTTCACATGGATATATTTTCTACGTTCAAAAGACGAAGTATTTTTTGTTTTTAAGTTATTCCATGCATATGTCCAGACCCAATTTTCTGCAAAAATCAAAATTCTCCGTTCAGATAATGGGGGAGAATATATGTCTAAGTTATTTCAAGAATTCCTACAAACAAATGGGATAATCTCTCAACGGTCTTGTCCTTCGACACCTCAACAAAATGGGGTGGCCGAAAGAAAGAACCGTCATCTTCTTGATGTTGTCCGTACACTTCTCTTGGAGTCGTTTGTTCCTGCTAGGTTTTGGTGTGAAGCTCTTTCTACTGCGGTACATCTAATTAACAGAATACCCTCTCCCACACTTAACCATGTCTCACCTTTTACTCGGTTATTTGGTCAGAACCCAAAACTTTCTGATCTTCGTACTTTTGGATGTGTATGTTATGTTCATCTTCCCGCACATGAACGCACTAAATTCACAGCTCAATCAGCTAAATGTGCATTCCTCGGATATTCCACTCATCAAAAAGGATTTATCTGTTATGATCCCAAAGTGAGACGTATCCGGGTTTCCAGAAATGTAATTTTTTTTTAAAATGAATATTTTTTTACCACTTACAAAGATCCCATTTCACCTACATTTGTAGCAATACCTATGTTTACTGATCCTTTCGTGCCAAAGCCTTCTTCAGAACCACTCTTGGTTTATCAAAGACGACAAAAACCTCGTAACAATGAGGAAACCACACCTCCAGAGCCCCCGCAATTTGACTCTCCTGTTGCTGATCCAGATCCAACCGTTGTTGCTGATTCTGTTCCAGTAGTTGATGCTGATTCAGTTCCTGAAACCACTACTGATCCAGTTGTTACTGCTGATTCGGTTTCCATGACTACTGATGATTCGGTTCAAGCAACTACTGCTGACCGTAGACGAAGTACTCGAGAAAGTAGACCCCCTAATAGGTATGGTTTTGAAAATACTAAATCATATGCAGCTACTTTGTCGAGTGTTTCTATCCCTTCATCTTATAAGCAGGCAATGGAAGATACGTGTTGGCAACAAGCTGTTGAGACTGAACTTCTCGCACTCGAAGAAAATCAAACTTGGGATGTGGTACCATGTCCACCATCCGTGAAACCTTTGGGCAGCAAGTTCGTTTTTTCAATCAAACTTCGTTCTGATGGGTCCATTGATCGTTACAAGGCTCGATTAGTTGTTCTTGGGAATAAACAAGAGTATGGCTTAGATTACGATGAAACTTTTGCACCGGTAGCCAAAATGACTACTGTTCGAACCATATTAGCCATTGCTTCCTCTCAATCATGGCCTTTACTTCAAATGGACGTCAAAAATGCTTTTTTACATGGGGATCTAAAAGAAGAAGTTTATATAAAGCTTCCCCATGGTATGCCTACTTTACCCAATGATGTTTGCAAATTGAAACGCTCTTTGTATGGCTTGAAACAGGCACCCAGAGTATGGTTCGAAAAATTTCGCTCTACACTTCTCGACTTCTCATTTGTTCAAAGCCAATATGACTCTTCCCTTTTTCTTCAAAAAACAACTAAGGGAATAGTTATTCTTCTTGTTTACGTAGACGATATTGTTGTCACTGGCTCTGACATGGAAGCTATCACCAGGATTAAAAGTTTGCTTCATTCAACTTTCCACATGAAAGATCTTGGACAACTCACTTATTTTTTGGGGTTAGAGGTTCATCATCGACCACAAGGGATTTTTGTGAATCAACACAAGTATATTGAAGATGTGGTTCATTTAGCTGGACTAACAGGAAGTCATCCAGTTGACACCCCTATGGAAACTAATGTGAAGTATCGACGAAATGAGGGAACGTTGCTTGAAGACCCCACGTTATATCGAAAGTTGGTTGGTAGTCTAATCTATCTAACGATTACTCGGCCGGATATATCTTATGCAGTTCATATCGTAAGCAAATTCATGCAGTCCCCTCGGCATCTTCACTTAAGTGCAGTCAAACGCATCATACGCTACATCCTAGGCACACCAGATCGTGGCTTATTCTTTCCTACTGGATCATCTGTAACTCTACAAGCCTATAGTGATGCGGATTGGGGTGGCTGTCCAGATACGGGTAAATCAACTACTGGATGGTGTATGTTCCTTGGTGAGGCTCTTATCTCATGGAAATGTAAGAAGCAAAACTATATACGATTATTAAAGAGTTGCACTATATGAATTAAGAGAATAAAGTTGTGGTGTCTAGATCAAACTAAGTGGTGTAAGAATCACCTCCCTAAAGAAATAGGAAAAAAACTCGAGGTGTGGGGTGGGACCAAGGTTGGGTTAGGAATATGAAAAAATGTACAAAAATAATGCTGAAATCGTATGTTTAGAAGAAACGAAGCTGGTTATCCTATATTGAGAAAAGCTTTATAATCTAGGGCTAAGTCCCTCGAAATGCTACAAACTTTGCCCAAAAGTCTATTGTATACGATCAACTTACGGGGAGGCATAAGAATGCAACCTACTTGAAAAAGTGGGGTTTTTTATGTAACTTGCTGATGTGTCGATGAGTTGTCAAACTCTCCGTAAGCCACGCGGCACATCCGTACGCCACGTGTCACCTTCAACGAACGACACATCAGCAAGTTACATCAAAAACCCCACTTTTTCAAGTAGGTTGCATTCTTATGCCTCCCCGTAAGTTGGTCTCATACAATAGACTTTTGGACAAAGTTCGTAGCATTTCGAGGGACTAAGCCCTATAATCTAATCCTAGTTCTACAATTTTTCGTCATTATATATCATCATCTAACATTTTATACCTGGCATATTACCTCGGTATTTGAAGAGAAAATGATCACCTATTTGGAGACAAATTGGAAACTTAGTTACTGTAACTTTTTTTCATAATTAGATTTACTGCAGGTTTTCAAAAATGGCGATATGTGATTATGAGAAATTCCGAAATGTAAAGTGTCACATACAAACAAGCATGCTATCACTTGGTACCTTGTATACAGCTAGCTTGCTGTTTGAATCTGTCGATTATATACGGATAAAGAAGACCAAGATTAATTGGAAAACGGGAGAGTTGAGTGTATGTTCTACACATAATGCAATTCCGACAGAGGAGGGTTTGTATTCAATCAAAATGTGGCAATTCATTAATGATAGGCCAGATGCTGTTTTTGATATTGTGCTAGAGGAATTATCATTACTGAAGGAACGTTACGAACGTATCCCATATGACCTCAAAATTCTTGGATTTGAATTTATGCCCGTAGAGATGGCAAGTTTCTCTTTTCTGAACACTAATTATCAAGTTCTTAATTTTAACAGTAACATTTACAAGTCTATATTTGTTGTTGTTTTTTTTTTTTTTTTTTTTCATTTACAAATGCTCATATTTAAAAGTTTATGGGTGAAAGGGATGGTGTGAATTTTCTAATTGTGAATCATAGTCACAGTTGTATTGTAAATTTTAACTTACATACATATGTAGCATGAAGAATTTGAAAGTCTGGATGAAGTGGATATGGATAATGATGATGAGGAATACTGGGAGAAAATGTTGCCAGATGACTATCCACGTTTTATTCAGAAGTCAATCAAGCCTTTGGATTACAACACAAAAAAGGAGCTCTACCTCTGTCTTTGTGATGGTTTCGTTGGTAATCTTGGAGAAAGTAGACCGGTAATTAATTTCCTCTTCTCTTTCAATCCTCTTGTGCTAGAACATAACTGCACGATTAATGTGATTTATGGCAGATTTTGTTCCAAACAAGCACCTAACTATCAAATTTAGATAATGATTGCTACATTCATGTTTTAACATTATAAAATGATTTGGTTAACAGTGGTTTTTTCTCTGCAAATCAACCCGCCGGATATGTTCCATGCTACCAGCATCAGATATCATCGATTGGGGTGAATGGCTTATAAATCAGTCCAATATAGATACCATAACTGTATCTGAATCCAGGTTCTCACTCCTTGAAATATGAAACTTTCTCGTGATAAACTTCTATTAGTCCCATATGCCTTGGATCAAGATCAGACCGTTTGTATCAATTGTGCGGCGGAAACACACAATCAACGTATTAAACGTATAATCAACAAACCGAAACAATCAAATATCAAATCGAAACGTTATATTAATGATTGAAACGTACTAGCTTCGTAATACAATGAGTTTAGTCGACAAATGCACTCTAGGGTTTCGTCAACCCTAAAAGTGAAACCTACACGATTTATACTAAAACAAAACCGACATAGCGACACTCGCCAAGTGTTGCAAACACTGGCCAAGTGTCGCACCTAGCGACACTGACTTAAGTGTCGCTCCACATTCTAATGTCGCTATTGGCGACACTTAGACAAGTGTCGCCTAAAACTAATAAGTGTCGCTAACAATAGATTTGCTATATAATTCAAATAACGACAATTATAACTCGATAGACCAACTGACTGACAAACATGTATCAACAACTTCCTAGCTATAGATATCTTAACTTTGTACCGAGAAAGGTGAGAATGTACGCAGTCTGACTAATCATACTTTTATGCATTAACAGGTTTCCTAGGGTGATTAAAATCGAACGGGGCTATTTTAATTTCGACTGTAGCCTTAAGTCATCCATGTTTTCACCTCACTATATTTATGCATGCTATCTAGTCTTCAAATTTCAAGACAACCAAACTCAGGCAGATGATGCTGTATTGTTTAAAGGGTAAATAATGGTTTAATCACCAAACTTTCAATTTTTTTTCGTTTTAACCCTTCAACTTTTTTTTTAATGTTTTAAGCCTTCAACTTACGGGTTGACCAATTTTTAATCCCTTCACTTTAATTGACCGTCGCTGTAGGGTTTTAGCGATGACATGTCGTCGCTGTAGGGTTTTAGCGACGCCATTTAGCGACGACATGTCGTCGCTAAATCTTTGGCTCCGGATACAAATGGCTTTTTCGTACGGTCAATTAAAGTGAAGGGATTAAAAATTGGTCAACCCGTAAGTTGAAGGCTTAAAACATTAAAAAAAAGTTGAAGGGTTAAAACGAAAAAAAATTGAAAGTTTGGTGATTAAACCATTATTTACCCTTGTTTAAAGCGCATTGCAGTTTGGATGGCACTGCTCAAGGTGCAATATCAGTACATATGAATTTGTATCCATTCAATATTCCAACAATTAAGCCAACAAATGATTATGGATCTCATGAATCATCAAGTTTACCAGCAAATGAAAGACTTGATCAGATGCATAAACATCAGATACCTCCAGGATGTAGTAAGGTTGAAGAAAGAAAGGATGGTTGGATGGAAGTCATGTTGTGCAAACCATTACGTCAATTACAAGATCACCAGTCACTCCAGGTAAAATTATCCAGAAATGTAAAGGGCGTTTTTGGCTTAATCTGTAAAATGATTATAGAAGGCATTGAGTTTAGGCCATTTTCAGCGGAATGATTAGACTTTCAAGTCAATATTAATTAGGAATCGGTGAAATGTAAAAATATTAATTAAGTAAATTTATGCAAGCAGGTTTGAGACTATGAATTATGTTTTGTGTTCACTTCTATACTTCTCTTTCAATTCGGCTTACTGTTATCAATTTTACGATGAGCAAATTGCCAAAGAAGAACTTATTGTACAAAATATTAACATTTGATATCTGCTCTTTTATTTATTTATGATTAAAAGGGGATGTTTGAGAGATACAATCATCATACATTCATATAATCATATATACATATACATGGCTGGAAATTATATGTACTGTTCATAGCCAAGGGATTTAGTATTGCATTGTGTATCTTATTCATTATAGTTTATTGTAAAACATCCTAACGGAGTAAAATATAAATTTATCATTATTGTATTCGGCTTAAGCACAGGATTAATGATTTTTATTTATGTTTGAGCATATAAAATATTTATAATTTAGAAGTAACGTATATGAAATTGCCCTAAGTTTATTTTATATCCATTGTTAACGTATTTTGAATGACCTTTTTACTGTATGTCTAGAAAAGAAATTTTGTAACCGAAATGATCACTATATGGGCTGGGCTTTCATCGGGTCATATGATCGGCATATGACCCATTTGAGCCGGTGACCCGAAAACGACCTGAAAATGATCACCCGAGAATGAGTTGACTAGTTTAAAAATCGGAAGGGATGGTGTGAATTTTCTAATTGTGAATCATAGTCACAGTTGGTATTTTGAATTTTTACTTGTATATGTAGCATGAAGAATTTGAAAGTCTGGATGAAGTGGATATGGATAATGATGATGAGGAATACTGGGAGAAAATGTTGCCAGATGACTATCGATATTCTATTCAGAAGTCAGACAAGCCTTTGGATTACACCACAAAAAAGGAGCTCTACCTACGTATTTGTGACGGTTTCCTTGGTCATCTTGGTGAAAGTCGACTGGTAATTAATTCCCTCTTCTCTTTCAATCCTCTTGTGCTAGACCATAATTGATTTAGAAAATGATTGCTACATTCATATTTTAACATTATATGAAATGATTTGGTTAATAGTGGTTTTTTCTCTGCAAATCAACCCGCCGGATATGTTTTATGCTACCAGCTACAGATATCGAGTGGTATGACTGGGATAATATGCTCTATCTGGATACCATAACTTTATCTGAATCCAGGTTCTCACTCACTAAAATATGAAATTATCTTTTATCGTGATAAACTTCCTAGCTACATATCTTAACTTTGTACCGAGAAAGGTGAGAACGTGCATACTCTAACAAATCATACTTTTATGCATTAACAGGTTGCCTATGGTGATTAAAATTAAAAGCTCGTGCTATTTTAGTTTCAAGTGTAGACTTCAGTCACCCATGTTTTCACCTCACTATATTTATGCATGCTATCTAGTCTTCAAATTTCAAGACAACCGAACTCAGGCAGATGATGCTGTTTTGTTTCAAGTGCGTTGCAGTTTGGATGGCACTACTCAAGGTGCAATATCAGTACATATGAATTTGTATCCAGTTAATATACCGACTATAAGCCAACAAATGATTATGGATCTCGTGAATCATCATGTATACCAACAAATGAAAGACTTGATCAGATGAATAAACATCACATACCTCCAGGATGTATTAAGGTTGAAGAAAGAAGGGATGGTTGGACGGAAGTCATGTTTTGCAAACCATTACGTCACTTACAAGATCACCAGTCACTCCAGGTAAGATTTTTTGAAAAGATGGATGAACTATTCGATGGAATGATTATAGAAGGCATCGAGTTTAGGCCATTTATCTTATAATGGCTGTTACCAGATCAATCACAGTTTGCACCTTCGTCAAACATTATTAATTAGGAATCAGTACGTGATGATGTAAAAGTACTATTATATTAATTGATTGAAACTACGCAAGGTTTGAGACTATGAATTATATTTGGTCTTCACTTTTATTCTTCTCTTTTAGTTTCGTCCAACTCTAATCAATTTTACCATGGGCAAATTGTTGTTGCATCAACTTGTACAACAATATGATAGAAGAGGAATGTAATACTCATACCCAAATTAGTACCTAACAGCGGCAGTACGAACTATGAAGGCTCGAACACGAGCGGTCGCCCCTAGCTTATTTTGTATCCATCGTTAGTTTTATTTGCAAGACTTCTAAATGGACTGGGCTTTCACTTGGTGATATGGTCTCCATAAAGCCCAATGTAACTACAACAAAATCCAACAACAAACCCTATGGTCGCCCTAAGGCCCAATAAGTACGTTCCTAGTTTTTTAAAACATTTGGCTACCGTCCAATTACTAAACTTTTAACAATCCGATCTATTGATAAGTTGAAACTATCTTGTAATCTTGTTGTGCAATAATAAAATACAAAATATCATCTTGATGCGTCTTTTGATAAAATACGAATGGATATTGTTATACCAAAAAGTCAAATATAGCAAAATTATGAACTAGCTGGAGATTCAAAGCATCTTACATATCTAATAAAAGGGAGTTGACGCTGATGTCATGAAGCTGATTTGTCCCCTTCTTAGGCAATCTCCATGCTGACGTGGCACTCTAATATGCAAGGAATTATCTCATAATTTTGATTTTTCTTTTAAAAATAAGTAAACGTATTTACTGATTAAAATAGGCTTGATATATGTGAGATTTTTTATTTTCCAAGAAACCCTAATAATTATCATGGCACGCTTGAATTTTTATAAAAAAGACCGGCCGCTTGGATTCTCTTTCACTCTTCAATTTAATTGGTTCTCTCACACTTTTCAAATCCCTTTTCATTGGAACCCTAACTCAGTAGTAAAACTTACATGAGAAGCATATATCCTTTTTGTGTTCTTTCATCTTCTCATTCCTCTCATCTGTAAATCTTTTTATCTTTCAAGTTTTCCCTTTCTCCATTTTATTCTTCTGCTCTTTTTCTCTTCCTATTTTTTATGTTCACCTTTGAAGGGTTGATAATAGTTTTTCTTTCTTGATCTTTGTGTGTTTTGAGCGATGATGATGATGGTATATCATTAGAATCATGAGGAAGACGATGATACTAACCATTCGATTTATAGAAATCCAAGGTGAGTATACAATCATTCAATTTAGGGATTTCATTTTCTTCTTAATTTCTTTTTTCGACCTCTGTAGTAGTCTGTAGTGGCTCTATTTCTCTATGTTCTAATTTTATTTTATTTTTATGTATCATCTGTGTTTGTGTAATTGCTCTATGTCGTAGAGCAAGAAGAGAAGCTGGCATTTAAGTCTTTGTTTGATTCAAGGGTTGATTTAACTAACTATTTTGAATTTGGTCTTTGTTTTTGTTTTGTCGGCAGATAATTTGATGGGTTCCCTAAACTTCGTTTATGGAAAACAGATGTTGTTTCTGATCATTGGCTTCAAAGTCACTTCTCACAATGATGGCAAACAAATGCAATCAAGAAAGCTATCTTTATGTTGTATGCAATAATTTGCTGCGAGTTTTTTTTTCGCTTTATGTTATCATTTTCTACGTTACGGCTGAACCAAGGAAGATAATAAAGGGCATTAGTGGTTGTAACTATCCAAATTATTGCATCGAGTTTTGTTTTAATGTATCAAAATCCAGGCTGTAGTTCATTGTGTGTCCTTTTTGTGCAAGGTTGAGCAGTGACCAAAGCTAAGCAAAGGGAATGTGAAGCCTTTTTGTGCAAGGTTGTTTCAAAATCCAGGCTGATTCTTGAAAGGTTAGGGGTTTTTATTAACAAATGAATCATTTATAACACAAAAAAACTATTGGAAGAACTGATTGAAATTTCTTCAACAAGGTTGACCAGGTGCTACTTAACTGGCTTCTTGGTTGATGATTAATAAATTTAATTTAAGAGTTATTATATCTTTGGTTGATTAATAAAGTTACAGTGTGTTGGTTGTTTTTAATGTAGGATAGATATTTTGAATTGAAGTTGATGTATCATGCTACTTTTACTTACCGCACACTACATGCTTGATAAAGTGCCACAAAGAAGTTCAAGAACGAATTTGGTTAGTACTTTAATCATATTTTCTAAATTTTTAGCTTTTTAATCATTATATATCTATAATGTTCAAAGTCAGGTCACAGAAGTTCATATTCGAATTCTCCAATCCAAGGATTTTATAACTTTAATCTTATTTTAGATTAACCCTGATTTTAATATGTATATGATTCTTATTATGATTTATAATCCGTTGTTAATGTTGTAGTTCATAATTAAGTTTTTTTAACGACTTTTGAATTTTTTTCATCACGTTCTCCTGTAATCAATTACGACTCTTTAGGAATGGAAGCACGGGTTAATAATTAAGCCATGAAATGAGCTAGGGTGTTGGTGTATACATAAGTGTATTTGCATAACTGGTCTGTTCTATGGTCTAATTTGGGGTGGATGGTTTGGGATTGGAGTTACAAACGGGGAGTTGGGTAGTGTTAGTTACTATTTTATTAAGGTTGATGGCTGTGATTTATGGCCGAATTTATTTCTCCTTCTGACATCATTATCATTATGCAGGAGGTTTGCCTACTTCAAAAGACATAAATTCTCCATCTGTAGGTATAGCCGTATAGGTATGAATTCCACTTCACTCTTACAATCATCCTATGTTTTCTTATTTATTTTTTGAGTAGTGAAAGTTATTTTGACAAAAGTTTTGTAGCCTTCAATCTATGTTATACAAGTCTGCTTACTTTGCAAATGAAAGTGAATTGGGTACAAAAATGCAACTGTGATAACTTTATATGATAGCTTTATATCATTATATGTGTATTGAATTAATTATTTGAGAATATTACATAATATAGTTTGTCTTTTTATTTGCAAGAAAGGTAGCACTGCTGGTTTCTTGATCATTTACAAGAACAACATCTTATACATGCAATTAAGAAAACAAGTATGATTAATTTGAGGACTTTATACATGCAATACTTTCTTACTGTTCTATCAGTAACATACTAACATATTTGTCATGTTTTACAAAGCTACCTATTGATGCAGTAATATAAATATTGATATTTGGTTTTGTCCAATATGAAAGAACTGTGATTCTTGTGGTAAGTCATTCTTGAATAACTTATGATGTTTATTTTATCCCCTGCTTTTGCACATATCTTCTAGCCTTGTGGAGTGATTGATCTTCTGATGTCTTTATTGTTGCGCCATCCTTAAAGGTAATCTTTATTAACTAGGTGTTAATTTTAATGTTGGTTATTAAATGTCGCACCCCCAAATTTCGATGCGGAAGCGGTTCGGGTCGGGACGCGACTAATACGGTAATCACAACACAAAGATATATAGTAAACGACTCTATATGCGTCGTTTTAACAAAATATATTGATATAAGAAATGTTTACAACATTTAAAGCTATACATAGCTCATGTTCTGAAAATGAGAGATTCCAATACATAAATACTTTTACATAATATATTAATGCAAGAAAATCTCTAATGTCTGCATGCTGACTCGAGCTACAGTAATCCCGAGGGCAGTCCAATCTACTGCTGTGTACCTGTGATACATGCTAAAATGGGTCAGCGAGACGCTGGTGAGCTCACAGATTAGTATGTCAAAACATATAGTATGAACCGCAAGATTTAATTGAATTTAAGTTGCAATAAAGCAAAATAAAAGTTATACAGCCATGAGCACATAGTCTGAACTTAACTTGAGGGTCGGGTCCAATGAAGGAATTCCGATCGAAGTGCCTCCTACGAGTGCCTAATCTACACTCGTCTACCCAAATGCTAATATGTCCGTTTGACCAGTTAGTGCTTACTAACCCGGACGAGGATTGGCAATCCTATATTATATCATATACTAACATTCACGCTACAGATGTATTACCAAACTATGTTTGTGGAGGACTCTAAATTGATTAGTTGAAAACAACTCATGTAGTATTTGATTTTGATTGTACTTGCGTTTACATGTAAATAAATCGAGCAATGTATCACACCCCTGATGAAAACAGTAAAATAGGGGCTATGAGACTCACCTGAGTCTTGATAGTTTAACTTAATAAACTTGAGTTGATTAGCCGAGTAGTGATGTCCAAAGACTTGTAACCTGAGGGTGTCCACGACACGTGATGGTTATTAACATGAGTAGTGATGCTCGCCCAGCAGTCGGTTTAGGAATCGCTTCCTGTCGTTGCGGACCTTTCTGCTAGGCGGCTGCACCAGATGGTAGTTTTAAATTTATAATAGTCGGGGGGAGCCAAAACCTTCCGAACTACCCACTATTACTAGGTACGAATACCTGATACTAGTATGCGGTAAGGATGATCCAGGGTCGTTCCTCACGACGGTAGAATTGAAACAGAGCTCGTTCGGATAACTTAGTAATTAAGCTAGGGTTTTGATAGATTGGAGGGTAATTGTTTTTGGTTTTTTATATATTTAAACTACTATAAACTAAGAAAGCATAAAAGTAAAGGGAGGCTAGCAGATATGTAACACTTAAGGATAACAAAGACGAGGTTCACCATGATTTAGGATAGCGTAGATTGTAACACCCTCAAATTTCGGTTTGCGGAAGCTGTCGGGTCGGGTGTTACTAAATCAAATATCACAGCATAAGATACATAATGAACGACTCTAAATGAGACGTTTGAAAATAATTATACATTTCCCAAAATAGAACGTTTACAACGTTATGAGTTTGACAGTGAATTCCAAATACAAAATTTGATAATACAAAAGTAAATGCAGAGTTGTCCCAAACGTTTGAAATCATGCGACTCGAGCTAGCAAAATATTGAAGTAATCCTAATCCTGCTGGGCACCTGAGAACACATGCTAAAACAGGTCAGCTATAAAGCTGGTGAGTTCATAGGATTGTTAGTTGTAATCATGATGTAATAAAACCCTGTATGTTTTGAAGAGTCGTTTCAAATTCAGCCATTTTGATAAATATTATATTGAAGTTTGTAACACCAATGTGTATACATTTAATCGAGGTATTTCATACCTAACTGGTCTGTGTCCTGTACCTAAGTACATATATACGTTTGGCAATCCATGCCTTGAATACCTATCAGGTAGTAATTGTGTCTATAACGTGAGGCAATACATGCCTTATAACCATTGAGCACTTGAAGGGATGCGTAGTAATATACAAATAATTGTAGTTCCGCAGAACTATGTTGAATTTTGTGAAAATATGGTGCATACAGCAACCATCTGATTGTAGACCCGCAGATCTATGATTTAAGATTGTTTTGAATGTCCGTTTACCCAGTTAGTATACGCTAACCCGGACGTGTTGTATCGAGCTAACGGTCCCGCGTGGAAACTCCACCGACCCGTTCTTCTTGTGAACCCCGAGTATAACTCGCTGATCCATTGATTGTATGTAAGTGCGGATTATGGCGCATAAGCCCGTGCCACATCGAGTGTATCGCTTTACCGCGATATCATACTTGTGCCCACTTTACCGTGGCATCGTTTTGTGCCCACTTTACCGTGGCATCGTCATGATAGCTAGTCATGAGTGAAAATGTGAGAGTGCCATTCTGTCGTTGTTTTTGCAAATAAGGTTTAAGTCGGCAGTACCACGACTGCCCGACTGAGTATATCGTATGATTATATGTAGATATTCATCAGGTGACACCCCCACACGGTTGGATTACATCCTGAGCCGGGGGACCATCCCTGGTTGGATTACATCCTGAACCAGAGTCGTCACCGGTTGAGTTATATTGATATGAGGAATCTGTACCAATGTGTGATAATGTTGTATACTCCTAGCCTAAAGCCTAGCAAGTATATATATCGGAGTCTCAGAGGAAATGTTCACTTAAGTCCAGTTCCCGTTCTAGTGATAACGAAGAGTATCGACAGTTTTAGTTCCTAAAGAATAACTAAAACTAATAACAGTATAGATGTTGCCTAGTGTAAGTAGAACTAACTAGTTCTAAGGTATTCAATAATATTGTCCCGTGACAATATAGCGAAAAGGTTATGATAACTACATCAGTTATGTGTTGGTATTCGTTTTCCAATAATCTAACAGGGTACGATTGCAACCTATCTAGGTTGAGTACTGACATTGTTCTAAAACAATGTTAAGGGTGTAATTCCTAAGTATTACACATTTCGTATTACATGCAGTAATATAAATAGTTGTGAATTATAAAAGATTCTTAATGTAATTCGAAAACAATGATTGAGCATGTGTTTCACCCCGAAAACAGTAAAAGAGTTGAAAGAGTGGGGCTATGAAACTCACCTATGAGTTGTTAGCGATACGATGATACGCGCGACGTCCGAATGGTAACCTTCTAGTGTCCTAAACACGTGAGGTTATATAAGTATGAGACAAATCAGTTTGTCTAAGCGAGTTGTTCATGTATGCATTTGTTGTTGAAGTCTGGGAATGGTGTACGGGGGTCCGGGGGCAGCGCCCCTGGTTAGCGGGGTCCAAGGGGCGGCAGCCCCTGGCGGGGTCCAAGGGGCAGAGCCCCTGGCTGGGGTCGAGCTGCCAGGTCAGCTTGGAAAATTTTTATTTCTACTATATTGCTTTAAGGAAAAACGCATCTGGACTTGAAATTGGGTGAAATCAAGTGATAAAATTTAGGGTCTCGACACTTAGTGAAAATGTGAGTTTTTAAACTTTCTGTTTTCTGCGACATAACATGCGACACAAAAACGTGTCATGCGACACAAGGGTTGTGTCGCATGGAGTGCGACACAAGAGCTCTGCGACATAGTGGTTGTGTCGCAAAAGCTTGCGATGCTAAATCAATAGCGACATAAGGGTTGTGTCGTATGGAAATACGACACAAGGTGCGACATAGAGTACGACACAAGCGTTGTGTCGCATGGGTAGTTTATGCGACATAAGATACGACACAAATGGAATTATGCGACACAACATGCAACACAAGCGTTGTGTCGCATGGATGAACACCAGCCCAGAAACCTTCGGGTTTCGCGTATTTCCGGCCAAAATCGCAAATCAAACGCATTTTCAAGCTGTAAATTCGTGGTTTCTTGGTTGTTTAGGTTATAAGTAAGTTATGTAATCATTATTACACTAAAACATTACTCCAAAATGACTAAATCTAAGAATTTGAGAATTTCTTACAAATGCGAATCGAGGCCAAACGAGGAAGAAAACGAGGGTGTCGTCTTTGTTAATGTTGTTCCTCTCTTGATGGTGATTCCGAAAATGTAAAATTTCGTGGGTCGATTTGAAGATCCGAAATCGGGTAAGAATTTTTAGAGAGAGTTTTGGGTGAGGTGTGTGTGAAATGAAATGAAAGAAATGAAAGAATGAGGGGGGGTTTGGGGGGGTTGGGTGGCTGATCCAAAGAGGTGGGGAGGAGTTTTCCCCCACTTCGTTCCTATTTTGCAGTGTAAAATACCCGTATTTTGTACCCGAATAATATATATAAATTTAATATTTTTAGATTTATATTTTCGTTCTTTCGATTAGTAATTAATTAAATTACAAATAGTTTTACTCAATTTAAAATCTAATGTGACTTCAAATGGTTTTATTTGTGATTATTACATAATCACCATTCATTATATAAAATGTAAAGTTTTCGCTCGCTGAGTTATAATTGTATATAATAATACGATTATAAAAAGTTTAAATTGGATGAGGATTTTGACTTTTTGACCGGGTGTTACATAGATGATGTTTGGATTTTAAAACGTTCTTTCTAAGTATTTGTGTTCTACTGTTTTAGGTACTTTATGGTGTAAACACTAGCACCCTACTATTTGGTTCCCCTGATAGCATGTCGCTGAGTACTAGGTTATCACGATTCTGATCAGATCAGGCTGCTCTACCCCCAACACTGTCTGTGAAGACTAGTGACCCATCTTGGAGTTAACTCCTGGGCGCATGAATAAGGTAATAGACCGATATTTAATTTCCGACCTTTCTTTGATACCATAAAGTATTCTAATTCAAATATAGCATTTAAAACCTAATTCGGAAAGTGTCTGTTAACTTTTCATCGATGGTTTGTTAGGTTCAGAGCTGGTGGATGACCCAGTGCTGCTCAGAATGTATACACCGACGACCGTTCCATAGCTTGGGTGTACGGGAACCGTTCTAGAGGGAAGGTTCCGACACTTACACGAGGTACTAGGTCGTTTTACGGCATTCCATGCCTCGCGCACTAATGCAAGTTAGGGTGTATACACCGACGGCCATTCCATAGCTTCCATGCGTTTGTACTACACCAGATGTGGTTCCAGCATTATACTAAGTAATAGGACATTTTACGGTGTTCCACACATGTTGCACATTCGGATAACTCTGAACCCGTTCAAACTCAGTTTGTATTAAAGCGTACCCATCTATGATATAAACCCAGCCCTCACTTAATATTACCCAATAAATCCCTGATTTATTCACGTTGTACTATACATTAGTTTGGCGGTATTTCCAAAGCTTCGAAATCAGACCATGCATAGATAGCACAGATAATTAGTGTTTATATCCTTTGTTTTCTAGGTAAAAAAATGTCACATATTAATTTAATATTCGATATTTAAGCCTCGCATTAGCTAAAATCGATGAAAAATTGAACGACAAAAAATGTAAAAATAATTGTACCTTTAATTGAACTTTTTTGACAACTTCAATCCTTTTTGGGCATCGAATTTAAAATGTTACTCCTTTTTGGGCATCAACAAAACTCATATTCCCTTTATTGGCAAATTTTGACAAATTGATTACCTTTTTGGGCCATTTGCCCATAATTAATTACTCTCAGAACAAGGTTCGCGACGCCTTGTCTTTCAGAGTTTTAACCACGTTTATTGGAGGAAAGGCGATAGTTTGATGAATAGTTTATAATCATAGATGAAAAGTTAAACAGACATAGTTTTCAGATTATAACAATTGGGAATAATATTTTCACAATGGATTGTGCCCACGACTTTCATAGCTTCCACGTTCCGTACTCCACACATTCGTGATCTTTCCAGCGCTATACAAATGAAAGCCGTATAACGTTACCTCCGTTGTTTGGTATCATCCCAATTGTATATTTAGATTAACATCATCACTATTATTTAAATCATGGCAAACATACAAGCAACGTAGCTAATCACAAAGCATACCAATAAACATTTCTATCATTAATAGGTCACAAACATCAAACAAGAACATTATAACGAATTAATAATAGAAATGATAGATAATACCGATATGTAATGCGAACAGAATAACAGCTTGTATTTCTTCGATTAATATCCAAGCATTACAACCGCTAGCCTCTACTAATTAAATTACATAGCTATTTTAAAGAAAGGGTTCTCTTCTAATCTTCCCACTAGTTCCCTAGAGAGAGAAGCTAGAGAGAGAGACTAGAGAGAGAACCTACCTACTATTTCTCCTCTAACTCCTAAGAGTAGTGCTAGAGAGAGAAAGCTACTAACTATTCTAGTGAGAGAAAGAAAAGAGAATGGAAAATGAGGGATGAGAAATGAGGAGGTTTAGGCCTCTATTTATAGGCATACAAATTACAAATTTACACTCAACACCCTCGCTCCCAATTTAACACTGAAATACACCCCCTAGCTATGAAATTCGACACCATAAAGGGGGTATACCACCTTAAAAGGGGCGTATTCGGTAGCAAATAGGGCATATTCGGTAGCAAATAAGGCGTATTCGGTAGCAAAAGGGGCGAATCCGGCACCATAGAGGGGGTATACCACCCCTAGAAGGGGGTATACCACCCCCAAAAGGGGGGTATACGGCCATGTAAGGGGGTATACGGCCCCTAAGGGGGGGTATACGGCCCTTATGGGGTGGTGTAGCCCTGGTCGTTGTCTTGTGCACTGGATGTTAAGTCTTGTGTGCTGGATCGTAATTCGTTTGGCCATATATTCTTCGTTCTTGGTCCATTTTCAACGTTCTTTATATGCACGCGTTCGTATTTACCTGAAGATCATAATGAGATAATCAAATGACAATTTTGAGGTAAAATACTTAAAAAGTGCTTGTAGAACGTGACAGTATCGTTTATGCTCTATTTTGTACGTTATTTTGCCTTTTTACTTGATTTTTGAAGCAACGCCTTATTTTTAGCCTTAGTAACGAATTATGGTGAAAAGGTATTGATTTTGAATGTTTTCATCCATTTTGGGGCTAAAAAGGTGGGAATTAAGTACGCAAAAACGTAACTTTTTACGTCAAATCAAATATCCCACACTTAGACGTTGCTTGTCCTCAAGCAACACTTCAACTATCCTCACTTAAAAAGATGTTTAAAGTCCGATTTTTGCGAATTAAAATATTTCTTAGAACAACTATTCTTCATATGAGCAACCTGTTTCAGAAAATTGAGATAAATAAAATAATTGTTCCCGAATTAAGAAATGAATATCTTTGGGCATGCTTCTGATTCTCGTGATCTTTGGCATACACATGACTTAGGAAATCTCACCAGGTGGTCACTCAATTCACTCAAAAGTATATCGGGTTTCCTATCATTCTAAACAAACGAAATCGCTCAAAAGCCAGTCATGCAGCATTCATCGTCATAGGCTTGATCGAGAATCAAATCTCCACCACTTAGGTGAGGACGGTGCTAATTATCCCAAGACATTCATCGGGTTGTAGTGTGAAGTGAGGGTTAAAGGGTATGGATAATGGGTATTTTTAAGTTTAAAGGGTATGCTTATCTTAGGACTTTTAAACTCAAGAAAAATTTTATTTAGATACGCTTTTTAATGAAAACGGAAACGGATAACGGTAAGGAGGAAAAGATAGCTATTTTGACTTCTATCTTTTTGAAAACACACGGAATATATATTTTTCAGAGATCGGAGTTTTTGAGAGATTTGAAGCACTTATCTTTATTTCTATTTTTGGCTTAGAATTTCTTTGCCAAGGAATTTCTAAGGGATTTTTATTTTTCTTTCTTACTTCCTTTTGAGATCCTTTCTTATTTTCATTTTTCAATCTTTTGACATTTCAAATTTTACTTGGTGTCAATTTTTCACACCTTTAGACTTTCTCGATCTTTTTGAGATTTTGATCATGGAAACTCACACAAGATATTTTAAGTAAAACACGAAATTTGTGATTTTTGAGTGAAAACAAAAAGAATACCTAAATAATATTTTTTCAAAAATTTAAAAATTCCAAGATAATATTTTTGGTGGGTATGGAGGTGGATGGGGTTTTAATAAAGGGTTTTCAAGAAACGAAAAGGTTAAGGCTCAACAGAGTTTACTAGGCGGATCATCGATACTAAAAGTGAGTATCGGCAAGGTTAGGCTTGAAGAGATATGAGAAAATGGGTTTATTTCCTAGGGAATGTCAAGATCATCTAATTGCACCTATACCGCGTACGGTACTCACCAATATGGTCTCGAAATGCATACCAGGAGCAAGTTCTAATTCGGAAATGCATACATCGGCACACACAATAAATGAATAGTGAAGCATTTAAAATGAATGCTTTATAGGCTCAAGATACCTCACTGCAATTAATATGGGTTGTATGTGCTTAGTCATGCGTTGCCCCTAAGATTATCATTTCTTAATTTGAGAAATTCCTACCTTATTTATACTATTTTCCAAAATAACTTACTCATATTCAAAACGGTCCCTCTTAGAAATATTAAAATTCAAAGAAAAAGCAGAGCTAACTGAATGAGCAGCTATCTACTGTCGAAGTATAGCTCATGCTTTTCTTTGTTTTACGCAAAAATTTTGAAATTTTTTGATCAAATTTTAAAGTGAGGAACATTTTCTGAGTTGCTATTTGGACATAAAAAATCTATCTACGGTATTCTATACCGCTATCCCACACTTAGAGAAACATTGTCCCTAATGTTCTCTTCAGTGGAGATTTTACTGGAAGTAAAATCCCACACTTAGAGTTTGAACATGTAAGAAAATGTTTCTCAAGTGTTTGTTTTGGGCTGGAATCCCACACTTAGTGATAAGCTTTAGGATATGGTATAGATTACTTTTATTAGTTAACAGTACTACGTAGAGCAAAAAAATAAAAACAGAGAAAGGATGAAGAAACTCCCCAAATAGCTAAAGCTGAAGATCTGAATATGTGCCGAGAAGAAGAAAAGTCTTTCTTTGCGTCAACTTGCTTGAGGATTATTCAGCTTTTAGGGGGATTTGCCTTTAAATAAGGACCTTGCCTTCCATTTCAACCATCATTTGTGAATCAATCTCTTAAGTGTAAACACGTTGGATATACCTTTTAACTCCATATTTTTGCAATGAAAATGCATCACTGTTTCAGAATGAAAGGATGTTTTCTATTACAAATCATTTTGTAGAACATATGTTTTTAAACAAGTTCGAGCATAATGCATAAAAGTAGTATGCAAGTACCTCGAATGCTCGAAACATATGAACTAATTTTTTGAAAAGTGTTTCCTATTTATCTAAGACAAGTGATTTTGCAAAGTTGAGTTGTTACTTGAAATATTTTGAAAATATTTTTGAGGTATATCCAAGTGTGAAGGATATTCAGAGATTTACTTCACTTATTCATTCACAATCATCCACACATCTTATTGCACGGGTTGCCTCCCGAGAAGCGCTGCTGTTATAGTCGAGAGCTCGACTTGGATAGATTGTAGAAAATAAAGCGAAGTGATGGCGTCCTCCGGATACTGGCAGAGTGTAAGCCTCTCCTTGATCAACTAGAAATCATATACGTGTTTGAAAGCGCCATCTCTTCCCCTGCAAAGCAATGCTCAAAAGTGTTCCAATCTTAATGAACTGTAAGCTCCCCTTGTTGTCTTTCCATTATTCTCAAAGATTCTTCATCCATAGGCATCATTCCCTGTTTGTTAGGCATTTGTACAAGTAGAACAAGCAAACGTGATCTAACAAACAAGTGATTATCCTCCAAATCAAAGATTCACTGGTTTGCGAAAAAACTATCAAAGTGAATACTTTGAAGATAAAACAAACCAGTGTACGACTTGGAGTCTAATCTCACACTTAAAAGCGTTAGTTGCCCAAAGCATCACCGTAGCAGATATGGAAATACTAGTATTATCAGTTGAATCAGGTAGCCAAGTATAGAGATATCCAAAGCACACATTTTTAAACGAGTTCGAGCATAATACACATATTGACATACAGATCATGATATCATATTAAGCGTTAGTATTTCATGTATGTTTACATAAATATATGTAAGTACCTCAAATGCTCGAAACATGCCAGTGGGTATGTAAGATGACTAAGGCTCCTAACTCTTAGTAGGTCTCCATGTGAGTGAAAGGGATACTAAGAACTTGAGATTTTAAATAATGGTGAAAACTGAATTTTGCAATAAAGTTCAAACAAGTGGAGTAGGAAGTTTTAAGGTTTGACAAAAATTTAACTTTTAATGAAGTACTTTTGCAAACCATCCTATTTGTTCATAAAAATAAAGAAAACTTGGAACATTCATTTTAGGGTTTCATTTTCTACTTATTGGGTTAGCATAATACTTAATAACTATTACCAAAACTATGTTAGACACGGGTTGCCTCCCGAGTAGCGCTTGTTTTTGTTCGAGTCACTAGCTTGACTCTATCACTATTTCTCAGGCAATCCTAGGGGTTTCCTTGCATCCATCAGTAGACACAAGTGGTAATATTGGTACATACCTAAGAGTTTAAGGAAAGTTACGGGTAGGGTATGTCCAATATAAGGAGATGGTTCGAAGTGAGGGAATTGTTCTACTGGAGGTATAACAGGTCTCTCAACTTCTAATACCTCCTTGGGTTGGATTGACAGAATGGGTTGGTCAAAAGAATCCTCACCTCTCCATGATGTAAAAGACATTATATGGTGGAGAGATAGTTTGAAGGGAAACCATGACGTAGAACCCACCTTGCTTCCTATGGTCTTTGGTTTGATGAGAATATCATACTTTGGGCATGGAGGTGGGACAAAGTCCATTACCGTCTCCAATCTTGTAGTAACATTCTCATCGATTACTTGGGGGCTTGGTTCCTCTAAGATAGTGAAAAAGTCTATTAGATCAGGGAGTGATTCAGTCGAAAAGATAGTTGGGACATTGTCAACCACAACTTGTTGCAGGATGTTGTCAACTACATCAGTTTGAGTTGGAATGAAATCACTTCTTAGAAATGGTGTGTATTCCTCCTGTCCTTCTGAAGCTGGGTCTTCTGTGTAAATCTCCACCTCCGGGACATCTATCTCCATCTCTTCGTCTACCTCATCATACTCGTCACCCTGGCCAGTAGTTTCGAGTTGCAGTGGTTCGGAGAGTTCTTCTAGAATGAACTATTCGTCGGTCTCGGACGTAGATAGGTTAAGAATGGGCGGAAGTGAGGATTTAGAAGATTGGGTAGGTATAGGATTTGAAGGAGTTTTGCAACCGGACTCATGAGAATAAAATTCTTTCTTAAGTGTAGATGTGGTGTGTGGGTGCCTCTCATCTTCCTGCAGCCTATGGTCAGTTGTGACTTGATCCCTAATTTCCTTACTTCCTACTTGGACTAGTGTTTGCATTTCAGACAGCTTATCAGTACATCGTCTAAGCATGTCTTCTTGTTCTTTCATTAATTGTTCAAGTGGGTTGTAAGAAGGTAAAAGAGTAGCATAACTGTCGAGATAAGCGGTGGGCATATCTCTCAAGTTAGAACTTTCATACGATTGTGGTTCGAGTACAGGGTGAGATGAGTGTGGGTAGACATTGAATGGTTCAGGATAGCAAGTTTGGTATTGAGATTGTTGGACAGCATAAGGGTTATTTTGGTATTGTGATTGAGGATCTAAATACCCTATGTTATCCGAATAAGTCATACCATACCTTTGACATTCGTTATCTATGTGGGCATCACTCCTACGTCTATCTAGGTTTGATTTAGCAAGACCATCTAATTGATCACTTAGTTGTTTTAGAGTAGCCATTTCCAAGTTATTAGTAAAGACAACACAAAAAGAAGGTTTTTAGAATTAAAGTTGTAGTATGGAGGGAAGTTATTCTAAGCTACGCTAATTTTAATCTAACTATGCTAATCTACGGGCAGAAAGTAACTTCTGACAAGGACGGTGAATCCAAGTCAAAAAGGATCGCTTAAAAACTAAATTTGTCTAAACAAGCTCTGAATCGTACTACCGTCCCCGGCAGCAGCGCCAAAAACTTGATGCGCGCCCAGCGATCGGTTCAGGAATCGCTTCCTGTCGTTGCGGACCTATCCGCTAGGCGGCTGCACCAGATGGTAGTTTTAAATTTATAATAGTCGGGGGGAGCCAAAACCTTCCGAACTACCCACTATTACTAGGTACAAATACCTAATACTAGTATGCGGTAAGGATGATCCAGGGTCGTTCCTCACGGCGGTAGAATTGAAACAGAGCTCGTTCGGATAACTTAGTAATTAAGATAGGGTTTTGATAGATTGGAGGGTAATTGTTTTTGGTTTTTTATATATTTAAACTACTATAAACTAAGAAAGCATAAAAGTAAAGGGAGGCTAGCAGATATGTAACACTTAAGGATAACAAAGACGAGGTTCACCATGATTTAGGATAACGTAGATGATGTTTGGATTTTAAAACGTTCTTTCTAAGTATTTGTGTTTTATTGTTTTAGGTACTTTATGGTGTAAACACTAGCACCCTACTATTTGGTTCCCCTGATAGCATGTCACTGAGTACTAGGTTATCACGATTCTGATCAGATCAGGCTGCTCTACCCCCAACACTGTCTGTGAAGACTAGTGACCCATCTTGGAGTTAACTCCTGGGCTCATGAATAAGGTAACAGACCGATATTTAATTTCCGACCTTTCTTTGATACCATAAAGTATTCTAATTCAAATAGAGCATTTAAGACCTAATTCGGAAAGTGTCTGTTAACTTTTCATCGATGGTTTGTTAGGTTTAGAGCTGGTGGATGACCCAGTGCTGCTCAGAATGTATACACCGAATGCCGTTCCATAGCTTGGGTGTACGGGAACCGTTCTAGAGGGAAGGTTCCGACACTTACACGAGGTACTAGGTCGTTTTACGGCATTCCATGCCTCGCGCACTAATGCAAGTTAGGGTGTATACACCGACGGCCGTTCCGTAGCTTCCATGCGTTTGTACTACACCAGAGGTGGTTCCAGCATTATACTAAGTAATAGGACGTTTTACGGTGTTCCACACATGTTGCACATTCGGATAACTCTGAACCCGTTTAAACTCAGTTTGTATTAAAGCGTACCCATCTATGATATAAACCCAGCCCTCACTTAATATTACCCAATAAATTCCTGATTTATTCACGTTGTACTATACATTAGTTTGGCGGTATTTCCAAAGCTTCGAAATCAGACCATGCATAGATAGCACAGATAATTAATTACTCTCAGAACAAGGTTCGCGACGCCTTGTCTTTCAGAGTTTTAACCACGTTTATTTGAGGAAAGGTGATAGTTTGATGAATAGTTTATAATCATAGTTGAAAAGTTAAACAGACATAGTTTTCAGATTATAACAATTGGGAATAATATTTCCACAATGGATTGTGCCCATGACTTTCATAGCTTCCACGTTCCGTACTCCACACATTCGTGATGTTTCCGGCGCTATACAAATGAAAGCCATATAACGTTACCTCCGTTGTTTGGTATCATCCCAATTGTATATCTTGATTAACATCATCACTACTATTTAAATCATGGCAAACATACAAGCAACGTAGCTAATCACAAAGCATACCAATAAACATTTCTATCATTAATAGGTCATACAGATCAAACAAGAACATTATAACGAATTAATAATAGAAAGGATAGATAATACCGATATGTAATGCAAACAGAATAACAGCTTGTATTTCTTCGATTAATATCCAAGCATTACAACCGCTAGCCTCTACTAATTAAATTACATAGCTATTTTAAAGAAAGGGTTCTCTTCTAATCTTCCCACTAGTTCCCTAGAGAGAGAAGCTAGAGAGAGAGACTAGAGAGAGAACCTACCTACTATTTCTCCTCTAACTCCTAAGAGTAGTGCTAGAGAGAGAAAGCTACTAACTATTCTAGTGAGAGAAAGAAAAGAGAATGGAAAATGAGGAATGAGAAATGAGGAGGTTAAGGCCTCTATTTATAGGCATACAAATTACAAATTTACACTCAACACCCTCGCTCCCAATTTAACACTGAAATACACCCCCTAGCTATGAAATTCGACACCATAAAGGGGGTATACCACCTTAAAATGGGCGTATTCGGTAGCAAATAGGGCGTATTCGGTAGCAAACGGGGTGAATCCAGCACCATAGAGGGGGTATACCACCCCTAGAAGGGGGTATACCACCCCAAAAGGGGGGTATACGGCTCTGTAAGGGGGTATACGGCCCCTAAGGGGGGGTATACGGCCCTTATGGGGTGGTGTAGCCCTGGTCGTTGTCTTGTGCACTGGATCGTAAGTCTTGCGTGCTGGATCGTAGTTCGTTTGGCCATATCTTCTTCGTTCTTGGTCCGTTTTCAACGTTCTTTATATGCACGCGTTCGTATTTACCTGAAGATCATAATGAGATAATCAAATGACAATTTTGAGGTAAAATACTTAAAAAGTGCTTGTAGAACGTGACCGTATCGTTTATGCTCTATTTTGTACGTTATTTGGCCTTTTTACTTGATTTTTGAAGCAACGCCTTATTTTTAGCCATAGTAATGAATTATGGTGAAAAAGTATTGATTTTGAATGTTTTCATCTATTTTGGGGCAAAAAAGGTGGGAATTAAGTACGCAAAAACGTGACTTTTTACGTCAAATCAAGTAGGTATCTATAAAGTCTACCTTTGTAGTTGTTCGTTCAACTAGAATGTCCAAATTACTACGATTTGGTTGATTAACTTGTCCAAATGACTACGATTTGGTTGATTTGATTGAGTTTTGAAAATGTGTACGGTCCATTGGTGATTGTTTGCAATAATAATCTCAACATTATCATTATGATTTTGAAGTGTTATACTTAAAAGTATGTCCCAATGTGTTTTAGAAGTCGTATCGTATAAAGGTTTGAGGTTATACAAGTTCGACGCTTAGTATAAAAATAGTTTGTGAACCTTCTGTTTTTAGCGTCACTTATAGCGACACTTAGGGTTTAGGCGACACTTAAGAAGTGTCGCATAGAATGGTAAATTCTGGATTAGTAGCGTCACTTGGAAAAGTGACGCATAAGGGGCGACACTTAGGAAGTGTCGGGTATGAGTGTCGGTATAAGTGTCGGTAGATTACAATTCGATTTCGGGGAGACACTTAAGCAAGTGTCAGGTTCAAGTGACGGTATGGAATTCGCGGCACTTAGTAAGTGACGGGAAAAGAGGGATTTTAGCGACACTTAGGCAAGTGATGCAAAATTAGGGCTTTTAGCGACACTTAATGCGTCACTTAAGGAAGTGACGCTATACTGGATCTGGCGGTGCGTCACTAGCATCTGGTCGATTTCTAGACTTGTCGAAAACATGTTTAACAACCACCACAAGGTCTGATTCTTTTACCCAACCCTTATTTTGGTTCATTGAGCTTATAAAAACTATTACTTTGTGTCAAGTGTCGTTTTCACAAAATGACCAAAACCGCAACTTTCCGACAATGTTCCGAAAACAAGTTTCAAGCATATATTCGGACACTACAAAGCTAGAAGAACAACATACAACCAAAATAAATCAAAATCAAGAAGTTTTTCGAAAGTGTCGGGAATCTTACAAGTTAACGCGAGGAGAATCTGAAAAGATAGAAATGAAGCTCTTGTCGCGGTGGTTCTTTTTCTCCAAACGAGCTAGATGATTTATGGTGGTTTGGTGGTGCTTTTTGGTGAATGAAGGTGGTGGTGGTATGGAGGTGGAGATGGAGGAAAGAAGAGAGGAAAAGAAAGAGAGAGTGTGAGTGAGAAATCAGAAAAAAAATGATGGTGATGGTGTGGGTAAAGGGGGCCGGCCCACTTGGGCCCCACCCAAGTGTGGTTGGCTCCCATTTTTAATCCCGTGCATTCGCGCTCCGTGCGGTGTTCGTTTTCCCGGTCGTTTAAACGTTTAATTATTATTTTACGCGTTTAAATACATGATTTAAAATACTAATAATTTTTCGATATTTCACTTGAAGTATTTAATCAAATAGTTAATATTTGAGTTGTAAAATATAACTTAACTTTATTTGGATTGTTTGCGCGTTTAATATTTTAAATCGCGTAGTCATTGTTTGTACGATACGAATTGTGTATGAAATATTATCAAAATAATATTTTGGATATGATAGTGTTATTAAATAATGTTATATTAAATAAGAAAATGGTTCACCAACGTCCGTATTAATTGAACCGAATTACATTCGATTTGAGATGCGTACGACTTAATCAAATCGTATAATTGTATATATTCAACAATATATATATTGATACATTAATTACCCTAACATAGAACTAATTACATGTATTAGCAAGTGATTAGGCACTAATTACTAGTCCTAATTTGACGTGTGTCACATTAAATCACAGATAATTATTTCACTCGAGTTTACATTTAATGGATTACATCTCAACATACCCATGATTATTGATTTGTTGTATCATTCTTTCCTTCCTTGTAGGATTTGAGTTTCAAGGTTTAAATAAGATCATTTATAACCTGCTGATCATCTGGCCTTGGTGTACAATGAAAACGTCAAATTCTAGAACGTTTGGTGAGATTGGAAAAAAGAGTTGCGCTTGACTGACTGAAGTTGTTGCCGTTGTAAATTATTCATGCACTTTTGTTTTAATTTCTTTTATAAGTTATTAGAACTTGACTTCTTGTGCTATTAATTGGAGACACCACCACTTAAATTTCATTGACAAAGCAGTCTGCCTATTAATTGGTTTTATTTTTGTATTGTACATACATAATATAGGGAGCACTAACTCTACATAATGTTAGTTTTATGTGGTTTTACTTTTGTATTGTACATACATAATATTGTTATTTCTATAGTCTTAAAATTGGTGACGTACTATCATACCATTTGTTAATATAGAAAACTTAATTAGTAGTGAATTGGCAAAGCAAATGAGGACATGATAATTATGGTATGGCATAAATCTCAAGATTGGTTGCGACATGGATTTTAGTGTTGGGTCAATCAAGCTTAGATTATATTGGAAATTTGAGGAATTGGGTCAAAGTTACAAAGATTTTTTCATGTGCAACAGAAAGAGTTATAATATTGGAAATTTTTAAAAGAGTTTTCTATGTACAACAAATGTGTTGAAAGAAAATACTATGTGCAATACAATGAGTACATGTTAAAATCAAAGCATTACCAAAATATGTACATGTTCATAGAACATATTATACATTATATAGTTATATAGTTATACTAAAATATGTGAAATAAATTTATAACTATACTTTTCATCAAACCCTTGTAGTCACGGGTCATTGAACTAGTATAGATATATATATATATAATTATGTCACATATATATAAAAAAACAAAAAAAGCTAAATCTAGAACCTATTACTGTACACGCGAGTGTTTCTAACGCATCTCCCTACAACTAATTGCAAGTAGATGCAACTTAAAACACAAAAAGGTACCAAAAAGAAGTAATATAATCTCAATTCTACAAAAATACTGCTTACTCTATTACAAACATCTAATTTACTTATTTTGAGTTGGGTTCGGACCGCTACGTGGTTTCTTCCTCAAACTATGCTTGTAATGCTCGAGAGTAACAACGTTACTTGCTGGCTTTTGCAACGAACTTGGATCAATATCGACCAATTTCATTAGCAATTTTCTTGAATACATGATCTTGGTATCTTCATTAGGTAGGGCACCACTCTTGAGACTTTTGGAATTGTTATTATTGCATTGGATTATTTGGAGTTGAAAAAGAAGTAAAGAAACCAAGATTGCTAGAACCCTAATTTGGATCTTCATGATTGTTTGTTGATGATACTTTTTGGTATGAATTGAATCTCAAAATGGGATAATATAATAGATACTTGTTTATATAGGGTGGAAAGGAGCATCACATATGGACAAACACATATAGGCATCTCCAAATTTAACTTAGTTCATAGATCATAAATTAAATAAGTAGAAGCTTATTTTTCTCTTTCTTTTTCCTTTTTTTTAGTAACAAGTAACTAATCGTTTATATCTACTAGAAATCATATATTCAATAATGGCATCTTACGTGTACCATTTTTCGTTACAAATATGAGAGGATTTATAATTGGTACAGGTTCGAACAAAGTTAAACCAAGAACGCATCGCATTCAGAAGGAAAAATATAAATTATATGTATTATTGATCAAGTGATTATTCAGTTACCATCGTAACTCTAAACTAGTTGTACCATTTTCAAAGCGCAAACGCCTTTTGTGGCCATGACGGATAAGGTTTTATGAAATAGGTCATGACCTTTAAGCTCAACTCTCTACGATTAGTAGAAAATAACTGTAACACCCCAAAATTTAAAAGTATTATTGTGGTAAAGGTAAAAATAATTGTTTTAAGTTATTATTATTATAAGTGATATAAAATAATAATAACTGTTAATGGTCTTTAAGTTACAAACAATAATAATTACGGGGAGTATAATTTAAACTACATGAGCCGACTTATACACACATGTATATCCATTTTCATTTTAAAATACTTCCTAGAACAAAATAGAGAGAGATACGTGAAGGAAGCAAGAGGAGAGGAAGAAAACAACTTGAAATCTTTAAATTGGAGATTAGAAACATCAATTCAATATCTCTTGATTCTTCTTAATCAAATGTATGTACGCGTTCTTCAAATTTTCTAACTTAGAAATGGGTTTTTGAGGATTTAGAGTGATTGATGATTTCTAAGATGAAATTGATGGTAGATTTTGCTTAATTGTTGTTAATTAAGCCGAAATGAAGGTGTGTTAACTTAATTTAATCTAAAGGTTGTAAATTGAATATGTGTTCTTGGTGATCATGGTGATCATGGTGAATTGTAAAATGAAGTTTGACGTTAATTATGTTGAATTGATGAAAGTAAAGCTAATAGTGATTATATTAGCACTAGTATAAGTTAAAGGTTATGAATCTTTAGTTATGTTCATGAGGGTTTTGATGAATTAGCTTGAAAGCTTGTAAAATCCTAATAACCCACCTTAATTGTTAGATAAAGAAGTTATGGTGATGGCTAGTGATGCTTTAATGATATTTCAAATTATTTAACACTTGAGTTAAAGATATTCAACTATAGTCATGTTTAGTTGATTAAAGATTAACTTATGAGAGTAAAGAGTTAATAATGAGGATTAGTTGAATTTGATCATCACATGAGTCTAAAAGTATTGTTACATTGATATGTTATATGATAGGTGATCAAAAGATGTGGCATCCCTAAGCAAGTGTTAGATCGCATAATCGCCTATAAAGCAAAGGTGAGTGATATGAGGGTTAAATGCGTAATGGTTGTATGTTCCGGATTGCATCCATGCAAGATGTTCATACAACCAAGTGGAGTTAAGTATTGCATTTCATATTTGATGCTTGTCTATGATTGTTGTAAGAAGTGTTAATATTTGTTGATTACGTGAGATTATGTGGAATGAGCTTTGTAAAGATTGTGGATGATTATGTGCATTGCACATGAAAGGTTGATGAATGTGTGCTTGATATTGCACGTGGTTATATATGTTTTGTAATGAGTAAAGTAAATGGATGAATATTGATTCAAGTAATGATTAATTGATATTAGCTTGATGATTAGCCATGTAACAATTAATTGACATTAGCTTGATATTTAGTTAAGTAATGATCATGATATTAGCTTGATGATTAGCCAAGTAATGATCATGACATTAGCTTGATGAATGACGTTGATTCTTATGAATTGACATGGTTATGTTGTTAAGGATCCTTGATAAGTTGATGAGGTAAAGTGATTAGCCAAGTAGTGCCATTAAGATAATGTGCACTAGCTTGATGAAATGAAAGTGATGTAATGAGAATAGTCAAGTAGTGTCATTGAGATAATGTGCACTAGCTTGATGGATAAAAAGATTTATATGTGAATTGTTGTTAATAAAGGTTATGGTTGTAGGATTATTCATTTAATTTATCGTATGCTTACTAAGCTTAATGTTTACCCCTTTAGTTGTTTTATATTGTAGGTTGTTGGTTCGTTTGAACCAAATGACTATAATGGGTAGATATGGTTGCAAGAAGGTAGCGTAGAATGAAACTTGCTTTTATGGTTAGATAAGCTCCTCTTTCTTTTGAATTATCGTTGTGAATGGTCATTTGTTATAACACCCCTCATTCTATACTAATAATATTATAGATAATACGGAAGCGTAAGTAAATAAACCGCAAGACATGGTTACATAATATTCTAAAATATTAAAACAGTTTAGATGGTTAAGTTACTACGATTTAACACTTGTTCAAAAGACTAGCATGACGGGGTATTATATGAACTAAACTGAGTTGTTACAAAAATAATCAGAGTAGCTTGAATATCAAACATTCCATTCTTCCAAGGTTTGACCTTCCTGCTACTCACCCGCATGCACAAAACAAAAGTCTGCAGGAAGTAACAACGAGGGATTAGCACATAGCTAAGTGAGTAAATCCAACACTCAACATTTAACTTAGCTAAACCAATTAACTACAACAAGTATTCGCAACCACAACAATCAACAACAACTTAATGAGGATCGGCGGATCCGGGGATAACCTTAGTACCCGGGCGGCTCCCCAAAGATCACTTATCCAAACATATCCGTATGGCCATAACGGACGAGACCGATAGCTAGTGTTTATCATACTTAGGTACAGTTCAGCACACACAACAAATGAAGTACATCCCTGTACCGTTCACACAACAACTCACTAGCCCAACCAACAGTTCATCAACTTGTTGACCTCATTAACAACAATGCCCGAAGGCCACACAAAGCACATATAGGCATATGATCAACAATAACAACTAATCAACTCAATAATCAAGTCTACGTTTACCCGTCGTAATCAAATGATTACAACTAAGACAAACGATGAGTTTTGATTCCACTCACCGATACCTTTGCAGTCAACACACCCAGCTATTAATCACTGAGTCTTTGGGGTATCCAGAAACATCACGCAACAACACAAGTTAGAACTTGTCATTAATAAGTAATACTTAAACAACTAACGACTTTACACTAGTACTTATACTATTACACAATCACTAATACAGTTAGATCATAACTTAATTATCTTGTATATTTAGTTTCCAAATATAGTTATACATAGCAATTACAATTCAAAGGATCTAACTATTTTAATTCTATTTTTGCTCATAGTCGTTCGGCTTCAACCTCCATAGCCGATCGGCTTAGTTCTCATAACCGATCGGCTCAGCCATAGCCGATCGGCTTCCACAGTTAATTTTTCAGACTTTAATTCGAGGTCCAATTTCTGATATGATTTTGAACTAGCAAAGCCTATCGGCTAAAAGGAGCCGTTCGGCTTTTATAGTATAACCGATCGGCTTTGGCATAGCCGATCGGCTTCAACATAAAAACCCAGCAAACTCAGTTCGATCATGGCACAACCCAGAATTTCAAAACCCAAAACTCAATACGAATCAATATGCATAATACTCATGTGACTAGCTTCTAACTTAATCACAACACATTACTAATGCTATACCCACCTCTATTAACAACAATAACATTCAATAATTAATCAAATCATCATTTATTTGGAATATGAATTTTCGAAATATATAACTTACAATAGATAGATGAACACAAAGATAATAGCTAGGTGATGAGAATGATGATGCTAGAAAGAGATCACACTTCGATTCACACTTCTAGTTAATGATTTAATCTAAGATTTGTGTTAGGGTTTATAGGTTTTCTTTGAAAGGGAAATTGGGAAAGTGATCAATAGTTAGGTCGATCCCCAAATTTAACCAACCTACCACTATTGGTAAATTAAACCCGCTTCAAATCTATTGTCTGGAACCTAAAAATCGTTTGCGAGAAATTTATTTTATTATACCGTCGACTTAAATATTTTAATATAAGCAACATTTTATATTCCACAATAAGTCCTAAGACCTATCTCACCAACTTTCACAATTAAACAATTATACCGCAAAATTATTTAAAACAATTAAATTCGCAAATATAAATAGAAAATACCAGGCTATTGGAGAGGATGTTACAAATCTCCCCTCCTTAAGGAGATTTCGTCCCTGAAATCTCAACATCAACAAACAATCCAGGATATCTGGATTTCATCGACTCCTCGCTCTCCCATGTTAGGTTGGAACCTAAACTATGTCTCCATTTAACTAACACCATAGGAATTTGTTTCTTCCTAAGTTTGGTAATCTTTCGATCAACAATTTCAACCGGTTCTTCAATCAATTTCTGAGTTTGATCAACCCTCAAATCTTTCAACGGAAGAATTTGCGACTGATCCTCGATATTACACTTTCTCAAGTAACATACATTAAACGTGTCATGAATACCAGAGAGTTCGGGAGGAAGATCCAATGCCATCGACTGATCATTTACAACTTGTCGAATCTTGAATGGACCAATGTACCTAGGCGCCAACTTTCCACGTTTTCCGAATCTAATCACCCCTTTCCATGGAGAAACTTTAAGATACACTAATTCACCTTCGGAAAATACAACCGGTCGTCTTTTAGGATCCGCATACTGTTTCTGCCTATCTCTTGCGGCTTTCAACTTCTCACGTGCGATAGCAACTTTGTCAGCGGTTATTTGTACAATGTCGGGTCCCGCAAACTGTTTCTCACCTGCCTCTAACCAACAAGTAGGTGTGCGACAACGACGACCATACAACATTTCATACGGAGGCATTCCAATACTAGAATGGTACGAATTGTTATAAGTAAATTCAACCAACGGAAGATGTGAATCCCATGAACCTCCATATTCCAGAATGCAAGCACGAAGCATATCCTCTAGAGTTTGAATCGTACGTTCTGACTGACCATCTGTCTGAGGATGATAAGCTGTGCTAAGATTTACCCGTGAACCCAACTCTTGTTGTAGACTTTGCCAAAAACGAGAAGCAAAACGAGTATCTCTATCTGACACAATCGATAAGGGAATACCATGTCTGGAGACGATTTCGTTAACATATAACTGAGCAAGTTTAGTCAACGATGCAGTTTCACTCATAGCAAGAAAATGTGCGCTCTTTGTCAATCGATCCACTATAACCCAAATCATATCATTGCCTCGAGCAGTACGCAGTAGCTTAGTCACAAAATCCATAGTTATGTTATCCCACTTCCACTCAGGTATCTCCAACTGTTTTAACGACCCATACGGTTTTTGATGTTCCGCTTTGACCTGAGCACAAATATGACAAGATCCCACAAACTTTGCAATGTCGGTTTTCATCGTTGGCCACCAATACAACGGTTTCAAATCATTATACATTCGAGTACTACCCGGATGAATAGACATTCGTGACTTATGAGCTTCATTCAAAATTAAATCTCGAATACCACCAATAGAAGGAATCCAAACACGAGACTGATAAGTCTTTAATCCCCTTGAATCATCAACTAATTCGTCCTTGCGTTTTAGCATGATTTCTGATTTCAGATTCTGATCTTTCAATGCTTCTAATTGCATAACTTTAATTTGATTAATCAAATCCGAGGAAACATTCACTTTCAAATAGAAAACTCGTTCAGGAGTATTCTTTTGACTTAAAGCATCGGCTACCACATTAGCTTTGCCCGGATGGTATCTAATTTCACAGTCATAATCTTTTATCAATTCCAACCATCGTCTCTGCCGCATGTTCAATTCTTTCTGGGAGAACACATACTGCAAACTCTTGTGATCGGTGCAAACAACACATCGAGTCCCATATAAGTAATGTCTCCAAAGTTTTAGGGCAAATACAACTGCGGCGAGTTCTAAATCATGCGTAGGATAATTCTTCTCATGCGGTTTCAACTGTCGCGAAGCATAAGCGATAACTCTATCCCTTTGCATTAAAACACAACCCAAACCCAAATATGAAGCGTCGCAATAAACCACAAAGTCATCAGTACCTTCTGGTAATGCTAAAATCGGTGTCTGACACAACAATTGTTTCAATGTCTGAAAAGCTTGTTCCTGTTGCTCAGTCCAAACATACTTCTCCTCTTTACGGGTTAACTTAGTTAACGGACCGGCTATCTTAGAGAAATCTTTAATAAATTTCCGATAATATCCCGCTAACCCAAGGAAACTTCTTATCTCAGAAACAGATTTCGGCGCATTCCAATTCATCACAGCTGAAATCTTTGATGGATCTACTTTCACACCATCTCGACAAATTATATGACCCAAAAACTGAACTTCTCGAATCCAGAATTCACATTTGGAAAACTTTGCATACAACTGTTCCCGTCTCAAAGTTTCAAGAACCAATCTCAAATGCTTAGCATGCTCAGTTTCAGATTTCGAATAAATAAGTATATCATCAATGAAAACAATAACAAATTGATCTAAAAATGGTCGACACACACGGTTCATCAAATCCATAAATACCGCTGGAGCATTCGTCAAACCAAAAGGCATAACCAAAAATTCATAATGACCGTACCTGGTTCGGAAAGCAGTTTTAGGTATATCTTCTTCACAAACACGAACCTGATGATAACCCGACCTCAGATCAATTTTAGAATACACTGAAGAACCCTGTAACTGATCAAACAAGTCATCTATTCTAGGAAGAGGGTACTTATTCTTTACCGTTCTCTTGTTCAACTCTCTATAATCAATACACATCCGCAATGACCCATCTTTCTTTTTCACAAATAACACTGGTGCACCCCACGGCGAGGAACTAGGTCTGATAAAACCTTTATCCAACAACTCCTGAATTTGATTCATCATTTCACGGATCTCAGAAGGAGCTAACCTATAGGGAGCTTTAGCAATTGGCGACGAACCCGAAACAAGATCAATTCTGTATTCTACTTCCCTAACTGGTGGTAACCCAGGCAATTCATCGGGAAACACTTCAGGGTACTCACAAACAACTGGAACATCTGAAACAGTTTTCCTTTCTATTTTAGCATCGACTACATAGGCTAGGTATGACTCGCAACCTTTTGACAATGACTTCCTAGCTTTCATCAAAGAAATCAAAGGAATAGCTACACCATCCCGTTCTCCTCGAGCCACAACATATGACCCTTCGGAGATTGGGATCCTAACCAACTTCCGATGACAATCAATACTAGCCTTATAATGGCTCAACCAATCCATACCAATTATTACATCGAAACTAGGGATTGGCATCAACAAGAAGGAAATAGGAAATACATGATCATCAATAGTAATATTAACTCCAGTCACCGAGGTGGTAACAGGAACTAACTTACCACTAACTATTTCTACTTCTATAGGCTTTGTTATCACAGTAGGGGCTAATTTCAACTTATCACAAAATTGCACAGAAATGAAAGTACAATTAGCACCCGAATCAAACAATACATGTGCAGGTACAGAGTTTATAAGAAATGTACCCGTGATAACATCTTCAGTACGCACGGCCTCGTCAACCGTCATCTGAAAAGCCCTACTAATTGCTGGAGGAGGGTTCTTTCTTTTCTGACCGGAAGATCCCGAACTCCCAACCGAACCCGACCCCGTCGACTTTGCCTCAGGACATTGACCAACCCTATGCCCCTCTTTCTTACAAGTCCAACAAACAAAATTTGGATAACGGCAACTTTTTATCTCATGACCTAATTCACCACACTTCATACATTTGTTCGTCTTAACCGTACACGGACCCTCATGCCGAGACCTACACGAACTACACCAATTTGAACTATTGGAACTTCCTGAAGAACCACTTCTTCCAACAAATTTCTTACCACCCTGCCGATTCCCTTGCCACCTAGATTTATTCTTACCCGAAGATTCAGTTCTTGCTCTTTGAAAATTGGTATCCCTTCCTTGCCATAATCGCAAACCACTTAAATCACTATCGGCGGATCTTGCAAGATTGAATGCATGCGTTAAATCCTTAGCCAATCTCACAACCGTACGATAGTTATCCGGTAAGGTATCCACGAATTGTTCGATTTGCGTTTTCTCATCCGGAACCCATTGTTGCACAAACCTAAGCTTATCCGTAAACTGCAAGATCAGTTCATCAATAGTCATGTCATCCTTCAATCGAAGATTCACAAACTCTCTCCGGATCCTAGCAATATCAAAATCCGAACAATATTGGTTACGCACAGCCTGATGAAATTGAGACCAATTAATAGATTCCTTTTGTTGTTGCATCATGTGTCCGGTAACGGAATCCCACCAAACCATAGCCTCGTCCTTCAAGCATTGAACCGCATATTTGACCTTAAGTTCCTCCTCACAACAAGTCACATCAAACTTGCGTTCCATATCCCTAAGCCAATTTAACGTTACTGTAGGGTTTTTACTTCCCTGAAATTCTGGTGGTCGACTCGCCATAAAAGTCTTGTATGAACACTTCTTTTCCGTTTGAGAGGATGAACCAGAACCAAAGACTGGGGCTTGCTGAAATAACTGTCTAGTCGCAGCTTCCTCAGCTTTCCTCTTGAATTCCCTAAGAAATACCAACTCGTCTTCCATCTCATGAATATACTCGTCTCGGTTAGATTGGTGTCCGGTTGGTTGAGAAGTACCATTATGATCGTGTTGCTCGGTATTAGTCTCTAAGTGAGGAGCGACAATCCTGGAGGCATTGTTGGGGTTGGTGGTCGGTGGTTCGTTATCTGCCATTTCTGAAATTCAACACAACACTTAAACTTTTGTTAATCGTTAGCATCTAAATACTAACTGCCACCAAACAATACTAATCCCATACCAAAGAATGTTTGATATATCATGCTCCGGTTTTGGGATTGATCATTCAACAATGAACAATTATCCCAAAACTATGCTCTGATACCAATTTATAACACCCCTCATTCTATACTAATAATATTATAGATAATACGGAAGCGTAAGTAAATAAACCGCAAGACATGGTTACATAATATTCTAAAATATTAAAACAGTTTAGATGGTTAAGTTACTACGATTTAACACTTGTTCAAAAGACTAGCATGACGGGGTATTATATGAACTAAACTGAGTTGTTACAAAAATAATCAGAGTAGCTTGAATATCAAACATTCCATTCTTCCAAGGTTTGACCTTCCTGCTACCCACCCGCATGCACAAAACAAAAGTCTGCAGGAAGTAACAACGAGGGATTAGCACATAGCTAAGTGAGTAAATCCAACACTCAACATTTAACTTAGCTAAACCAATTAACTACAACAAGTATTCGCAACCACAACAATCAACAACAACTTAATGAGGATCGGCGGATCCGGGGATAACCTTAGTACCCGGGCGGCTCCCCAAAGATCACTTATCCAAACATATCCGTATGGCCATAACGGACGAGACCGATAGCTAGTGTTTATCATACTTAGGTACAGTTCAGCACACACAACAAATGAAGTACATCCCTGTACCGTTCACACAACAACTCACTAGCCCAACCAACAGTTCATCAACTTGTTGACCTCATTAACAACAATGCCCGAAGGCCACACAAAGCACATATAGGCATATGATCAACAATAACAACTAATCAACTCAATAATCAAGTCTACGTTTACCCGTCGTAATCAAATGATTACAACTAAGACAAACGATGAGTTTTGATTCCACTCACCGATACCTTTGCAGTCAACACACCCAGCTATTAATCACTGAGTCTTTGGGGTATCTGAAACATCACGCAACAACACAAGTTAGAACTTGTCATTAATAAGTAATACTTAAACAACTAACGACTTTACACTAGTACTTATACTATTACACAATCACTAATACAGTTAGATCATAACTTAATTATCTTGTATATTTAGTTTCCAAATATAGTTATACATAGCAATTACAATTCAAAGGATCTAACTATTTTAATTCTATTTTTGCTCATAGCCGTTCGGCTTCAACCTCCATAGCCGATCGGCTTAGTTCTCATAACCGATCGGCTCAGCCATAGCCGATCGGCTTCCACAGTTAATTTTTCAGACTTTAATTCGAGGTCCAATTTCTGATATGATTTTGAACTAGCAAAGCCTATCGGCTAAAAGGAGCCGTTCGGCTTTTATAGTATAACCGATCGGCTTTGGCATAGCCGATCGGCTTCAACATAAAAACCCAGCAAACTCAGTTCGATCATGGCACAACCCAGAATTTCAAAACCCAAAACTCAATACGAATCAATATGCATAATACTCATGTGACTAGCTTCTAACTTAATCACAACACATTACTAATGCTATACCCACCTCTATTAACAACAATAACATTCAATAATTAATCAAATCATCATTTATTTGGAATATGAATTTTCGAAATATATAACTTACAATAGATAGATGAACACAAAGATAATAGCTAGGTGATGAGAATGATGATGCTAGAAAGAGATCACACTTCGATTCACACTTCTAGTTAATGATTTAATCTAAGATTTGTGTTAGGGTTTATAGGTTTTCTTTGAAAGGGAAATTGGGAAAGTGATCAATAGTTAGGTCGATCCCCAAATTTAACCAACCTACCACTATTGGTAAATTAAACCCGCTTCAAATCTATTGTCTGGAACCTAAAAATCGTTTGCGAGAAATTTATTTTATTATACCGTCGACTTAAATATTTTAATATAAGCAACATTTTATATTCCACAATAAGTCCTAAGACCTATCTCACCAACTTTCACAATTAAACAATTATACCGCAAAATTATTTAAAACAATTAAATTCGCAAATATAAATAGAAAATACCAGGCTATTGGAGAGGATGTTACATTTGTGTAAATCGCCCAAATACATTTTTATCAAACCCCACTTTCCCCAAGTTTTAAAAAATTAAATATCTCAAGATTGACTAATTGAAAAATTATAAAAATTGCACCATAAAAATCAGCATTTTTTTCTTCGATTAGACATCTCACATGATATACTTTCGACGAAACTTTTTTTCTTCATTTTTTGATGGGTTTTACAAATTGTACAATATACTATCACATGTGTTAGTCGCTGATATCACATGTGTTACTCGCTGGTATCACATGTGTTACTCGCTGGTATCACATGTGTTACTCGCTAGTCTCACATTTGTTACTCGCTGGTATCACATGTAATAGTTGTTTTAAAACCCACTAAAAAAATGAAAAAAAAAGTTCGTCGAAACTGTATCATGTGAGATGTCTAATCGAAGAGATAAAAATACCGATTTTTATGGTGCAATTTCTATAATTTTTGACGAACCGCTTTTAAGTTAATTTTTTAAAACATGGGAGAAAGTGGGGTTTAATGAAAATGAATAACTGAGATTGATTCCTCCATTCTCACAAAATCTTGCTGTAATCATTTGAACCTTACTCTTACATTTTAAGATGTATTTATAAATCTTAAATGGGTGTGTTTTCAGAAAAAAGAGAAGTTAGTTAGGAAGATAGGAAGAGAATGAGTAGGTGCATCATAGTTAAAAGTCACGTGCATCATGATTAAAAATCAAGTGCACCATAATAATATATTTTTCACCCGTCGAAATCTAGCCGCTATGGTGGCAACTGGAATTTGGCGCATGCCGGTGAGGTGATGGCTAGTACTCGGTCATCATCATACTTAAAAGTCAAGTGCATCATAGTTATTTCCATTATCTTCCCATCTTCCTACCTAAAATCTCTTTTGCATTAGATCCAATTCTATCTTAAATATATTAATATATTATATTTATAACCATTAAAATAAAAATAAAATTACGACGAGCATATAATAAGAATCAATTAACTTTATGTTGCATTTGATTAACATCTATCTAGCATACTTTTTGCAACTAACTTTTTATAAATTTATATATCAAATTATATTATTAATATAAAGCATACACACTAAATTGATATTTTAATAATCATGAATGTAATTTTTCTTTTAGAAAACTGTTTAAAATTTTAACTTTTTATAAATTTATATATCAAATAAGTTTGTTACCAAATATGCTCCGTAACACTTACAACTAGTATAATACCCGGGAATTTCCTAAATCTACTGGCAGCCATATATAAACTTTGGGTAAATAGTTGGTAGTTCTATTTAAATACATATAGTAACATTTCAGATTGAATTTTGTAAAAAACATAAAAGTGTAATAGTGAAAATAATATATATAGAAGGAAAAGAAAAAAAAAGAGTAAATTATTTAAATTGTCCGTGTGATTTTCAATTTTATCCATACGTCATCCCTCACTTCCAAAAATTATTTAAATCGTCCTTGTAGTTTTCAATTTTGTTCAACGATAGTCCAAAATGGACTATTTAAATAATTTATTTTCGGAAAGTTCTGTTCACCAGTAGTCCATTTTGGACTATCGTTGAACAAAATTACAAACTTACATTTTTTCAACTGTGGTGCAAATGAATATGATTTTAATTATTAGCAAGAGTATAATCAATGTCATTTCTAAGCTTGCCTAAGACTTTAGTAGTTTATTGTACGTTGCTATAAAAATTTAAAAAGATAGTAAGGTATATTAGTTAAATAAGTTGATTTCAACTAAGAATATAAAATTTGTTGAGTATTTAAGAATCACTCTCATCAATTCATTTTTATCGAACCTTACTTTTTCCTCATATTTTTAAAAATTAAATAGATTATACATCTCATATGTTATACTTTTATCGATACATTTTGTATGATAGATTCTACAAATTGTAGAATAAGTATCACATGTTATGCAAGTGATACTCGTTATTATCGCATGTGAAAAAGTTGGTATCACATGTGATAATCTACTGTGTGATTTTCAAAACCCACAAAAACTTAAAAAAAAATCGTCGAATATATATCATGTTAGAAATCGAAAAAAGGAAAATGATGATTTTTATGGTGCAACTTTTATAGATTTTTGACATACCGTTTTTGAGATTTTCAATGTTAAAAAATGTGAAAACGCCGACACAAGCAACGAAAAAACTCACAAAAAAACAAAAAAAAAAAATTGTCGAAAGTATATCATGTCAGATGTCTAATCGAAGAGAAAAATAATGATGATTTTTATGGTGTAATCTTTATAATTTTTTGAATAACCGTTTGTAAAATATTTACCTTTAAAGAAAGTAGAAAAACCATCATACAACTTCCCATAACTGAATTTAGAGAAGGACGATGATGGAGAACGATAGCGAGGGAGGCGGCTGTGAGAGAGACGACGATGAGGGAGAATGGTTCAGATTGAAAGTTAACAGAGAGTGGTTATGCTACCCGGTGGTAACACACACATATATTTAGTGAGAAAATTGACACAAGAAACGAAAAAAAAAACACCAAAAAAGGTTGTTTTTTTTTTTTTTATCAAAAGTATATATTGGGAGATTTATAATCGAAGAGGAAAAATGATGTTTTATTTTTGTCAAAAGTATATCGTGTGATATGTCTAATTGAAGAGAAAAAAATGTTGAGTTCTGTAGTATAATTTCCATAGATTTTTGACATATCGTTTTTTAGATTTTCAAAGTTAAAGAATGTGAAAAAACCGACACAAGCAACGAAAAACTCACCAAAAAACGATAAAAGCAATTGTCGAAAATATATCATGTAAAATATTTAATCGAAGAGAAAAACATGCTGATTTTTATAGTATAATTTTTATAATTTTTTGAATAACCGTTTGTAAAATATTTACCTTTAAAGAAAGTAGAAAAACCATCCGATAACTTCCAAAAACCGTCAGATAACTTCCTGTAACTGAAATTGCTAATCATAGACGGCTAGGATCGAAAGTCTCCAGATCCAACGGTTGAGATTGAAAGTTAATGGAGAGCGGTTACACTAACCGCTGGTAATATATATATAGAATTTAATTTACTATGTTATGTTATTCTACTTCAGATCATTACTTAATTTGAATACATACTGATCATTACTTAATTTGAATACATACCGTTAACTTTTGTCTTATTATATTTTATTCGCAATGGCAATTACATAATTGAATTAGTAAATAGCATACAAAACATAATAAAACATCATTTCATACATAAAACTTATTAATATATATATTATAAAATATATCAACTAATTTTATAAAATCCATGTGATCACTGGAAGTTAAAATCCAGCAAAACACATTTTATGTTATTGTCAATTTAATAACTTCAAAAATTGTTCAAGTCCCCACATTTACAATTGAATTGAATTGCCAATATACTACTCCGTAATACAAATAAGCTACAGGTTTTCGTCAAATAAGTCGGGAGTATATTCACAATTAATTAAATAGCCAATTTATAACACAAATATAAAAAAATTTCTCAAGTTCCCACGTTCACAATTAAATCGGGAATACATTGAATCGGCTGTAATTGGAGTTACTTGCAGGTTTTCGTCGCCGGACAACCGGAGGGTGTTGTATACATATCTGGTCGGTGGTAAACAGATCACACCATCTCGTTTGCGGTTCGACAGTGATAATAGAGAAGGACGATGATGGAGAACGGTAGCGAGGGAGGCGGCTGTGAGAGAGACGACGATGAGGGAGAACGGTAGCGAGGGAGCCGGTGGTGAGTCGCCGGAAATAGCAGGTCCTATCGCCGGAACTTTTTGCGAAGAAAATAGGTGAGAAAATCAGATCTAAAAATGGCTACTTTTTGCTTTTTGCATTTTTAATTTAATTACTATTACTATTTACTATAAATAAAGTAAAGTAATAAAGCATGGACACGGATCGATTTCTGATTGAATCCTACGGTCATACCATTAGAAATCATTTCTTTCATTATTGTTTTGGTCTTCGGAATTTTCAGGAAAGTCAAAGGAATCAACTCCAAAAATCAGCAGTCTCATGCTATAATCTTCTTCTATTACAACCTCAAAAAGTAACGGTATTCTTCGGATGCCATAATTTAATTGGTACAGTCTAGAATATATATATAACTGGAAAATAGTATAAATGGCAGCCCTTTACTGGAAATTCATCACTAGTTTTCAAGTTTTCTAGCTTTCAACTCCTTGGAGCTCTTCAATTTCTTTTCCTGTTTCTTCAATTCTCAATATCCAAATAAATGTCTTACTTAAAGGAGTACCAACATCTCCAAATTCCACTCAAAGATATTAAATCCGCCACCAACAACTTTGGAGACAACAATTGTATCGGCCGAGGTGGTTTTGGGAAGGTTTACCGAGGAGAACTTGTCATATTCGAGAAGCTTACCATGGTAGCAATGAAGCGCTTAAATACTGCACTTGGGCAAGGAGCCGGTGAGTTTTGGAGAGAAATCATGTTGCTTTCCCAATACAAACATGAAAATCTCGTCTCTCTGTTAGGCTTTTGTGCTGAGGAAGGTGAAAATATCCTTGTTTACGAGTTTCTACCTAACAAAAGTCTTGATTTGTATCTAAGTAGCCCCGATCTCCCTTGGAATCAACGTCTTCGTATATGTATTGATGCTGCACAAGGATTAGAATACCTTCATGAGCCTGCAGAGGGGAGTCAACAGAGAGTCTTGCACCGTGATATCAAGAGTGCAAATATACTTTTGGACGAAAACTGGAAAGCAAAAATTGCAGACTTTGGTTTGTCAAAGTTCGGCCCTGCAAATCAGCAATTCACTTATCAATTTACCGGGCCTGTAGGTACACCAGGTTATTGTGATCCGTTGTACGTGGAGGATTACTTCTTGACTAAAGAATCCGATGTCTATTCTTTCGGTGCTGTTTTATTCGAAGTTCTTTGTGGAAGACAATGTGTAATGATGAAATACAAGGATGATCGTAGACTCTTGACGAAATTGGCTCAAAAGTGCTATGACCAAAAAATACTAGATACTATCATCAGTACTAGCCTGAAAGAGAAAATTTCACCCGAGTGTTTGGAAAGGTTCTCAAATATTGCATATCAATGTTTAAAGCGAGAACGCACAGAACGGCCATCAATGGCCAAAATAGTGAAAGAACTTGAAATCGCTTTGGAATACCAAGTAAGTTTAATCTTCTCACTTATAAAAGTTAGGATTCTGATAACATATTAACATCTACAGTAAGAAATTTGAAGACAGCAATCAAAAAGCTTTTCAATCCCATCACCAAACCTCTCAGCCTTTTTTTAAGAGCAATTATAAATTCATTTCCACTCATTTTGTTATATATGGCATCCACAATAATGAATGCATCAAATGTGTTCATATTTTAGTGTAAGTATGCACGTATTAAAAAGCTTTTATCTTCTGTATGTGTGTTGATCTTAATGTTTACATCAAACTCAATTTTCACTGATTACATATTAACTTCGTTCAGTTTGGTTTATTTTTGTTGTTTTCATAATGAAAAATGTTACTATGCCTATTAGAGAGACCTAAAAACATACTTATATGATCGGTGCATATTTTAGAATTTAATAATACTGATAGACACACACATAAAAAAAAGAAGAGAATAAATACAAAACAAGTGTGAAATGATTTTTTGTTAAACGGGTTTTAGGTTTATCAAATTAAGCACACATATAGCAAGCAATTACTCTTTTTTATTTAAAGGTGTAAATTAGCTTTTCATTATTATAATTTGAAAAATGGAAACAACGGATTAAGGCGTCGGGACATTTTTAATATATTTGTACTTAGACGGTAATAAATTCCATGTCTCCCGGATATTTTATTAACAGACCTAGCTTATAACATTGTTCGTTAACAAAACCCTTATAATTATTATAAACTAAAGTAACTTTTAGTTGAGAACTTCACACTTATAAGTAAGTTCTTACAAAAGTTGTGAATGAAATCTTGTAGAAAAAGAAGAAAAATACTAGAGTTGTAATTTTTTTAGAAAAACGTGTGCTTGTGCGAGCCAACAAAGAGAATGATGAGAAAATAAGAACCGAATTATTATGAGCAATGCTAGAACACAAGATATATTTTTTTAAATGACCAATAGAGTAAGGCCAATGATATTTCCAACATTCAATTTGATAAATCCACCATTAATATGCATTAACATTTTGTACTGTATAGACTGTTAATACATGTCAGTGGTGGATTTATCAAATTGAATGGTGGATTTATCACCACCCATAGATTAAATAGACTGAAACAAGAGAGAGAAATACATTTTAATTGTGATTGGACAATTTCATACTCCACTTCATTTTGTGAATTTTTCTTTGTAAAATTTATATTATTCTAGCACTTCTCTTTAATTTTGGTTTTTATTAGCAGAATAAGTGAGTTTAATAATTCACACCTCTTTGGATAAAATCATATAATGATCAATGGTCATCAAGTTATGACACCTATTTTATACTCCGTATTTGATACATACAATGAATGGTCGTTTAGTTAATTTGTATTTTCCCTTTATATGCAGGAATTAGACATGGACGAGTATTGGGGGAGAAAACTACCAACAAACTTGGATGCAATCATCAAGATGTTCAAAATTCCTTGTGACATTTATTCTATCAAAAAGGAATTGTTCTCTTATCTTCACAGAGGATGTCTTTTTGACGACGATAAGCAGGTGTATATATATATCTATACTAATATATAATACATTTGTGATATTTTTTTTTAAAGGGGATTTGCTAATCTACCCGTAACATTAACATTATTATTAATATTTGGAAAATTTACTTGAAATTACTAACATACCCCTGCATATATTAAAATCTCATTAATACTATCATTATTTCATTATTAAACATTAAAGTAATAAACATATGACATTAAATACTAATTAATTAAAACTTTCATATATCTACTACTAATATATAAAGCATTTGAAGTGTTTTTTTAAAAAGGGAAATTATTACTTTACCCTCCATTACTATGAGTCTTTGAAAAATCCACTTGAAATTACTAACATACCCCTATATATACTAAATTCTCATTTTTACTGCCATTATTAAAACTTAAACTAATAAACATACGACATAACTTTTAAACCGTAAGGTGATACGGGACGTGTCCATTATATATGGAAATGCCAGAAGGAGATGAACATGTTAGCAAACTGCCAAAGGGCAAAGGCGGTTTATCCACTGTTTGGAGTCAAATTTTTCCTCTAAAGTCTTCAAAATCAACTCTTTCTCAATTTGACACGTTATTAAGTCTTTTAAAAAATTAGAAAGAAACTAGTAGGTGTGTTTTTTATGAGATTATAAATTTACATGTTTATTTATATTTCATATTTTGTTTTTATACTGTCAATTTCTATATTCGAGAGTTTCGATTTTTTTATCAAATTTTAGGATTACAATTTCACGAACATAATGTTTAGTATTAAAATACTAAAGTAAAAAAAACAATAAAGTATTGATAGTTAAACTCTCAACCTGCCAATGACTCCGCATCTCCTAACTTGCCACTTGGCTATTGGAGACTCGCAACCCGACACTCGCAACCCAACCATTGAGTTCGCAACGACATTATGTATATATATACATATATATATATATATACATATATATATATATATACATATATATATATATATACATATATATATGTATATGCATATAGAGTTATATATATATATACTAGGGTAATTTGTTTTAACAATTTTTAAAAAGGGTAAAAAGGTGATTTTTTTCATCTTAAAAAATACCATATCTTAGTGTATCGTCATGTAAATTTAAATTTTGATTTAAATACTTTATATCGAATGAACGTGAAGCTAATAAGTGTTTACCCGTGGCATCTCGCGGACATTCTACTAGTTATGCTATAATATATAATAGACTTAACTGCACGAAAATGTAAATATTTATACTCTGACATTCATAGTACGTAATAAAGTACTCGGAGTTACATTGTGTGTAATGAACTTTCAATTTGTTGTATGTATTTTGGTGACGTGGCAACTTGTAATGATGCCACGTGTCACCTCATACAATCTACACGCAAGTAAAACTACCAAAAATTACATACAATAGCAATGAATAATAAGTTCATTGCACACTATGAAAACCCGATTAGATGGATACACACTATGAATGTCAGAGCATAACTAACTACATTTACATGTACTTAAGCCTAAATAATAACTGCAACTAAAATATCTATTTTTTACACACTTTTTCACGTTTCTAAAAACCGTGAAGCATTTTGTTACGTTATTCATACTCATAAATGCATACAAGATGCTCACATTTGAAGTGTGAAGAAGTTAAAGAAATTATAATATTTTTCACATTTATAATAGTCAAAAACATATTCATACACAAAGTTGAACCAAATAAAAAGTTTCTACATGTAAGTTGACACTCAATTGCATCACGATTCCTCTTCCGTGAGTCGTGTATGATTCGGACCAACTCATAACATCATTTGTGAAACAGGTTTGATTTGAGAAATTAGATCATTTTATTTTCTCAACCAACCTTGGATTAGGATCTAATAAAAAATGTTTGTAAAAGTATAATTGAATAAGATGATGATGACTTTGATAAGTTTTTTTTCTAGGCATAATTAGAAATATTAAAATTTGATTTATATTGATGTAAAAAGTGCATGCATAAAAACCACGTGACATCACACACAAACAATCCTTGTTTGTTACATTTTCCGGTGATGCACATTTACCGCATCATTAGTTTATCATGCGCAAGATCGAAAGTTCTTAAACAAACCCCATCCAGAACTCTTAATTGGCCAAACTTAAAAATCACGTCTTATTTTTCTGGATCTCTTTACATTCAATTAATGAATACCCTTGTTACGGCCTTGTGTCACCTTAGAGCATTAGTAATGAGAGGTTTATAGGAGTTGTACAGGAAGACTCTTGCTTAGGTGGAGTTGTATGTATAACACTTCTCCATTAGGGCGGGTGATGATGATGATGTGAAGTTGTATCCTATACAACATTGTCTATGATGAACCCGTTGTATAGAACATTGTGATTGTGTTTATAAAATTGTAGGTGTTACATGGATTGAAAATTAAAATTGTATAAATTAGAGGAATAGTGATGTGGCTATCTATACAACTATGTAGAGTTGTATCCATTACTCAAGCTCTTATAATTAAACCGTCTTTCAAAAGTTAGTTTATGTCATTTTATATTCCTAATATCGTCAATATATATGAAGTATTTTTAATGTACGTTTAAGTTTTGATTGACAGTTTTTTTGGATAAATGATGATGGAAAGAAATGTGTGTTGATATCACCCGCAAAATTTCTTGTGACGAATCCCGAGAAGGATGCCAAGCTTTCACGGATAACTTATTCAAGGTATCCTCGATTCCTCGCTACTGTGTACCTTAGCATTTTCAATGTGAAGTTTGATACTAATAGCTTATTACTAAAAAGTTTTTACTTCAATAAAACAAATCAATGAAGAGATATGGTATCTCTTTTGATTTATGACCTGTTGCGAGCAATCAAGGAATGGAACAAATGCAATACAGCTAAAGAAAAACATTAAGATAACTGAAACAAAAATTTAAAAAGGATACATAGTTTGAAAACAACACACGGAGATAAATAAATGGGTAGTGATTCTTACACAACTTATTTTGATGCATACAATGTACAACTATTAGAGTCGGTTAAATTAAGGTTAACAAGTATGGACTAGTCCGATAATGGACTAGGATCCGTTAGGATTTTATAATTGCTTAACTTTCATGTCATGTTAGTCACTTAGTCTATATATATAGGATTATTTGCCTGTATATAGTCGCTTTTAATCACCGAATACTAATACGATTATTAAAGAGTTGCACTGTATGAATTATGAGAAAAAAGTTGTGGTGTCTACATCAAACTAAGTGGTGTAAGAATCACCTCCCTAAAGAAATATGAAAAAAAATCGAGGTGTGGGGTGGGACCAAGGTTGGGTTAGGAATATGAAAAAATGTACAAAAATAATGCTGAAATCGTATGTTTAGAAGAAACGAAGCTGGTTATCCTATATTCAGAAAAGCTTTATAATCTAAACCTAGTTCTACAATTTTTAGTCATTATATATCATCATCTAACATTTTATACCTGGCCTATTACCTCGGTATTTGAAGAAAAAATGATCACCTATTTGGAGACAAATAGGAAACTTAATTACTGTAACTTTTTTTCATAATTAGATTTACTGCAGGTTTTCAAAAATGGCGATATATGATTATGAGAACTTCCGAAATGTAAAGTGTCACATACAAACAAGCATGCTATCACCTGGTACCTTGTATACAGCTAGCTTGCTGTTCAGTTTCAGTGATAAAGGGATAAGGAAGACCAAGATTAATTGGAAAACTGGAGAGTTGAGTGTATGTTCTACACATAATGCAATTCCGATATAGGAGTATTTGCATTCAATCAAAATGTGGCAATTCATTAATGATAGGCCAGATGCTGTTTTTGATATTGTGCTAGAGGAATTATCATTTCTGAAGGAACGTTACGAACCTATCCCATATGACCTCGAAATTCTTGGATTTGAATTTATGCCCATAGAGATGGCAAGTTTCTCTTTTTTGAACACTAATTATCAAGTTCTTAATTTTAACAGTAACATTTACAAGTCTATATTTGTTGGGTTTTTTTTTTTTTTTTTTCATTTTCAAATGGTCATATTTAAAAGTTTATGGGTGGAAGGGATGGTGTGAATTTTCTAATTGTGAATCATAGTCACAGTTGTATTTTAAATTTTAACTTACATATGTAGCATGAAGAATTTGTAAGTCTGGATGAAGTGGATATGGATAATGATGATGAGGAATACTGGGAGAAAATGTTGCCAGATGACTATCCACGTTTTATTCAGATGTCAGACAAACCTTTGGATTACAACACAAAAAAGGAGCTCTACCTCTGTCTTTGTGATGGTTTCCTTGGTCATCTTGGAGAAAGTAGACCGGTAATTAATTCCCTCTTCTCTTTAAATACTTGTGCTAGAACATAGTTAATTAAAGTGATTTACGACAGATTTTGTTCCAAACAAACACCTAAATGTCAATTTTGGGAAATGCTTGCTACATTCATACTTTTAACAATATGGAATGACTTGGTCAACAGTGGTTTTTTCTCTGCAAATCAACCCGCCAGATATGCTCCATGGTACCAGCTACAGATATCGAGTATTATGACATGCTTACAAAGCACCGTGCAGATACTATAACTTTATCTGAATCCAGGTTCTCACTCCCGGAAATGAAACTTTTATCGTGATAAGTTTCCGAGCTACATATCTTAACTTTGTACCGAGAACATACATACTCTAACAAATCATAATTTATGCATCGACAGGTTGCATAAGGTGATTAGAACTGGAATCGTAGACTCTGTGAATATCAAGTGTAGACTTGAGTCACCCATGTTTTCACCTCACTATATCTACGCATGTTATCTGGTGTTCAAATTTCAAGCCAACCCAACTCAGGCAGATGATGCTGTTTTGTTTGAAGCAAGTTGCAGTTTGGATGGCACTACTCAAGGTGCAATATCAGCACATATGAATTTGTATCCATTCAATATTCCAACAATTAAGCCAACAAATGATTACGGATCTCATGAATCATCAAGTTTACCAGCAAATGAAAGACATGATCAGATGCATAAACATCAGATACCTCCAGGATGTAGTAAGGTTGAAGAAAGAAAGGATGGTTGGATGGAATTCATGTTGTGCAAACCATTACGTCAATTACAAGATCACAAGTCACTCGAGGTAAAATTATCCAGAAATGTAACTGGCGTTTTCGGCTTAGTCTGTATAATGATTATAGAAGGCATTGAGTTTAGGCCATTGTCAGTGGAATGATTATAGACTTTCAAGTCACAATATTAATTAGGAATCGGTGAAATGTAAAAATATTAATTAAGTAAATTTATGCAAGCAGGTTTGAGACTATGAATTATGTTTTGTGAACACTACTATACTTCTCTTTCAACTCGTCTTACTGTTATCAAATGTCAAAATATTAACATTTGATATAATCATATATGTATATGATTAGAGTTCATATTATGGTATACCTTCGCTATAATTCAACTTTACCTTAATAGTCATTGTGTATCTTATTCATTATAGTTTATTGTAAAGGGCTTAGGTCACTGAAATGCATCCAACTTTGGTCCGATATCTATTGTGTGTAACCAACTTAAGGGTGGATGTAAGAATGCAAGTAACTTTCAAAAAGGGTGTTTTAATGTAATGTGATGACGTGTCATTGAGATGTCAAATTCTCAGGATGCCACGTGGCACCTCCGGACACCACTTGGCACCTTCAACGAGTGACACGTCATCAAATTACATTAAAACACCCTTTTTGAAAGTTCTTGCATTCTTACACCCACCTTTAAGTTGGTTACACACAATACACATCGGGCCAAAGTTGATTGCATTTCGGTGACCTAAGCCCTATTGTAAAACATCCTAACGGAGTAAAATATAAATTTATCATTCTTGTATTCGGCGTAAGCACAGGATTAATGATTTTTATTTATGTTTGAGCATATAAAATATTTGTAATTTAGAAGTAACGTATATGAAAGTGCCCTAAGTTTATTTTATATCCTTTGTTAACGTATTTTGAATGACCTTTTTACTGTATGTCTAGAAAAGAAATTTTGTAACCGAAAGTCCGAAATGATAACTATATGGGCTGGGCTTTCACCGGGTCAGATGATCGGCATATGACCCATTTGACCTGGTGACCTGACTACGACTGAAAATGAGTTGACTAGTTTAAAAATCGGAAGTGATTGTGTGGATTTTCTCATTGTGAATCATAGTCACAGTTGGTATTTTAAATTTGAGAAAACTACATAAACCATACCTGTGGTTTACACACATTTTCACACATCATACCCGAACTTTTTTTTCTTTCAGGTTTTCGATACAATAAGTTTCAAGTTTGCTCGTAAATGGTAACTCCGCCTATTTTTGTCGTTAAGTTTTACCACGTGATTTGCTCGGAGGTATCATTTACGAGCAATTTTGAAACTTTTGGGTATCATTTACGAGCAATTTTGAAACTTATTGTATTGAAAATAGACGGAGTTAGACGGAGGTACCATTTACGAGCAAATTTGAAGCTTATTGTATCGAAAACCTGGGAAAAAAAAGTTAGGGTATGATCTGTGAAAATGTATGTAAACCACATGTATAGTTTATGGAATTTTCTCTTTAAATTTTAAGTTACATATGTAGCATGAAGAATTTGAAAGTCTGGATGAAGTGGATATGGATAATGATGATGAGGAATACTGGGAGAAATTGTTGCCAGATGACTATCCACGTTTTATTCAGATGTGAGACAAGCTTCTGAATAAATACACCACAAAAAAGGAGCTTTACCTCCGTCTTTGTGAGGGTTTTGATGCTCATGGATGGGTAATTATTTCGATCTCTCTAGCTTTTGATCTTTCGATCTTCTTGTACTAGAACATAATTAAAGTGAGTTAATTATACTCCCTACGTCACAACTAAAATGTTCACAAATGGGTTGTTCCAAATAAGTATCTACTTGTCCACTTTTTATGTAATAACCAATTAAAAACCTTTGTAAGTAAGAAAGATAAGATTCTATCGGAAAAATTTATAATGTTTGCACATTCTAAAACTGCGTACGTTTTTAAAGACTAGGTGAAAGACCCGCGATAGCACGAGCTGCAACATTAGACTTTGTAAATTTTCAATTTCACTTGCGAGATAAATTTGATGAAAAAAAAATTATAGTATTCGTTGGAAAATTATACAAGTATAATAAATGCAGGGTAGCATAATCAACACTAGGGAGGACAACTACAAATCTTTAATATATATATATTATATATATATATATATATATATATATATATATATATATATATATATTATATTATATATATATATATATATATATATATAATATATATATAAAACAGAATAGCATGGAGGAATTTGGATTGTTAGATGGGTTCCTCCCTTAAGTCTAATGGTGTGTATTTAATTAATCTTAATTAATACCTATCAACGTCATATTAAGAAGATTATATTCCTTTACAATTGTAATAATATAAAAAATAATAAAATTCATAAAAGTTGTTCACATAATCTTCATCTATATATGTAAGTTTGATATGAGTATATTTTCTAACATTTTATATATATTTTATCTAAGTAACGAGCGGCTACCATAAACGTATTTAAAAACACCAAATTTATTATTCGATTTATCTTATAAGACCCATATGTACACACGGGTTTACAAACTATTACAATAATATACTACACTATACTATAGCATATACTATTTACAATATATCTTAATTATTTTATAGGGAGCGGGTTATGACATCATCAAATAAATCATATTCAATTAATCAATTACACATTATGTCCCTTTTTTAATTAAATTAAGATTAAAGATTTTAACCTATATTTTAATTAAGCAATCAACACCCGTGTGTATACACGGGTTTATAACCTAGTTAAATATAAAAGAATAAAATGACATTTAAAAAAAAATCCCATGCACATCAGGTTTAAGAATAACGCCTCACAACAATCTATCTATAACATATACTTAAAGCAAAATAACTTGGGGTAATCCCAACCCTTAATTGATTTTATCCGGATCTAACGATTAAGATTAATTTAATGATACTTACACTTAACCCCCTTTATATTTATCATCAAATATTCCGTTATTTATTATTTATTAATTATTAATATTAAATTAAATTTAGTAGGATTAAATATGGGTGGTGATAAATACACTACTCAAATTGATAAATCCACCCACAAATATGCATAAACAGGTTGTACTGTACACCCTGCTAATGCATATTTATGGTGGATTTATCAATTTTAAGGGTGGAAATATCAATTGCCATTAAATATATATAAATATTAAATATAGTTTTCATTCGTCGAGTCGCCATTGCCGCTGCACTCAGAAAATAACAAATCGCAGGCATGTTTCTTCATTAACTTCTTCGCTCACACAACATCCTTTATTCGGTTAATTAGTTTAGGTTTTTAATTAATTAATTTGGTATCTTTATTATTTGATATACTATTAATGTGGTGTTTGTTGGGAGATCAATTAGGGTTTATACGAACAGATGATTTCATCTCTACTAATGGAGAAGTAATGGAGAAGTTGTTTCCTCGGGTATGTAGCTTGCAATTTTGTGCATCATGTAAGTTCATGATAAGAACTGTTTGCTGCTCTATCTGTCTTTTATTGGTTTTCATTGCATCGCATTCAAAAAACTCGAACAAGAAGACGTGTTCATCAATTCGGGATTCGGGATTCTGTCCCTTTATATGTTAAAATTGTTCGTTCAAAATTACTGTTAGAAAACCTCACCTCCGCCTATTGTCGATTCATAGGAATTATAATTACCATCTCATATGCGCCACTCTCTTCCCAAACGATTGGTCTCCGAACTACAGCCTGCGTCAGACAGGTCCAATATCCTCCTTTCATATATTATACAGAAAATGGTATAGTTTTGTTTATTATGATAATATGTTAACTAATTCAGAATTCATTACAACAAACACTTAAATTTGTATTCACTGTATTCCAATTTTAGTATGTTTCTACTTTGTGGACTTTTAGTGGAAGTTGGCTTAGACCTTTTTCTAATGCAATTCATTGATGCAGAGGCTCCAATTGAATGGAGCAAGATTTTGTAGGGACAGAAAAAAAACAACATTTTTTTGATTAAATTAAACTCCTTTTGATAATTATGTGTTTTATGAAACGTTTAAAAGACAGTGGATTGACCTCTTTTACCTGATTGTAGTCAAGAACGTCATTGCTTTCACATGGCCACTCGCTATCAGGTATTATATAATTTTGTTCAATTTTCAATATTGCTTGAGCATATAGTAGTGTATATTTATTGTCTTTGATGTTATTTTTTTAAACTGTGATGTTATCATCAATTCAATTATATTTTTATCAAGATTGAGACATATCTACTCAAATGAATCATTAATATTTTGTGTTTTTTTTCCGTTGGATGTAGGCAGAATTTGAAATCTTTTCACCTGCAAAGACCACAACCACTAACTTAAAGCTGTTTTATAAATTCATTAGCTCAATTTCATTTAAAAATATCACTATATTCAATAATTTATGCTCAATTATGTGGCAATTTTACTTGCTAATTTTAGGTATATTAGTGGTCATTTGATTGTGCTATACTTCTAAAGTTTGTCTAATTAGTTGTTTAATGAGAAGTAGAGTTTTATTATTGATACATTAAAGACTATTTTTATCTATTTGAGCTTTTAAAAATTGTACAATACCCAAATTAACCTATTCATAAGTAAATGGGTTGAAATTGCAAGACTATTTTTATCTATTTGAGCTTTTAAAAATTGTACAATACCCAAATTAACCTATTCATAAGTAAATGGGTTGAAATTGCAAAACCTCTAATGTCATGATTGTTTTGAGCATAGTCTACCGACTACATATAAAGCTTTCTCTATGACCACAAGTGTCTAGACTTGCCTATCAAAAAAGCTAAGTCTAGCTAATACGTAGTACTATAAAGCTTTTTGTATGTTTTTCAATATATATCAGTTATGGGTTACCTTCCATATGTTTATTGATTTTAAAATCTGTTTACGCATCAATATTTGTTTCAAAAGTTCTTTCATTCTCAAAATTCAGTTAAAGGATCCAAAATTCTTCATTGCTAACTTCTATTTTTGTAAAATTGTCTCTTCTAAGTAGCTTTGTTTTGTATCCTCAATAGAGACTTAGAGAGCATGTGATGGAAGCACCTAAATTGTAATTCTAAAACATAATTGAAATGGCAGCAGCAAGTATCAGGCTTCAATGATGAAGAAAGGTATGGCTTCTATCTAAAAATTTTCCGTACACATCTAAGATGATGAAATGTCAGCAACTGTACTTTTGCTCGAAATTTATGGAAAATTCCTTTCTGACAGGCTATCTACCGTTTATTTTCTTTTTCTTTTTTGCCAAGTTCTTTATTTTGACATATTATAATGTAGCTTTGCATGGTTCATTGCATATAGAGGAGAACAATTGAGCTAACATATCACTTAACTACACAGTTGCATTTAGAAACGGTCAGCTAAAGTCAAACTGTTCACGGCTTAGTATCAGCATTGTGCACACACTTCCAAATAGATGGGTTTCGAAACTGAGATGCCGTGGCTTCAAATAAAAATTTGGTGAGTGATTCTCCACTTACCTCTTTCTCCCCCCTTATGCTCAAGATGACAATCTGTCATCAAACACTCATTATTTAGAACTTGATAATAAGTGTTGGTCATCATATGGGCAAACGTACAATAAGGCATTTACCAATTATAGATGTTAGAATGTTTATACGAAGAGGATTGATAGTACTAACTTAGATAAGGATTAGTTACTTGGATAATGATCACGATTAATTTTCTTTGAATAGGGTTGATTAATTTTTGTAAAGAAAATTATGTGACGGGGCGCACATAGATTATATATATGCCTTCTTTTATAAGCACTAGAAAAACTTAGTATTTGGTTGGCTTTGTTGTAGTTGACCTGTTCAAACCATTAGATATGTAACAATTTTAAGGTTGATTTGTTTAGGAGTTTATATCATGTGTTAGTTTCAGGTTGATTTGTCCAACGTTCAACCTATTTTAGCTTTAGCTTCAGTCACATTCGTGTTCTTAAAAGGTGACTGATTGTAGCTTTCACTAATTTGTTAGCACTTTTATTTGGATTTCGAATGGGTTTAACTATGTTTCAAGTTTGCATGGACTCATCCAATTGGCTTCAGGTACTAATTTTTAGTCAAGATCTGCTTTATGTTATAGCAAATAGGTGGGCTGCAAATAATCTCATGAATCTTTATTTTTTATGGAGATTATGTAAACATGCATGGGTACTTTTAATATTCAAATTATGACTTAGCTAATTTATAAGACTAGGTTCTATACAAAAGAATTTGACGAAGAATAACTTTTATGTTCTAAGGTGTTGTCCTTCATGAGATTCAAGTTGCTTCTTAAATTCTTTCCTCGCCTCATACTTCATAAGTTGATAGTAAAGCAATAAGTCTTCGATAAGGTTTACTTACTGGATTATATATGCAAAAAACTGTTTCCCTCTGTAAAAATATCTTGAGGTTTTTAAGTCTGATCATGCACATTACAAGATGGCACACTAAAGGCTTTCATGATAGACTTATGTGGTTGCTATAAGCAAAAATGATGTCTTTTGTTGATCCTATTAAGCACCTTATACTTCCGATGAGCCAATTAGAAAGTCGAGTATTGATAAACAAATTAAAATGACATATTCAGGTCTTTACTGTACAACATATTGTATCTATTTTCAATTTTTAAATATACAAGTGCTGTCATATTACAATTGGTATTAAGCTAAAAGTCTAAACTCTTATTTTATGCATGAAACAAGGATTGTCTTGCCCTGCGCTCATAAATGGTCTGATTCGACTTTACTGAGATCTTTCTACGGGTTTTGTAGTTTGATAAGATTAAGGTTTGAAAATTTTGGCTGATCAGAAATGGATTATGTTGGTAAAACTGATGGTTCCTTCATAGTTATAATGCGATCATGGTGAATGTCTCCATATGTGAAAGAAGTCAACACACAAATGGCTTTTTACAAGGTAAGATTTCAACATATGTGGATTTATGTATATTAGGTTGGTGGTTTATTTACAGGGTTTGAGAAGAAAATGATCATGTGAAGAAATTATAGTTCTTTTTTCGGTTGGAGTAGTTTTAATCCTGGATTTCAAATGTATCAACAACAACATTACTCTATCCCACCAAAAGGCAGGGTATGAGGGAGTTAAAATTTTCAAATGTATGTACAATCTACTCCCTCCGTCCCACTCAAAGTGTCCTCCTTTCTATTTTGGTTTGTCCCAAAATATTTGTCCACCATCAAAAGTAAATAACCAAAATTCCAATTCTACCCTTAGAACTCTAAAAGGCACTTTATGTTGGATTATGTCATTGGGTGAATAAAAATGCAGATAAATAACACACCGATTCCCATGCACATTATTAACATCAGAAAAGGCCAAAACCTTTTTGTTTTACTTTATCAAGTCCTTATTTTCTGCACATGTTGGATGATTATTCAAGAGTAACTTGTAAGTACAAATTTGTCAAATTCACATAAAATAACATTAAAAACTAAAATCACCAATACATATCTTTAACTTAGAGTAAAAGGGTCATACATACAACAAAATAACAACCCCATGCATAGATACATACGACGTTAAGCAAGCACAAACAGAGCAACAACTCTTACAAGATTACAAGGGTGTTCTAAGATCACGAAATTAAACAAAATGATAACCCAAGTGACCAACTCATGTACCAGTTTAGCAATTAGCCAAATGTGTAACCGCATCATCTATTAAACTTTCATCGCATTCAATTTGTAATGGCAACTCCCCTAGTCGTTCTAACTTATCTTTACCGATATGCGGTGTTTTATAGTTGTTGCCTCCACGAGCTTTTATGATTTCTTTCATACATGTTTGTAGAGTTAAGAATACTTTGTTAAGGTCACGCGTTGACAATTTGTCAAATGATGTTTGAACTGCCGAAACTAATTCATCAATTGTTCCCATAACCTCTTGCTCTTGAAGTGATTGAATAGCTCGAAAAAACCCAAGGTCCAACACATTTAAATCGGGACTATTTGGAGGGTTGAAAACGAAGGCGAATATCAAACCCTTCTCGAGATGCTTCTTGAAGAAACTCGTAATCATCAACGCCAATATGGGGTTTTGCATTGTCTTGTTGAATGAAAATCGGACCCATATGGCCTTGTGGCCATTTAGCTCTAATGGCAGGTAAAACTTTTTGAATCAACCATGACCTCGTAATCTCTTTAGTGACCGATAAAATGGGTTTTGTCTCCATTGTTCCCGCCACACGATTCTTACTTGAACGTTTTGTGGGTTCTAAGATTGTGAACGGAAATATACCGATCTTTCCCGAAAATGTTTCATTGCCCGATGCATTAAATCTAGGGCGTGCAACCGCCGCAAGAAACATCACTTTTGTGATAATTTTTTTTGATGTACATGTCCTTAACGGCTCATCTTCACCGGGAACAAGGTAAAAACGTCTTGATGCTTTTGAAAGGTAGAACCACTTCTCATCAATATGTACAACGTTAAACATATCACAAAATGTGGGACAAGCATTTGATAAAGATGGAGTAACCATTGATAAACAAAACTCTAACCTTGCATTTTTATTTGCGTTAGTAAGACTGGGCTTTATGGCGTTTATGTGTGGCCTAAGTGTGCCTTCTTTGATTCGTCTATGCATGGTTGATTTCGAAACATTTAATGCTTTTGCAATAGAACGAATAGTTTTTCGACGGCGTAATGGAACCTTTAAAACTTGTGCCGAGTTTATTTGTACCCGTTTCCGTCCAAGATTTGTCTTCTTCGAAGATACATCAACCATTGATCCATCGAGAGCTTGATGTTTACCTTGACGCCAAATGCGACTTACTGTTCGCTTAGACATGGAGAATAGTGCTGCTATATTACTTAAGGATCCTTGCTTTAATTCTCCGTTATCACTTTGTTGCAATAAATATTGAAAAATAGTTTGTTGTTCAACATTACTCAGGTTTGGTTTATGACGTGAGCTTGTGAGGTGCTCCATTTTCAGTAAGATAAAAGTGTTGTTTCAATAAGAAATTTAGAGGTCTTTGTAAAATGAAGTTACATGCATGCATATTCTGTTATACTCCATCCACTATCAATTTAAAGAAGGAGAAGGAGGCAAATTTTTCGAAGTGTTTGAAATTTTTGATTGAAATTTTATTGAAATTTAACAGGTCATGACTGTTGAGTAAAAAAAATGGCGCAATTTTTTCCCTCCAATTATTTCATCCGCTAGTCTCTCAATTTATTCAATCGATAGAAATCTGAAAAGTAAGTTGATACAGTAGTAATCTGAAAAGTAAGTTGCAATCCAATTTACATGAGAGATAAAAGAACATTTTTGACTTTTTTTAAGTAATTTTAATTTAAAGAGATCAGGGGTAAAATGGTCATGTAGGTGATAAAATATTAGTAATGATTGCAGCTCCTAAATCTTTGTGTTTTTTTGGTGAGGACACATCGCATGGGACGGAGGGAGTATTACTTAGTGTTGCTCAAGCTACAAAAATATAACAGCTACAAGATCAATTATCTTCAAGGTTAAGGCCGGTGTTATAAACCGTTGGTTCGTTTCTCCGTTCTCTATGGTTTAGTAATCTATGGTAAACCTAATCAATGACAATTTTTTAGGAATTTCAATTTTAATAGTCAACGGTTTATAGTAACAAGTTAACGACGAATGTTTTTTTATAAGATATACTCTCTCCTTACATGTTTTTTTTACAGGTTTCAAAACGGGTGGGTCAAGCTCAATTAGGTAGCATAAAGCTTCGATGTGTATAGAATTTGTATGGTTGTTTTCTTAGTTGTGTTTAACATAAATATTTACTCTGATATTGTTTGTTTAAATGAGCTAGGTTTACTTCATCTATTTTTTTAAAGTTCATATGATAGCACGAGGATGATAATAAAACTTGGAAAAGAATTAGTACCATGTTTCTTTTCCGTACAGGGGCACGAGATACAAGGAAGACTAGCCACGTCATCTACGTTCAATTTAGTTGTGTCAGATTAATCTAAATATAGTTTAGTGGATAAAATGTAAAATTATAAACTATAATAATGACACTACAAAACTAACATCTTATCATATAAAATTATATAAAAACTAAAATAACATAAAACAAACAACTGTACAAAAATAAACTATCCAAAAATATTAAAATTAAAATATATATATATAAAGTAATTTAGAGTTGCCCGCGTTGTCACGAGTCTTATATCTAGTATTTATTATTATTTTATTATTTATTAGATCTCTTAATTTATGAACACAATTTAAAATTATTAATTAATATTAATAATAAGTAATATAATGTAACAAAAACTCAAAAGACATACGGCGCCATACTCCAAAAAAATAGGACCCATCCCCACGAAACTCTTTGGATATTATTAACATTATTATCTTCCTAAAATACTAATACAATTCTAAGGTTATTTATATCAATCATATTTTCTACCTTTATTTCATTACATTCATCCACTTTTCATCCCCTCCATGAATCCAAACAAACCGGCAAACCCTCAACCCAATGATCATCTCCAACAAATAAAAAGTATCTTACATAAACCTTAATGTATATAGATTTAGAATTTTTTGTGAGTTACTAACGGCTATTTTTTTATAATCTTATAGATGAAAAATCACTCATACTACCATGGATCCAAACATACAGGCAAACCCTCAAACCAATGATCATCTCCAACAAATAAAAGGTATCTTACATAATCCCTAATGTATGTAGAATCACAAATTTTTCATGTGTTACTAACGACTATTCTTTTATAATCTTATAGTTGAAAAAATCGATCATACTACAGGGGAGAATGAAGCCTTTAATAACGTTAAAGGTATTAATCTCTTTATATATTACTACACCAAAAATATAATATTCGAATTTATATGCCTAATTTTTTATAATGTTACAGACGAAAAACACACTTATCCTACTAGGGACCAACAAACCTTCAATAATGTTGAAGGTATTAACATCTCTAAATTATAAGAATGAAACCTTTAATAACGGTAAAGGTATTAATCTCTTTATATATTACTACACCATGAATATTTTATTCGAATTTACATGCCTAATTTTTTATAATGTTACAGACGAAAAACACACTTATCCTACTAGGGACCAACAAACCTCCAATAATGTTGAAGGTATTAAGATCTCTAAATTATAAGATTGAATAACTAATTTTATGTTTCCATTCTTTAACACCGTGAATTTTTTATACTAATTTGTAGATGAGGGTGCTCTTGAGGAATTTATTGAATGGTTGAAAGCCAATCTACCAAAAGGACTCCTTGAAGATGAAATAAAGAAGATCATCTACAAAATCACCAATGCCGATAATCTAATTACTCAAATGCGCTCACTTGGTCATGAAATAGATGACGATTATGTCATAGATCTATATTTCTTCAACGAAGATTAGCACCTAAAAATTCCAACCCACTTCTACGTACTACTTTATTGTTTGCAATAATTTCTATGTTCATGAATTTTAATTCTTATAATTGTGCGATGTTACCTTATAATCTAGATTAATGAACACGGAAATTTTAATATCTATGTACGTACAAAATACTTATTGCTACATTCCTATTTGACTCTCTAAAGATGCTAATTTTCTAACCACACAAATTTCTACCTTAACAACAAAAATGTTAACTATAAATTAATTTTCTTTAACACACAAACAACAATAAATATTGACATTAAACAATAACTTTAAAAAAAAAAAAAACTTAACAACAAAAATATTAACTATCTACATATACATATATATATATATATATATATATATATATATATATATATATATATATATATACTTGGGATCCTGTGAGAACACGGAGATTCCGTGAGAACGGTGAGAACACATCTTGCCATCCATTTTTTGATCAAAAAACCTGATTTTGGAGGTGGCATTTTTGTAAATATTTTAAAGTTTGATTTTGAAAGGTTAACATAAGGATTGCTAGGTGAAGTTTAATTTTTTTTGCTTCACAATAATTTTAACATGGTGAAGTTTTATTTAATTTTTGTTAATCAACATATTTGAAGTAGTGAATTGATAAGTATAAAAATTAATCTTTTCAAAAGCTAATGTTAACTAAAAAATATTTACTTAATCTCATTAAAACTATGTGAATCTATAAAAATAAAAATTCATAGCATCGTAACCTTATGTTAAAAAAATATATATTAAACTTAACTTCACCAAAATGATGTGAAGCTAAAAAAAAGAAGCTTCACGTGAGCAAAATGATGTGAAGCTAAATAAAAAAAAAGATTCACATGAGCAAAATGATGTGAAGCTTAAAAAAAAAAAACTTCACATGAGCAAAATGATGTGAAGTTAAAAAAAAAAAGCTTCACATGAGCAAAGGTGATGTGAACCTTCCAAAATCAAACTTCAAAGTATTTACAAAATTGCCACCTCCAAAATCAGGATTTTTGATCAAAAAATGGATGGTAAGATGTGTTCTCACGGAATCCCCTTGTTCTCACCAGAACCCAACCCTATATATATATAAGAAAACCCTTGGACCAAACCCCTCCCTTTATTTGGAGCTAATCCTTCTTTAAGCTACCATTAGATTAAACTCTGACATCATTAAACCCATTAATTGTATTATAGATTACTAAAATGCCCCTTAATCAAATTTAATTACCCTCTTCCCTGTCTGTTTCCTTCAAACCAGTAACAGATGATTATGATACCATCGCCCTAAATCTTCCATGTAAATCCTAATTCGAACAATCTGATACAATTATTCAAGGGCATGCAATTTTGCACTTGAATTATTTGATTTCGGTAAGCGATTTGGTACGATTTGATTATTGATTTACCAGAAGAAAAAGGCTTCAATTTCCGTTCATCTTCATAATCTCAATTCACGAAGATCGCATAATAAGGTGAACGAAAATTTTGCCTTCATCAATTATGATTTATATTACGATTAATCAGTTTTGATATCACGAATCTTTATCAGGTTTGATGATTCGATTTTGATTTATGATTGTTGAAATACTGGTTTTTGATATGGAATAAAATCTTTGATCAATTATTGTTCATCATTATATGATATAGAGCTTATTCAACGATTGTATCCCTGTGTAAGAAACTAAATATTAAATATAGGTTTGGTTTTGATTTTGGTTTGTTTTAAAGAATGTTGCTTGATTTTATAATCATGTTTACAGAACATCAGCATGGCGCGCCCCACATATTTGATGAAATGTTAAGGTTAATTCTTTCTTAAAATGTTGAAAAAGTTGGTTGTGGTTATTTGTGTTTTCTGTAGTGTTAGCTTGCTTTGATTTTTTACAATTTCTTAATTAACAAAACGACAACTAACGATAATCAATTCATTGTTACTTGTAATTAAGGAGAGCCGTGGGAAAATTAAATCTTTTAGCTGCTGATATATATATGCATTCAATGGTATGGGCTTCTAAGAAGTGATCCATGATTATGTAGCTTAAAGACACTGTTACACAGCAAGGCTGATGCTTGACTCTAAAACGACTATTATGACTCTGATATATATATATATATATATATATATATATATATATATATATATATATATATATATATATGTAGATTGGTCAGTGCACCCTTCATTTCATTATGGATCATTATTCTTCTATCGTATGAGTTAACTAAAGTTCAAGTTTACACAAAGCAGATATATATTTTGTTAACTTGTGATGGTTGCCCTTTTGTATGAGTACTCAACAACCCCACGTGTACTGGTTATCTGTAAGCCAAGATTGTTGGTATAAAAGACATGGAGGGGTACTTTAGGACAAAATAGCATACATTTCTTAATGTCTAATTTTAATAGCATTCATTCAAAACTTGTAACCACTGTATGAATTTTGAGATTTTGAGAGCTTTTTAATTATTTGATTCAGGTGAAACAATTTGGGTATGTTACAAAAGACTTAGACACAGTGAGAATGTTTGAACAGTACAATACTAACCGGATATGTAAAGCTGGACAGTTTTCAGAAGACGAGGTTTGTGTATAATGCATTGATTTCCATTGTTGTCTTTGTTACTGTTTGTATTAAGACATCAATCTCGGAACATGGCTGTTAGACAGTTAATTGTAGTTAGTTGGATTATGCTATTGAAAGAAAGTGCTGTTGTAGAGGTGGCAGTTTCAATCCATTTACTTATAAATGGATCGACGTGTGTGCAAGTTGTTCAAAATGTCATCTTATTCAAAATTTTAATCATATTTGAAAAGTGATTTCAATAAGTAACTTTTTGGTAAAAAGTGTGTTCTGGCCCGCCTCGAACAACAATGATACATGGTTTTGATGTTAGTTGTCTTATTGATGGTATAATCGTTTTTGGTGTTGAGAATCCAGTGGTGTTAGCTGGTGGGCTCACCTTCTTGGCAGTCTCATTCATTCTGTCTCAGGTGTTCGGAAAAAGTAGTAAGCCATGAGGTGTGGAGTCTGCAAGAATTCGTTATGCGAAATTGGGTGATGATGCAAATGTTCAATCGCTTGATATTAGTCCTACCTCTGAGATAAGGTCAATGGGTAGTACGGATATTTACGGTTTGAAAAAGAAGCCAATTATAGTTGGTTATAATGGTGATGATAAACATGCTTTTTCAAGAATTAAGTAAGATTAATACTCTGTTTGGGACGTTCAATTTATTAGTAGAAAATACGACGATTAATTTAGTTGGTCATAGATGGATAAACTTATTTACGACTTAAAATTCATAAAATAATGCTTGATAATGCGATTGACATTCTTGAAATATTATAACATTACATGTAATAATTGTTACTTGCATTATAATATTTCAGGTTTCCACTTAAAGTTAGTGTAACATCCTCCGTACCGGTCTGGTAATTTCTATTATTTTAATCGATTATTTAATTGTTTTAGAAATTACCTGGTATTATTTGTTAAATTGAGAAACTTAGTTAAATAAGTCCCACAACTTATTATGACTAGTGAAATATTAGTCGTTTTAAATTACCTTAGTTAACGGTAAAATAAAATAAGTTTCTCGCAAAATGGTTTCTAGGTTCCAGACAATAGATTGAAAGGGGACTAGTTTTAAGTGAACACGGAGTCGGTGAAATAGTTTGGCCGACATATAAACTTCACTTTCCTAAAAAGGAAAGTTATTTCCTTTCCTCTTTAATATCCATAACCTAAAAAACTAAGAAATACCAAACTAACCAAAATTGAATCCATTTCCAAGCTGTGATCTTGAGCTGATTTTGATCTTGATCTTAGCTAGTTTATCATCATAATCATCTTGTTCTTACTTTTAAGTGGTAAGTGATTTGAATCAATTTAGTTGTGTTGATAATCAATTATTAGATGATGTTGTTTGATGATTTCTTGATGTTATTACTTGTTTTGTGAACAAATATAGTAAGAAATACGAGTACAGGGGTTATTTTGTGAGAATTTTGAGTTTAGGTTCGTGCAGGTTGTGGTTCTGGGTAAGCTCTGTACGAACTGCAAACACAAAGGAATCCGGCGGATTCCATATGAATCCGGCGGATTCAACAGGTCAAAGGGTTGGGAATCCGGTCAAATAGGTTTAAATCCGGCGGATTCATGAAACGGATTCGTTAAAAATGGTCTGGTCCAAAACTGGATGTAAAATTTGCCTTGAATCCGGCGGATTCTTTGGGAATCCGGCGGATTCCCCTGGTTATAAAATGCTGATTATTTTTGGTTCCAGCTTTTAAGCAATAAAGTAATCTATGACTTGAACTAACATGTATGCTGAAACCTGTAACAAATGTGCATCCATAAACTCTATTATACATGTTGTGATTATGACAATATATGCTGATGTGCTAAATCTAGTTATAAAATTTATCGTTGTTTAGTAAACCAAAAAGTACCTCGCTAGACCAATACACAACCGGGCAGTGGACCCTATCGTATAGTAGTATAGTTGGGTAAGTTCGGGTTCGAACACAGGGAACTAGATTGGATGATCAATAGAAGTGTGAGCAATTTAAAAAGAGAAAATAAAATGTGGTTGGTTTGTGTGACCGAATTGTCACGTTGCTTAAAACTACGAAATTTTAGTTAAACTAGGCAAGTGGACTCTTTAGAGTCAAAGTGATTGATTTGGAACTTTCAAATATTAAAAACTATACTTGCTTGGATTAGATCGTTAGTGATTTCGGGGTGTAAAGTTAAAACCGGTTATTTTATGCAAACAATTTTCCATCAAACCTAGGCTTAACATTCGCCATCACCTAATAATTCAACTTCAATTTACAAACCCATGATTCAATCAAATAACGGACATTCGCCATAGTTACCTATTTGCATATTTGAGCTTAACTTGTTAACCTATTCCAAAACCGCATCCGCAATCAAGTTCAACAATTTATAGACAAAAAGTTGACAACAATTCACTAGATAGAAAACGTTCGCTATATCTATTAGCAAATTATCAAACAAGTTAATTATTTGACATCAAGCTCAAATACACAAATAATTGATTAAACACAAGTTCAAGTTAAAAGAGTTTATGATTCATCCAAACGAAAGACATTCGCCAAATCCGCTAACTCAAATCATACTAGTTAACTAGCTTCACTTGTAATAATTTTCACATTCGCGAAAATAGATTCATTCATTCATTTCATACAAATGACAAGTATTTTTATTAAACAACAAACATTCGCCATAGTTGTTTAGTCAAAATACCCACAAGTTAAACCACATCAACTAGTTACATACAAATTTAATGATGAATCTTAAACTCAAAGCATAAATCAAACACCAAATATAACACCCCTAGTCACTAACTAGTTCATCCAAGCAAGTATAACAAAACCTAGCCAACCATCATAATCGCATCATCATACACACAAAACAACAAATAAACCAAGGAAAACATGATTATATTTAGATAAAAATGCAAACCGAGTTCGTACAATGTCGAGATGATGATTGTTAGTAACCGAGAGATGCTACACTAAAGGAAATCTTCAAGAAAATGAAAGAAAACCTTCAAGAACACCAAAATCGCCACCTAGTGACTGGTTTTTGTGTGTGAAAAAGTTGGTGAGATTCAATAGTGAAAAGATACTTTTCTAGCCAAAAATTGATCTGCCGCCCAAACTACCCGGCGGGTTGTGTTATTACCCGGCGGGTCCTTTGAAATTTGAGGAACCCGGCTGCTTGAACATATAACACGGCGGGTCAATCGAAGAAACACAACCCGGCGGCTCAGTAGGATCACCCGCCGGCTTCTATAGGGTTCAAACGGCCGAATTTCTCTGTGATCAACAAATGATGGAAAAGTTAATTTACCCGGCGGCTAGCCTCACTCACCCGGCTGGTAACCATAAAAACCCGACGGCTTGTTTAAACAACCCGCCGGCTTCTGCAGGATTACATGACCCGGCTGCTACATACCCCAAGCCGGCGGCTTCAAGCTATTTTCCAGCAGACCAGCTTTTAGCTCGAGACTTCAACACTTTACAAACTTGCTCGAATCATAACCAAAATGCAGTCCAAACGACGATTCTTCAATATTGATGCATGTAATTCAATTTAAGCTAAATAAGTACCAAAAGTTCATAAAGTCCACTTAAAATGAATGCAAAAAACAATGATATCGCTAAAGATAAACTTATACAAAATGAGCGATATCAAATATCCCCACACTTGAACTTTGCTTGTCCTCAAGCAAACCGTTATTCATCATTTCATTACCCACTCTTACAACATTTTGAAGTGAAGACCAAGTTTACCAAAATAATGCTAACACTAACTACCAAGGCAATTAGGCTAGCAACATATGTATAAGCATTATAAACTCGAGATGTTTTGGTTTGTCAAGCCCGAATGCACGACCTAGCACCTCACATAAGGATAAGTGTTTAGTCACTCACTCTCAACCTATAAGACTACAAGGTAAGGAAGTAAGCAATTTTAACACTCAATCAAGCCAAGTCGTGATGCATTGTTACCATAGGCTTGCAAGAGGATCAAATCTCCACCGACTTGGCGTGAGCACCAAGTGAGATCTCAAAGGAGGTATTCTAGCATGTGTTGTAACAATGTAGGCTAATTGTGGAATAGGGGTATGATAGACACAATAATTGGTGAAAAGTGGTAATCAAGACCCATGAAAAATGCGGAGATGTTACCTATTGGTTTAAACACGTGACAGTCATGAAACTTAGGATTCTCATGCTAAATCAATTCGAATTACTATTTGCTCTCATTTATAACTCATACTTCAACAACTGCATACAAATAACTCAAATTGAATTTTCACATTTTATTGGAATAATTGCACTCTATGACTTTCTATGAACCCTGTGTAACGAACTTTCGGACCAACCATCCTAGACCGGATAAAGGCCTTCGGTGGCTAGGTGTAAAACACCCCTCGGGAACTACTTGTTCAGGAATTCAAAGGCCATTTAGTTGACTACAATCATCCAACTATAAACTTTAAGCTCAAAGGTTAACTTCTATTCATTTAATTGTTTCCAATCTCAATCATAGAACTTAACACTAGAATCCCAATTCAAAACGATTTAAGTCACATTTTGGTAAAATTCATCATAAATTTCAATTAGGCAACATTTTAGAAAAGTGATGGTTCGGGAATTGACTACACAAAAATAAGGCTAATATTTAGTGATTGAATGTGGAAGTTTTCTAGGGGTTTCTTAGCACTAAAAATGAGTGCTAACGACTTGTGTTAACTGGATATAAATGGTTTTAAAGCAAAATAAATTCAAAAATTCCTAAGAATACCTCCTCGTCGTTGACCCCACTTATATCACATTTCTGTGATCCCACAGCGGTCTCAAAATGCATCACTAAGGCAAGTTCTAGAACAAACTACAATCACCGGCACACTCATAGCAATCAACAATATAAACACTAAAGGTAAGTGTTTTTCTCAATAAGGCTCAAATTTCTCACAATTTTTCATAGTGGAGGCTACAAGCGTGCTAGTCATGCGATTCACCCTATTAGGTTGCTTTTATGACACATCTCTAAAAATTTAGTTGCAAGAGGGAAGATTTAATTGCTTTTAATAGATTTTAGCTAACACATTTCAAAGCAATTAATTTAATAAGGACAAGCAAATTCCTAGCATACTACCATTCCATAACCCGTTATTAGAATTCGTAAAGTTCAATTGGAAAATCCAAGATCAATAACAGACCTAATAAGTGGCTATAAAACAACAATATACTAGGAACAAGATTCTAGTGAAGTTAACCCTCCCCACACTTAAGATTTGCGTTGCCCTCAATGCAAAAACAGTTTAAAAGTACGAGTGCGAAGGGGCGAAGGGAACGAGAACTTCCCCGGGGGTTTGTTTGAGGACCGAGTGCATTTGCTGAACTAATTGCCAGCCGGCGCACGATTCCGACATCCATAAAAGCTAGAACTTTAATCAATTGCCTAAAAAGAAAGCAAACATAGAAGGTTTGAACTCGAGTGACATTGTGCAAAACCGCACCCAAATGTCAGTCGAGTAAAATAGTTCCAAAAACCAACTAAGATGAGTATCAAGACATGAAATAAAAATGTCTAACACATGAGGCACGTAGGCACTCTTAATGGAAACATAAAGATAGTGATGATAATGTTTGAAAATGTGGCAACGAGCAAACTAATAGGGCCATCCCCACCCCCCTGAACTAGGTCCCTGAGAACCGCCTTGATGGTCGCCTGGCTGAGTCCATGGATCCCAACTCTGATGATCTGAAGGAGCGTTATGGTACCTCTGCTCCTGCTGCAACTGCCTGTCATACTCTTCCTGGTGTTGGCGCTGAGCTTCCGCCAATGCAGCATCATGATCATAAACAGGGGGTGGGTGGTCGCGGGACTCAGGTGTACCCCATTGGTACAAGGGCTCGGCATAAGTGGTTTGATAGCCTTGTTGCTCGGCCATCCAGTTGAGATTACCAACAGTCCAATCAGTTCGGTACTCGAGGTTTCCCATCCGGTAACCCATTTCATGCCTGAAATCGTTGAAATCATCCCTGAACTCATTATGACCCACTTCAAGTCTTCCAATTCCCTGCATAAGATCAGAAAGAGAGGGTTGAGCTTGTCCCTGTTGTTGCTGCTGGGCTCTTTGGCGTCTCGGTGGTTGTTGGGGTTGCTCGGTCGCTTGTTTTTCAGGATAGGGAATAAATCCCTTTTTGTTTTTAGACACTGCTTCAGCTGCGTGGTACATAAGATAACCGACACTTTTCTGATTGAGATCCACTTGAGTCAAAGCAGGACTTATTCCAAAATTGACACCCAAACCCTTAGCAAGCAAAGTGACAAAGTGACCACCAACAATAGGACTTCGGTCCTTTAAACCCCCACCAGTTGTGTCAAGGTAATTTGCCACACAATATGGAAAGTTGATGTGGTTCCTCTCATAGATTTGTCTCAAATACCAAATATCCGCCAACGTCACTTTCTCGCTGTTTTCACGCCTGTTTGCAATAGTGTTGGCGATGAAACGGTGAATGATACGAAGACGGGTATTATTCATGTCTTTGTAAGAGACCGAACTAGCTTCAAACTCCTTAGCACTAAACTGCTCCCAAAACTCCCCCTCAATAAAGTCTTGAGTGTCATCCACTCGAGCCCCAGAAATCAAATAATCATCAAAAAAGGTATAGCCGAGCTCAGCTGGAGTATAGATGTCCAAACATTCAGCTAGTTGTCTCATGGAAAGAAAGCGTGGTTCGCCTCCTAACCTGAATTTCATGAAATTTGCATCGGTAGCTGAGGTTACATATCTTTGCAAGATCAAAGTGGAAAGGAACTCATAGCATAACTCCTTGAACACTGGTTCCCTGATGTTAAACAATCTTTCCCATTCGGTAAATTCGTACACATTCCCTTGATACTCAAATCTCTGAATGAGAAGTTCACGAATCTGTTGAGAGAGACCAATCGCCTCAAGAGGTTCCCAGTCTACGTATCTGGATAGCTCAAACTCCTTTTTTTAACAAATTGAACAAGTTCCTGGCATACGTGGTGTAGTGCACCCATCGTTGGTCAAATCGAAGCCATGGGTGGATGTTAGCCGGAATAAATAGTGCTTCGGCAACATTAGGGCCGACATGGGGGAATTCCTCCTCATCTTGCAATTGAGAGGTGGAAGTTTCAGCGGCTCTCTTGGAGGTGCTGGTTTTGCGTGACTTGCGTGAGGTTGCTGCTTGCTGCGAAAAATCAATAGAGAAACACAGTATTGCACAAAACAAATGTTAGTGTTAGCCGTAATCATAGACATGTCTCGTATGCAAAATGAGCGATAATATGTCAAAATCATAACCTCCCCCAACAAATAGTCTTTTCCCAACCAAAGTAGCATAAACGCAATTCACCAAAAACCATAACCAAACATGCCCAACAAGTTCAAATTTTTACTCACAAACTCATCAAAGTGTAGAGAATATGTAATCCAATATTAAACTAAACCAAACCAAAAACAATGCCTAATCAACATCATCTTAGTTAAGCTAGTCTTACAATCACAATTACACATTAGTTCATACAATGTACCAACATTCCAAGAAAATGTATCATGGTCATTCAACTTATCAATAATAATAGTATCAAACATATACTTGAATAATGACAACGCAAGGGCATAAACAATTCTCAAGCACTGTCTTACAACCAATTATTATATCAATTAAAAATAATGACCAAAATTTTGCACCCAATTCATCTACCCCAAAATTAACATGAACCCTAATTACCAATTATCACCTTTACATTATGAAACTAAATGTAAAATAAACAATTATAAGCGAAGTGATAAAGATATCATGTCAATTAAACAACTACAAACTCTTATCATCATCAAAATTCGGAATACCCATTTTCACATAAACCCTAATTTGCAAAGTTCACCAAATCAAGCAAATAAACATAGAATCATGGTGCAAATAGGATATGTAACATATAAACATGTTTAATAGCATGAAAAGTACAAGATTAAACATCCTCACACTTAGCAATTGCAAAACCCACATGTAAAGTAATGTGAGAGTAAAAATCACAAATCGCAAGTAAAAAGATGTTAATCCATACCTTAGGAGCCATTAAAACAAGAATTTGTGATGAAAAGAGTGATAATTTTTCGAAATGGGGCTAGGGTTTATTTAGTGTACCAGCCGTATGAAGAAGAAGAATGAGATAATTGGGGTTAGGTGAAAAGAATGGCCAAAAATCGTATTTTAAAAACTGCAGATATAGTTGGAACCCGGCGGCTTGTATTGGAAACCCGGCGGGTTGATGTCGGGGTTGGGCGCGGGTCAGGCCCGGGTCGGGCCCGGGTCGCCAGGTATCCAGATCAAAAACAAGCAAACTACCCGGCGGGTTGTTTTGGTAAGCAACCGGGTCGTAATATGAACCCGGCGGGTAGTGACAGAAGACGCCGGCTTATATAGGCTTTAAATGGGCGAATCATTCTGTTAACAACATGTTGAGAAAAATTAATTCACCCGGCGTGTCAATGTATTAACCCGGCGGGTTATTATGAAGACCCGGCGGCTAATTGTTTCTACCCGGCTGCTTACCTCCCAATTCCAAAAACCCCAGTTTTTATTTTTTTATTTTTTTTTTTTTTTTTTTTTTTTTTAAACCAAGGAAACTAACAATAATTATACTATGAATAATAATTATTATTATACACCTTATAACTAGAAGGATACGAAACGGGTTTTCTTGGACCCGTTTGGACACTTTGTTTATTAACGAGTTGAAAGCTTGACTCGACCCCGAATTCATTTGTCCTTGGGGTAAGCCGCGAGCTCCTCCCACTCGCTCTCCTCTTCTTCCTCGTGGTATAGTTTCAACCGATGACCATTGACAATAAAAGTTCCTCCATCCGAACCGAAAAGTTCAACATATCCGGATGGATAACCATGTTTGACCGTATAAGGACCGGTCCAACGAGGCTTGAACTTTGGTTGTTTTAGCTTGAAACGTGATTGAAAAAGAAGAACTTTGTCACCGGCTTTGAATTCTTTTCTCATCTTTAGCTTACGATCGTGCAACACCTTGGTGCGTTCTTTGTAGAGACGAGAATTTTCATAAGCTTGCAACCGGAGCTCATCCAACTCGTGAAGTTGCAACATCCTTTTCTCCCCCGCTTCGATCAAATCCAAATTGCAATTCTTGAGCGCCCAATAAGCTTTATGCTCAATTTCAACGGGTAAATGGCAAGTTTTCCCATAAAGTAACCGGTACGGGGTCGTTCCAATAGGTGTCTTGTAGGCGGTCCGAAACGCCCACAATGCATCTTCAAGCTTTTTGGACCATATGGCCCGGTTGTCCTTCACCGTTTTCTCTAAAATCCTTTTCAATGCACGGTTAGTGTTCTCGACTTGACCACTTGTTTGTGGGTGATAGGAAGTCGAGAACCGGTGATTTACCCCATACCTCTTGAGAACTTTTTCCAATTGGGCATTCGCAAAGTGAGTCCCCCGGTCACTAATCAACGCTTTGGGCATCCCAAATCTGCAAAATAAGCTTTTCAAGAAATCAATGACCACACGAGCGTCATTCTTTGGATAAGCTTTAGCTTCCGCCCATTTGGACACATAATCAACCGCCACAAGAATGTATTCATTTTTTAACGAAGGTGGGAACGGTCCCATGAAGTCTATGCCCCAAATATCAAATACTTCGCAAACTTGGATGCTAGTTTGTGGCATTTCATCCCTTTTGGAGATGTTTCCGGTTCTTTGACACGCATCACATGTTTGGCACAAAGTGTTTGCTTCTTTGAAGATTGTCGGCCAATAAAAACCCGCATCATAGACCTTCTTTGCGGTGACCGAGGGGCCATAATGTCCACCGGTGGGCCCATAGTGACATTCATCCAAAATCTTTCTTGTTTCGCCACCCGAAACACATCTCCTCACCATGCCATCCGCACAAACGCGGAATAAATAAGGCTCCTTCCAGAAATAATGCTTCAAGTTAGAGAAAAATTTGCTTTTCTCTTGGTGACTCATGCCCTTCCTCAAAACGCCACCAACCAAATAGTTTGCCAAGTCGGCATACCATGGTGCTTCCTCATCCTTGTTTTCATTACCAACCTGCAAAAGAAATTCCTCGGGAAAGGAATCATCAATATTAGTATCGCCTTGCTTGTCAAGATGTGGATTTTCCAATCTTGACAAGTGATCGGCGGCAAGGTTTTCGGCTCCTTTTTTATCCTTAATCTCAATGTCGAATTCTTGTAAAAGAAGAATCCAACGGATGAGACGGGGTTTAGCATCTTGTTTGTTGAAAAGATACTTTAAAGCCGAATGGTCGGTGAAAACTACGGTTTTAGATAGCACAAGATATTGCCTAAATTTGTCAAAGGCATATACGACGGCAAGCAATTCTTTCTCGGTGGTTGTGTAGTTTTGTTGGGCCCCATTCAAGGTTTTGCTAGAAAAGTAAATAGGTTTGAAATGTTTATCAATCCTTTGTCCTAGGACAGCTCCTAAGGCAAAGTCGCTTGCATCACACATGAGTTCAAAGGGCTTGGACCAATCGGGTGAGACTATGATAGGTGCCTTGGTCAAATGGTCTTTAAGGGCCGAAAATGCACTCAAACATGGTCCATCAAACACAAAAGGGGCATCCTTTTCAAGTAGCCTAGTCATTGGACGGGTGATCTTCGAAAAATCCTTAATGAATCTACGGTAAAAACCGGCGTGACCAAGAAAACTTCTAATTCCCTTAACATTGGTCGGAGGAGGTAATTTGGCAATAACATCAATCTTAGCCCTATCAACTTCAATACCCACCCCCGACACTTTATGACCCAACACTATGCCCTCTTTCACCATGAAATGGCATTTCTCCCAATTCAAGACTAAGTGGGCTCTCTCACACCTCTCGAGCATTTTATCCAAGTTTCTTAAACATGACTCGAATGAATCGCCAAATACCGAAAAATCATCCATGAAGACTTCCATGGAAGTTTCAACCATATCGTGAAAAATGGCAATCATACAACGTTGGAATGTGGCGGGAGCATTGCAAAGACCAAAGGGCATTCTCCTATAGGCATAGGTCCCAAATGGGCAAGTGAAGGTGGTCTTTTCTTGATCCTCGGGATCTATGGGTATTTGGAAATATCCCGAGAATCCGTCAAGGAAACAATAATATTCATTACCCGCCAACCTCTCAAGCATTTGGTCAATGAATGGTAAGGGAAAATGGTCTTTTCTCGTGGCATCATTCAACTTCCTATAATCAATGCACACACGCCATCCCGTGACCGTCCTAGTGGGTATCATTTCATTTTGGTCATTGGCAACTACGGTCATCCCCCCTTTCTTTGGTACACAATGTACCGGGCTCACCCAAGAACTATCCGCAATGGGGTAAATAATACCCGCATCAAGAAGCTTAATTACTTCTTTCTTGACCACATCCACCATATTGGGATTAAGCCTCCATTGTCTTTGGACAACGGGTTTAAAATCATCAACAAAATTAATTTTGTGTTTACAAAAGGATGGGCTTATTCCCGGTATGTCGGATGTCCGCCAAGCGAAAGCTCTTTTGTGAGCCTTAAGTACATTTAACAATTTGATTTTTTCATCATTCACAAGGGATAAAGAAATGATTACGGGTAGGAGATTTTCCTCATGGAGATAAGCATACTCCAAATGACTTGGAAGTTCTTTCAACTCCAAATCATGTGGTGGATCCTCCAATGACGTTTTGATTCTCATATTGTCATCCTTTGTGAGCTCCTCAAAAGCATCCTCACATTCGAGCTCTTCTTCGTCATTTGTTTCTTCCATGCTCATGACCAACTCCTCCTCGGTCATTCCTTCAACATTTGACTCTAGCAAGTCAACAAGCTCCGATTCCAATCCAAGCAAGCTTTCCAATTCTTCCTCCACCGTATCATCTATCACATCAATTCTAAAACACGAATCATCATTAGAATAAGGATGCTTCATGGCCTTATCGACCGTGAACGCAATCCTTTCATCACCCACCCCCAAGGTCAATTTCTTATCTTTAACCCCAATTATGGCATCCGCGGTATGTAGGAAGGGTCGTCCTAAAATCAAGGGCACTTTACTATCCTCCTCCATTTCGAGGATAACAAAGTCAACCGGAAAGGTAAATTGCCCTACTTCTATTAGCATGTTTTCCGCAATCCCAACGGGATATTGGAAAGATCTATCGGCAAGACGGATGCTCATGCGAGTGGGGGTTAGGGATCCTAGGGCCAATTTAGCATAAAGTGAATATGGCATTAAGTTTATACTAGCACCTAGGTCCGCAAGTGCATCACAAGTGATGATTTTACCCAATGTACATGAAATGATGAAACTCCCGGGATCTCCAAGCTTGGGTGGAATTTGGTTTTGGACAAGTGCCGAGCATTCCTCATTCAAAAACATTGCCGAAGCCTCCGACAATTTCTCCTTGTTGCTCACCAAATCCTTGATGAATTTGGCATAATTCGGCATCCCGGCTAATACATCAACCAAAGGCACATTGATTCGAATGCCCTTGATCATGTCCACAAATTTCCCATATTTAGCCGCAATCTTTTCTTTCCTTAGCCTTTGAGGATAAGGAATCTTCGGCTTGTAAGCTTTCACAACCGGAGTAGGTGACACCGGTGTGACCGTTGGTGTAGGAGCATCAACATTCTCTTCATTGTCTTCCTCCTCCATTTCCTGCACAAAAGAGTTAGAAACATTTTTGTCCTTGGTTTGAGGTGGTGGAAGCTCCTTTTCGCTTCTTATGGTTATAACATTCACATGCTCATTTCTCGTGGGTGGTGGTTGGTAAGGTTTGGAACCGCTAGAGGGTGAAGGTTGTGGTCTTGGGTTTTGTTGTGTATTACTCGGTAAGCCACCGGTTGGCCTACTACTTTGCCCGTCGGACAACCTCTCCATTTTCCGCTCCAAATCTTGAATAGAAGCTTGTTGATTCTTTTGCCCTTGTTCCATGCTCAACCGAATATTTGTCATTTGAGTTTTCATCCTCTCGGTTGCGGTTTCTTGCTTTGACATAAACTCCTTCATCATTTGTTCCATTGGAGTCAATGTTGGTTCTTGTTTTTGAACCGGTGGTGGTTGTTGTTATCTAGATGGGCTTTGGTGTTGATTTTGGTTGTAAGGTTGGTTTTGGGATTGGTTTTGATTGTATGATTGGTTTTGAGATTGGTTGGAGTTTTGGTTGTAAGGTTGGTTAGGTCTAGAAAATCGGATTTGGTTTTGGTTTTGGTTTTGGTTATAGCCTCCGCCTTGGTAACCTCCAGAATTTCGGTTTTGATAACCCCCTCGTTGGTAGTTTCCGCTTTGATAATTACCTTGTTGAAGAAAGTTAACACCTTCCTCACCTCCTACCATTGGCAAATCGTCTTGTGCACAATTAGCCGTGGCATGATTTCCGCCACAATTACCGCAACCATCTCTAAGCTCTTTGATTTCACCTTTGATAGCCTTGAATTGTGCATCAAACTTAGAAGATAAAGCCTTGATTTCTTTCATCATGGCCGAGTCATTGGAGCCTCCACTTCCACTACTAGTACCCTCGGCGAATGCAACATGCTTCTTAACCGGTTTCCCTCCTTTATCCTTAGCCCAATTTAAGCTTTGGATAACCTTGTCTTCAAGAAGCTTCCATGCTTCATTCGGTGTCTTGTAGAGGAATTGACCTCCTCCCGAGGCATCAAGAATACTTGCCGAATCCAAGTTAAGACCATTGTAGAATAACCCAATGATTTCTCTCTTCTTCAAATCGTGACCATGGCAATTCCTCAACATTTCTTTCATCCGACACCATGCCTCTACCAAAGTTTCGCCTTCTTGTTGTTTGAAAGCTCTAATCTCATTCAAAAGTCTTTCGGCCAAAGCCGGAGGATAAAATCGTCTAACGAATGCTTCCCTCATCTCATCCCAAGTAGTGATAGTGTTTGGTTCCAATTCTTGATACCAAATCTTTGCCTCACCACAAAGTGACATAGGAAATGTCCGTAGGCGAATCACCTCATCCATATTCGCCCCATACTTGAAATAGCTCCCGATTTCAAGAAAGCTAGCAATGTGTTGGTGCGGATCAACCCGCACCCTTCCGTCGAATTGTTTATCTCTAATGAGTTGCATATGATGCCCCTTCAAAGAGAAATTATCATTTTCAATATCTTGAACCCGTATGGCCGCCTCGGGTGTCGGTGCCACGGTTCTCGTCCGTGAGAACATAGGAGTATCATCCTCATCCGCCATCTCTTCTTCACCTTCGGATGGTGTTGAAGGTTCTTCTTCGGGTGATGGAATTTCCTCCACAAAAGTTTCTTCCACCTCGATGGTGTTCCCCGAAGATGTATCGGTATCCGTTTGACTACTAGATGATTCCGATGATCTTTGCTTTGGTTTCCTCCTTCGTTTACTCTTTTTGGTCTTCTCCGGATCGGACAAAGGACTTAGAAGCTCTTTACCGGAGCTCCGTGTGTTCATCCACTACCAAATTACACCTGAAAGTACACAAACGATAAAACCATAAACGCACCGGCGCAATACAAACAAAGGTAACTTTCCAAGAATAAATTCTAGAAAGGATCAATTAATCACACTTAAATCAACTTTTCACAAATCAAGTTCCCCGGCAGCGGCGCCAAAAACTTGATGTGCTAAATCTAGTTATAAAATTTATCGTTGTTTAGTAAACCAAAAAGTACCTCGCTAGACCAATACACAACCGGGCAGTGGACCCTATCGTATAGTAGTATAGTTGGGTAAGTTCGGGTTCGAACACAGGGAACTAGATTGGATGATCAATAGAAGTGTGAGCAATTTAAAAAGAGAAAATAAAATGTGGTTGGTTTGTGTGACCGAATTGTCACGTTGCTTAAAACTACGAAATTTTAGTTAAACTAGGCAAGTGGACTCTTTAGAGTCAAAGTGATTGATTTGGAACTTTCAAATATTAAAAACTATACTTGCTTGGATTAGATCGTTAGTGATTTCGGGGTGTAAAGTTAAAACCGGTTATTTTATGCAAACAATTTTCCATCAAACCTAGGCTTAACATTCGCCGTCACCTAATAATTCAACTTCAATTTACAAACCCATGATTCAATCAAATAACGGACATTCGCCATAGTTACCTATTTGCATATTTGAGCTTAACTTGTTAACCTATTCCAAAACCGCATCCGCAATCAAGTTCAACAATTTATAGACAAAAAGTTGACAACAATTCACTAGATAGAAAACGTTCGCTATATCTATTAGCAAATTATCAAACAAGTTAATTATTTGACATCAAGCTCAAATACACAAATAATTGATTAAACACAAGTTCAAGTTAAAAGAGTTTATGATTCATCCAAACGAAAGACATTCGCCAAATCCGCTAACTCAAATCATACTAGTTAACTAGCTTCACTTGTAATAATTTTCACATTCGCGAAAATAGATTCATTCATTCATTTCATACAAATGACAAGTATTTTTATTAAACAACAAACATTCGCCATAGTTGTTTAGTCAAAATACCCACAAGTTAAACCACATCAACTAGTTACATACAAATTTAATGATGAATCTTAAACTCAAAGCATAAATCAAACACCAAATATAACACCCCTAGTCACTAACTAGTTCATCCAAGCAAGTATAACAAAACCTAGCCAACCATCATAATCGCATCATCATACACACAAAACAACAAATAAACCAAGGAAAACATGATTATATTTAGATAAAAATGCAAACCGAGTTCGTACAATGTCGAGATGATGATTGTTAGTAACCGAGAGATGCTACACTAAAGGAAATCTTCAAGAAAATGAAAGAAAACCTTCAAGAACACCAAAATCGCCACCTAGTGACTGGTTTTTGTGTGTGTTTTCGTGTGTGAAAAAGTTGGTGAGATTCAATAGTGAAAAGGTACTTTTCTAGCCAAAAATTGATCTGCCGCCCAAACTACCCGGCGGGTTGTGTTATTACCCGGCGGGTCCTTTGAAATTTGAGGAACCCGGCTGCTTGAACATATAACACGGCGGGTCAATCGAAGAAACACAACCCGGCGGCTCAGTAGGATCACCCGTCGGCTTCTACAGGGTTCAAAAGGCCGAATTTCTGTGTGATCAACAAATGATGGAAAAGTTAATTTACCCGGCGGCTAGCCTCACTCACCCGGCTGGTAACCATAAAAACCCGGCGGCTTGTTTAAACAACCCGCCGGCTTCTGCAGGATTACATGACCCGGCTGCTACATACCCCAAGCCAGCGGCTTCAAGCTATTTTCCAGCAGACCAGCTTTTAGCTCGAGACTTCAACACTTTACAAACTTGCTCGAATCATAACCAAAATGCAGTCCAAACGACGATTCTTCAATATTGATGCCTGTAATTCAATTTAAGCTAAATAAGTACCAAAAGTTCATAAAGTCCACTTAAAATGAATGCAAAAAACAATGATATCGCTAAAGATAAACTTATACAAAATGAGCGATATCATATGCTATATTCGAATATAAGTTATGATTTTCTGAATGTTTTTACTAACTTATATTTGATTATTGATTCTCAGATCCTCCAAAAGATAAGTGATACTTGGAATCTGAGTTTGTGAAGACCAAGGTATCGGTGAGTGGATTTAGAACTCACCTTTCGATTTAGTTGTAACCGTTTGGTTGCAACAAGTAAACGTAGATTGATTATTAGACTGTTTAGTCTGTGCTATTGATTATGAATCTACGTGATATGTGAATCTATGTGTATCAGATTATTGAGGTCAACTTGTAGTTGGACTTTTTGGTTATTATGTGAATTACACAGGTTTTGATTCATCTGTTGTGTTTGAGACCTGTGTATGAGTTTAATAACCAATAGTTATCGGTCTATTCTGTAATGGCCATACAGATTGACGTTAAGTGTTCTTGGAGAATCCCCGGGTATTATGATATCTCCAGAGCCACCGATCCTCATTGAAATTGAAACAGAAATGTGTTTACGACTATTTGCTGTAAACAGATTGTTATGCTAAGTTGAATTGTGCGTGATAAATTCATTCACTTAGCTTCGTGCTAATCCCTCATCTTACTTCCTGCAGGTTTTTGATATATATGTGGGTGTCAGGAAAGGATGCTTTTGCAGGGAATGTCTGACAGATTATGACTCTGATATGGTTTTGTTATAAACCTGGTTTTGTAATATATAATACCCCGACATATGTAGTTTTTAAATAGTTCTAAGTTGGTGTGTTCTAAACAATGTAACTATGTATGTACATTTTCTTAATGTACAGTTTCTATATATGTTTTAAATTGTACGCTTCCGAAGAAATTAATAGAATATTATTGGATAGTAAGAGGGGTGTTATAGTTAGGGAAGTGATGCGCAGGGTGGCATTAGGGACCAAACCAAGTTCAGTTTATACAGTTCCTCATGTTCGTGAATTTGCTTATAAGGTACGTTTTAATCGAATGTATTGCTTAGAGTTGTCAATTGTGACCCATTTACCTATAAATGGGTCGATTTTGGGCTATCTAAAAGCTTCAACTAAATTGGAACTGTATAAACTAAACTTTGCTTTAACCGTTATTTGACTATGTGAATGAGCTTAAGTAATGTTTGACATGAAAAAATGAAATTAAGTTAAGCAATTTGTAGAGGTATTTGAATATGTTGTTTGCTATACGTATTTACTTATCTAAATGCTTATCTAATTATAGCTGTGTGATCGCCTACCTAGGCAATGGGAGAATATGTACTTGAATGCGGCAGTCTTTCCTCTCTGCCCACTATTGCCTTCGCCATTGGTGGTGTAAAGCGTGAGCTAACCTCATAACATGTGAATTTAGCACCACCTTCATTTCCTTGAGCATTGTTACTGTTCAAATATCATTATCTATGTGACTTAGTAGTAGTGGAAATTTCAAAACCCTTATAGTTTTAAATGGGTCGATTCGTGCCGTATTTTTATGTAGCATGTCAAATGAGTTAATCTTTAAAGTTAAGCTTAAAATTTCCGGAGTGAAAGTGTATTTTTTAGTGCATAAAAACTTTAGACTCATGAATTAGTGTAAAAAAAAAGTTTGGTTCTTACTGGAATTTTATATAGTTTTTGAAGCATTATTATATAGCTTTGTCATTTATTACTTGCTAATAATAAAAAACTGAGTGTTTTGAAGAAAAGTGTTTTTGATCGACCCAACCTAAGATGTGACATGTAATAAAAACATCCATTAGCCGGTACGTGTTTTTTGCCATCTATATGATTTTGGTAGACTTCTTTAATATATACTTGTCTTGGAAACCAACTTGGTTAGAAAAAGGATCATGTTTGCACAATACCAATTCGTCCCAAAGGAAGAATACAAACCAGATCAATGGCTGGTGTAACACCCCCAAATTCACTGTTTGACGGAAGCAAGGTTTTTGGGGTGCTACTAATCAAATATCACAGCACAAAGATAAAGCAAACGACATCTATATGCAACGTTTGTAATTTAGTTACATTCCATAGATATAATGTTTGAAAACTTAGTGTTTTCGTATACAAAAGTGTAGTTTCCTAGAGTCCACGCGTATAGCGGGAGATTCTATTACATAATCAAAATATACAAAAGATAATGCCAAGAATCTCCGTTAATGCAGTTGTGTTGAAATCATGCGACTCTAGCTAAAATCCTGGAGTAATCCTACTCCATCCGGGTACCTGAGAAAACATGCTAAAAAGGTCAACACGAATGTTGGTGAATCTCACAGGTTTGTAAGTAATATCAGTTTTGAACACGAGATTTCATCAGTAGTGCCCGTAGGCGTAAAATCAGTATTTGCAAACCAGCAAATGTAAAACCAGTATTTGCAAGCCAGCAAATGTAAATAAGTGGTTTATACCGTTGCCATGAGGCTCATAATTGAAGCTTAACCCGTAAGTAATAAGTTTGCTCCCGTGACATGCTCGTAAATGAGCAAGCATCAGTAACGAATAATTAGTCACCCGTTTCTATGTGTAAATCAGTACGTGGCAGCGCTACTGCCCCGGGCGGGGAGGGTCATTTCCCTAATGGATCCATTAACTAGTGTTCGCGCTTAAGTCCATAACTAACGATATATGATGGAGAGACTTCTGTAAATAGTAAACAACTCATGCAATTCTGTTTGGTATAGTAAACAGTTTTAGTACTTGTGTTCAATGAAAAGTAGTAGCATGTTTCTCCCCCAATAAGATAAAACAGTAAAAGTGGGGCCGTAAGACTCACCTGAGTCTTGTAGTAATCGGTAGCAATTAGCAAGTAGTAAGTAAAGCAAGTAGGTTCTCCGAACCCGTAACCTTCAAATGCCTAAACGTATGAGGTTATGTAAGTATATGTGTCTCGTGAGACGTTTCGTTTAGTTGTACACAACTAGTATATCCAATGTTTGTCCGTATGTCTGTAATCGTTTGTTTGTTGGAAAACATGTTTGGCCCGTTAGTGACGGTTTGTATCAAAATTCTAAAATGTTGATTTTTGCTACAGTAACTTTGCTACAGTGAATTGCTACAGTAAAATTTGACTTTGCTACAATAACTTTGACTTTGCTATAGTGAAAATCCTTCAAAATTTCCAAGTTTTCTGTTTTCTGCGACATAATTTGCGACACAAGGATTTGTATGCGACACAAGGGTTTGTATGCGACACAATGGTTGTGTCGCATAGGAATGCGACACAAGAGCTCTGCGACACAGTGGTTGTGTCGCAAAAGCTTGCGATGCTGATTCAACAGCGACATAAGGGTTGTGTCGCATGGAGTCTGCGACACAAGGTGCGACATAACGTACGACACAAAATACGACACAATATGGTTTATGCGACACAACATGCGACACAAGCGTTGTGTCGCAAAGATGAACACCAGCCCAGAAAGTTTCGGATGTCGAGATTTTCCGACCAAAACGCAAATCTAACGTATTTTTAAGCTGTAAAATCGTGTTTTCTTCATTGTTTAGGTTATATCTATGTTGTGTACACAACATTTCATCCAAATAATACACCAAAATGAATAGATCTAAGTTTTTAGGAAATTCTTACTTTTGCAAATCGAGCTAGATCGAGGATGAAATGATGAAAACGGTTTTGATATCATTGCTCCACTCGTGATGGTGATTCCAAATATGTGAATTTCGTGGGTTGATTTGTAAATCCGAAATTTTGGTGTGGGTTGGTTTGAGAGAGTTTTTGGAGAGTGTGTGTGTTTTGTTTTGAAGAAAATGAAAGAGAAAGGTGGGGGTGAGGTGGTGGTGGCTGATTCCAAAAGGAGGGGAGGGAAAACACTTCCCAAAATACAGTATTTACCCCGTGTCCTAATCGTTTAATTCTTCGTTTGTAATATTTGACTAGGCAGTCATACTTTTAAAATGTGACAGAAGTATTTTAATAAAAATACCTTGAAATTAATTACAAAAACATTTGTCGAGATGTTTAACTTATTAATTCGCGTTTAATACGTTTTTGCTAAAATATTCAGAATGTCGTCGCGATAATATAAATAATGTTCGTTCAACTGTGTATTTTAGATAGTAAAATACATTCTCATTATTTAAGTAAGTTTTGTCGCCAACGTCCAAGTAAAATGTATCGGACTCCGTCCGGTTAATTCGTACGATTCATCCAAATCGCATAAGTACACACATATATATATATAAATCACCTTATATATATACAAATAGAGTCTGTAATTAGTCCTATTACATACTAATTACAACTAGTTACAAATAATTAGGCATAATTAATTATCCTAATTAGGCAGGTGTTACAGCTGGTAACAATATTATTGGAGTTTTTGGATTATGTAACTGATTAGTGTGACTCGAAGTCCCTATATTCAGTTTGGATAATTATATAATACATCTGTTTAAATGCTTTAAGTACTATTAATACACTTTGGGACATGAGAACTTTCAATATGCTTGATAAGCTTTCCTTTTTGCTACTAACTTTGATTTAATCCTTTTTATCAACTGTTTGACTTTAATTTCTGACTTCAACTACAGTTTTACGACTTCCTTCAACATTGATATTACTGTAATTGAATAAATGTTGTAGTTCAAGCACAGCAAAGGATCAGCATTGATGGATCTCAACAAGGATCTATACACATTAGTTTATAAGGTGCACTTGAATTTTTCAGGTGCACTTGAATAATTATAGTATCCAAACATGGCCTGAAATTTAGGATGTAATACGTTGTAGTACTGATATAATGCTAAACAATGATTACTTCTACAGTAGTAATATAGATCAGTTTTGTCACGCATCATATCCAAATGTACGTTTCTTCTCTCATTGTGATGCTTAACGACATTTTTTACACACGTTTGTAGTATTAAGCCTGAATGAATCCAATTACATTATCTATTCCATAGTTATATATGTCCCTCCTGTAAAAATTATACCATCTTTGATTTTTTGTAGACGTAGCCAAATGGGTGGGTCAATCTGAGTCATGTAAAATTAAATTTAAGACATTTAATCTATATATGTGGTGTATATTATGTGTATCTTGTAATTATGGCTTTCTTCCTAATTGGGTATACAGGTTTTATTCAGTGTTTTATGGTTCAGGTGTATATAATTAATGGTGATGGAACTCTAAAGGGAGTAGTAGTAAACTTATCTAACTGCATGATATATCATTTACCTTCTCTGCATAGATTAATGCTACTGATATCAGGAATGGTAGAAAGGTTAGGACAGTATACTCGATTGGAGTATGTAAACGCAAGTTTGATGATACATCCTATAAACTGTAACTACAAGATATACTTTTTACAATCTTATTTAATTTGCAGGAAGTAAGATGGCCTGGGCTAGAATCTGTTGTAGCTGGGATTGTTGCAGCTGGGATTCTGAAGACAATCAATAATGACATTCCGGTAGTTGCATTATTGTAAATAATATTTATTATCTGAATTTGTTATATTAGTTTGTGTGCTCATGAAATAAGCATGTCGTGAACATGACACATCAATATCCAGTATTTTGCTTTCAAATTAGCATTATCAACCTTTTATGAAATTGACAATTTAAGAAAATGCCTTAAACCTGTTACAAAGAATTAAAAAAGAAGTTTACACCAACAGATGAGTGTAAGTGGTGCTACACAACCTCCTTGTGGTCTATGTTTAGTTTATTCATCGACCTATTTCGCAATTAGTGAATTGTTTATAACATGAATATGTAAAAGAGAAAAAGAATGGGAACACACCCTTCTCTAAGAGTCTATGGTTTGGAGGAGGTACAAAAGTTAGTTTTTTGTATTTTCAGTGTAAAAGAAAAAGAATTGGCCGAGTTTATTTTTTGAGTAAATTATTTGAATCGTCCCTGTACTATCACGTTTTGTTCATGGGTAGTCCCTGACTTCTAAAAGCTATTTCAATAGTCCTACTTTTCAAACTATTTATTTCGTTAGTCCAAAATTTAACTGGTCGTTAGTTTCTCCGTTAAAAGGACCAGCCGTGTAATTTTTTTTTCAAATTTCAAGTTTTTTTAAATTCAATATTGTTTTTAATTGTATTTAGTTAATTTATTTTTCAAATAATCAAATCAATTTAATTTAATTATTTTAATCAACCTTTTTAGTGATAATTATTTTATTTTTTACAATTAAAATGATCAACTTAAATATTTCTTTATCCTAGTTTTTTTAAAATATTTCTTTAATAGTTTATACTCTTAATTTTTACATATCCATCGTTGATTTCATAACTCCGTATAGACAATTCTATATGCCTACATATATATTGTTAACAGTTTTGTATATTATGAACGTACTCATATTGTACATTATCAACATGTAACATTTATTTTTGAGTTTTATTGAAGACATAATTGTAAACTACTAACCACCAAGTGTGGCCCAACAATTAAAAATAATATTAAATTTAAATAAACTTGAAATTTGAAAAAAAAATATACGGGTAGTCCTTTTAACGGAGAAACTAACGACCAGTTAAATTTTGGACTAATGAAATAAATAGTTTGAAAAGTAGGACTATTCAAATAGCTTTTAGAAGTCAGGGACTACCCATGAACAAAACGTGATAGTACAGGGACGATTCAAATAATTTACTCTTATTTTTTTTAGGGCAACCCTGATAATCTATTTGTACAATTAGATCACAAAAAGTAATTTAAATTTATTAATATTTACCCAAATTGTGCAGTCGGAGCTGAAACTTGAAACTTTTAGGTGGGTTTGATATGGAAAAAGACTAAAATTTCCTTACACTGGTTTTGATTTGTTTGATTAAAATGTCTTCCTATAAACGGTTCTTTGCCTTTTAATCTGTTCCGGTCCTACGTATAAGCATGTGCAACATTTTTGCTATATCGGTATATGAGTGAGTTTTTGAGTTCTGTTGCATTTATTACATTGGTAGGAAACTAAACTCTTGTGCCTATAAATGGTTTTGATTCTATAATAAATCATATATGGGCAAATTAATTAGACAACCAACTTTGGTCCATTTTTTACTCATATAATCAATTGTTTCTGGACGAAACCATCGATGAAAATCTCACTATTGATTGAAGATATAATTCAAACGATTCATATGTCACCAAGTAGCCGGCTTCAAAAAGTCATGTAAAGAATAATTTTACTTTGTTTTTAGCAATTAAGCTTATATATTTTCCAAAGAGCCATGAGTGGATCCTTTTACCAAGTGACAATCATAAGAGCAAGCGGCTGCAATTGGGAAAATTTGAAATGCATTCAATACATTATCGATGTTACGAGGGTGTTGCGAATTAATGCACTAATGAAATAATGTTAAGTGTACTAAATTATATTACGTCATTAACGCAAAGTTCGTTGCAAAGTTCGTTGCAAAGTTCTGCGAATCCGCATCTTAAACACCACTTTTTTCATTTATAAGTTAACTTAATATTTGAACATTTTTTTTGAATAAACAATTATTTATTACAATATAAATAGTCAATTATCTCAATGCAAGATTCAAATTCTTTCAAATAAATAGAGAAAAAGGTTATACCTATTGATTAATTTACTTTCGTGTACATCCACAAAATACTTGATAAATTTTAAAACACACATCGATCTTTACACAAAAAATTTATTTTTTCACTAGATATATATAATATAAATTTTTTAATAAAATTATGTGATAGCCCCGCGAATTCGCGGGTTATAATCTAGTAAATTAAAATTTAAAAAACGATAATATAAAAACACCCGCACTGTTGCGGGTTCCTCATCTAGTTGTACATATATAACGAATGATAATCTCTCTTGGAAAAGACAACTATTTTCTTTAACTGTTAAACCAAATAGGCAAAGACAACCATTTTCTTAACTATTAAACCAAATACATGTACATCCTGGTCCAACGCATGAATGAGCCAAACTCAAAACCCATGCATACTCACTGTATTTACACAAAGCTATACCACACGCCCAAACTAAATACACTAAACAATAAAAGCTTAAGTTACATTATTATTCACTTCACAATGATCAACATGACTCTCCAGGGCATATGCCGCACCGATCAGGCCTGTCTAAAATTAACATCACATGAAAATAGTGGCTAAATCTACCCATTTAAATTCTACCATGTTACTACATACTGCCCACCCAAAACCCCATTTTTATTTCAATATTTCATCATTTTTGAGGTAAAAACACTCGTTATTATATAGTGATGTTACACACATAATCACATTTTTGTCATAACTATATGAAATTTTGTTTATCTATAAGATTTGTTTAACTAAGAAAAACATACCAAAACATTGAAAAGAAACTTATTCACCCCTTAACTTCTTCATCAGGATATCCATCAACAAAATTATTAGCAGCAAAAGTTCACACCAAGATCTACAAAACAAAATAAACAAAATGAAGTACAGCAGATAGGTTAAGAATTGAATTTATGTGATTTAGAGGTTCTTACCCTTATAAATCAATCTTGTAAAATAAATCAAATATTCTTTAATAATACTAAACATTAGTTATTGATTTCACATAAGGCAAGTAATACTTCTCACAACTTGAAGACATCAATTTCAACCCACATGAGACCAATTGTAATGATAATCAAATAAGAAACCTACCATTATCAATTATAAGAATTTATAAATCATTGATGGTTGAAGGTGTGAAAGCTGCCATGTGAAACGCTTGCCATTCTTATCACCTTCAATATCTGAAACAAAAATATAATAAAGAACTATAAGAGGGCAAAAATTTTCTAATCAAAATAGTGAATGCTTTACTTTGTCAGAGTGATGATAGGTAAATTCGGATCTATCATTAATTTGTTGTGACGCTCGGGAAGAGCATGCAAACAACAAAAAATAACTTAGTTAGAAATTAAGAATATGATTAGAAAGTAATGAAAAAAGTATGACAAGCGCAACCTTGCAGAAGGAAACACTCCCATAAGTTGATTAAATGGCTTGATCAAAACTTATATCAAATTCTCCATGATCCTTCAGATCAGAAGCAAATGGCGCATAATGGTATGGTTAAAATCTGAACGAAATATATTGTCGAGTGCAAATCAATAAAAGACATTTGTTTTGATATCCACAGGGTTTTACCAACACATATATGAGAAAAGAAATCAACTGAAAAATGACAAAAAAAAAGTGCTTTGGGTATGCTTACCGCTACATAATTTCCAGTGGTTTTTACCCCTCCGGTACCTCCAAGGGTTGCTCGATGCATTTCGGTTTCTACTAACAAATATATAGGTGTCCAACCTTCCTGCTATCATTAATTAAAAATGCACAATTTTTAGCTTCAAAAAAAAGTTTCTACAAAGATAAAAGACTTTATATGAAATTCATTATCGAGAAATTTATCGTAATCTGAAGATAGATCAATAGCAAAGTCAACTATATTCAATGGTAAAATCATTAATTGACATCAGTACAAATTCTATCTGATCCATGAAACAATGATATAAATTAAAAACAATAAAAATGTCGGATTTGCAAATATTCCAACGGACTTGGGCTAAAATTGCCACCTATTTCATATTCGGATAACTATACTGCACATATAAGCTATGATGGATCAAATATCATGATGAGCATAAAATATGATTTCAATTGATTGGGGTGAAATAGATAGGTCTTTGGTCATTAAAAAAAGTAGAACCTTGCAACATATTTGTGGCCTACTTCAAGATAATTATTCACCAAATTGAAAGTGGCAGAACATAGAACAATAAGCATAGTAAAGTAAAATATCATTGGAAAAGAGTACCTTATAGTCAATAAGCATAATATGTAGCTAACATACTGAGAGGCCATAATGAAGTTCCATAGCAAGCTTTATGTCAATGTTCAGGCGTAAAAACGCCTAAGTACAACGATGATGATGATGTATGAGGAATTAAGCTTGTCACACTCCGATTAACGTGCAAACCCAGAGTCGAGACTAAGTCAATCGAGGGTGGTGAAAGCCTAATTCTTTGAGAGCAATTCGTGAGGAATAACTCTGTGGATTTATGAGGTGTTGGCCTGAAATGAAAGCATAACACTGGTATTTATACTCAAACCCTAAGCTGACGTGGAGGGTTTGGTCGTGGGGGAGCACGACACTTCCTGCGTGGATCGCTGACGTGGAAGCTCGGTCGTGGGGGAGCACGACACTTCTTGCGTGCATCACTGACGTGGAAGCTCGGTCGTGGGAGGAGATGACATTTACTGTGTGCCGGCTGACGTGGACCAATCAAATGCCCCGACCAGGTTAATGGCCAGGCCATGCTAGTCGTACCTGAATATAACGGTTGCAGATTGTACTTCTGTCAGAGAATGTCGGGCTTGCTTTGTCATCTTGCAGCCGTTCCTTCGTTATGTTGATAGATCGGCCAGTGCTACGGTTCGGCACGGAACGTAGCCGAGTCCGCGTCCTGACCTGGGTATTAGTGTCCGAGATGAGAGCTAAAAGAGTTGGGCTCGGGTGTTATCCGGGTCTATGTTCGGCACGGATCCGGGGTCGTGATACCTAGTGCAGTCTGTTTTCCGTACCGAAAGTTAGTGGAGTTGTCATCGAATATTATCCGAGTCCAGGCCCGGTCCGGAACCGAGCCACCCTGTGTGGTGTAAGCTGAGACCAGATGGCGTACATCATTAAGTCCCCCCAGTCCGTTATTATATTCCGGGCAGGGGTATGATAGCGGACTTAGAATAAATGACGTGGTGCAGTGATGATGGCCTTTCAGTCTTGGCGGCGTGTAAAAAATGCATGTCTTTTCAGATGTCACAGCTGGAATGCGATGGGATGGCTTACAGACGTTGCGTCATCATACAGCGGGATACACGACAGTTCGTTTGCCAGATCGTGAGATCTGTCGACACGTGGCCGTGCGAGACGTGGCGAGCAAACGGTAACTTCTCGTTTGTGAGATCTGCCGACACGTGTAGGGTGGAGATCAAAGCCCACAAGGCCCCGGCCCATGAACATTTGCCTATAAATAGCAAAGCCTCGTTTTTACTTCATTTTTTTACCCTAGTAAAAAATCTCGAGAGCATTCCGGCAAGTTCAAACATTCCGTCAACTATTCCGGCTTATCAACCCAGATTCCGATTACTCTCAAACAAACCCAGGTCCGTTACTCGTATCTTCAAACTTTTCCTTCTTTCACTCATATATACATACCATGGCTGCTCCTGAGCACGTAGCAGAGGTCCGTGTAGCCGCGGCCGGACCCAGCAAAGGCCCGAACGTGGCTTATGAGGTCAGCTCGGTGAAGCCGGAGGACATTCCGGATATTTTGAGGCGTTTCAAATGCCTTGAGAGGTTTAACCCTGAAGCACCTACCCCCGAGCAACGTGTCGACGCGCCGCCGAAGGGCAAGGTGGCCGTCTACTAGAAAACTATGGAGAAGGGCAATCTCCGTATGCCGCCGACCCCGTTCTTCCTAGACGTGTGCAAACACTACAAGGTGGGGTTTAGCCAGCTCCACCCCTTCGGGGCACAGAAAGTAACCATATTTGAGATGTGGTTTAGGTCGCTGAACCTGAGGCCGTTGGTTAGGGTTTTCCATGCCTGCTTCAAGCTGACCCCGAGCGCCGGCACGGGGTGGTATACGTTTGCGAAGAAAAACAACTTCGTAGGTTTTGCCGAGTCATCCTTGCACGACTGGCATGACACCTTCTTCTTCATTGATCAGACTGTCATCCCTGATAACGCGGTGGAGACGTTGGTGTGGCAGTATGAGCGCCCAAAGAACGTCAGTCTCACGCCGAAACTAGAAGGGGAGGAGAGTGAGTAACTGGCGGCGTGCCGAGATGCGAGCCTGGAGATGCGCGAGTATCACTCGTTTGTGCTCGTTATGGGTTGCATCAGCTCGTTTTGGTCGTATGACGGTCAGATACCCGTTGTCAAGCAGGGTGGCCATGGTATGGGGTGGGGATTGTTTTCTTATTTTAGTACTTTTGTACACATGCCCTGTTTACTGATTGTTTGCGTTCCGTTGGTACAGATATGGATTTGAACTCGATCCTGAAGGCGCCCAGTTTGTCCGGTCTCAAATATGTCTGGAGGTCAGTGGCGGATATTCCTGACAGCGGCAAGGTGACCGGGGCGACGGTTACCGTGGCTGAGCCCGTGATCACCACCGCCGTTCCGCTGAAGGCCTATGCTGATGTGGAGGCGTCCGGTGCCCAGCCACTTGCCAAACGCAAGGGTCCTGAGGCTGGTAAGAGGGCATCCGGGGCCCCAGCGAAGAAGAAGAAAAAGAAGACGGCGGAAGAGGTTGCTGAGGCCAACCTTGCGAACTTCCAGTCTGCGCCGAGCACAGGTGGGGGCTACATTATACCCGAGGACAGTCCGTAATGCTGCCCTATTCTATGCTGGCAAGTGGTGTTTTTGTGCTAACTGTTTGTTGTCTGTACAGCGAAGATGGATCCACTTCTTGCCACTGCGGAGCATGTCAGAAGTGTACTTGTTCTCCAGGACAAGGAGGAGGAGGAGGAGGAGGAGGAGGGTGACGGTGACAGGCTGGTTCACCGCAGCCGATCTTCAGGGATTGCTACCACCTCTTCTGGCACGGTGCTCTCTGGTGATGGGACTGGCTTGCGCCTTGAGGAGCCGGAGACGGTGTTGGACAGCCCACCGCAGGCGTCGCCGGCAGAGCCCGGCCCACAGAGTCCTCCGAAGGCGGCTACGCCTCCGCGCCCAGACAGCATGAGGTATTTATTGGACCTCACTGTGCCTATACGTTGGTGTGTATAGCTTTTTAACTTGGCCTTTTAACCAGGTCTGATAGAATAGCTATTCTCAGGTCTATGCTTCCGGAGCAGTTTGTTCCGGAACGCTTCTTGAAGGTTCCCGTTTTTGGACCTGCAGACTCCGGAGCTGATGTCTTTGTCCCGGCCTGGGATTTAAAGGTTGACAATCTGGCCGTGGATGGACACTCACTACGAGAGTTTGCCCGCCATGCCATTCCGCCAGCCGTCTCGGACAAACTTGCCCGATTGCCTCTTGCAGATGCCAAGAAGGCGCGCCTGCTCATGCCTTTCTGGGACTATGCGCTGCAATGTGACGAGCAGGCGCGCTCCGAAAAGATGGCGGAGCAGTGGAAGATGAACGCTGCCGTGCTCCAGTGCCAGGAGGAGGAGATCGGCATGTTGAAGGCTCGAGTGCAAGAGCTGGAAGGGGTGGTGGGACCGGCCAATGAAGCAAGAATGAAAGCTGAGGCCGAGGTCCAGAGGGAGAGGGCTCTGCGGGTGGAGGCGGAAGCAGCGCTCGCACCGCTGCAGGATCGGGTGCGGGATGCAGAGTCGGAGAGCGCTGCGCTTGTTGAGAAGGATAGGCAGCTCCAGAGCAGGTAAAATAACAATTTATTTATACTTTGAAATATATTCGATGCTTATTGGTTAAGCTTGCGTGCAGGTTTGAGGACCTGTCTGCGGACTTGGCCGCCACCAAGAAGGATGTGACGGAGCTGGAGGCCGCCTGCGACCTCCATATCAAAGATTATAGTGATTTGGAGATCCAGAAGACGGAGTTAGCAGGTGACCTGGAGCGACTCCGGAAGGGCATTCCTGGCCTGGTTAAGCTGGCCTTGGCATCGGACGATGTAACGACTCCGTTCAAGGAGTTCGTAGCTGCTGTCCAGGAAGTGGAGGTACTGCAAACGATTAACCTCGTTGCGGAGTACGTTCCTGAACTCCCAGCTCCACTTCCCGATGCCATTGCGTCCAAGGTAAACCCGGACTGCTTTGCGCGCGCGTAGCGGGCGGGTGATGCGCTGAAGACAGTCTCCATCCCGTTCATAGAAAGAATAGGTGGTGAGGAGGAGTTGTCTGTTGATGATATTTTGGGAATGCGGCCATAGATTGATAGGTTTGTGTAAGGCCGGCATTTCCGTTTGTGTAAATACATAATATTAATGCAACGTTAGTCTTGTAATTGCATGTGTTTGAACTAGTTCTGGGTGCGTTTAATATTTGTTGTCATGACTTAGTAGATTTCTAGACTACTTTATGAGTTGGTGTGTGGCGGTGGTGTACCTCGGCTCGACCAATTTGTTCCGGTCACACCCCGGCGATGAGCACGAGCTCGGGGGGACCTCTGCCTTCGGGAAGCTAGAAGGCATTCCCTTATGGGGGCAGGCTCGCAACGCCTCCGGGCTTAACTGTCTGCAGCGGTCATAGGCCGGAGTCGTGGCGACGACGCCTGAGAACGACATTTTTTTTTTTTTTGCAATGTTATGTACAGTGTATTGTGCAAAAGTAATGGACTTGTAGAACGGAAGAATAATATGCAATCAGAAACTTTTTATTGATAAGGATAGATGCTACGAAGGCGGGGAATCAGTCCGGCCCGAGCTTTTACAAAGTTTGATTACATATAACATTTCTTTAGATTTGTCGCATGCCATGTGCGCGGCACCGACTTGCCATCCAGAGTGGCCAAAACGTAGGAACCGTTCGTGTTTGCTTCCATGACCTGGTACGGGCCTTCCCAACGCTGCCCTAGTTTTCCTGTGTTCTCAGATTTGCTGGCCTCATTGTTGCGCCAGACTAGGTCTCCGACCTGAAAGGACAATGTGCGAACGCACTTGTTATAGTAGCGGGCCATTTTCTGCTTGTTCACGGCTTGGCGAATGGCTGCCATTTTCCGGCGCTCCTGTAGCATGTGGGCGTTCTGCTGCTGGGCTTTCAGGCTTCCATCCTCGGTGAAGTTGATGATTCTTTCACTTGGAACGCTGATCTCGGCCGGTATGACCGCCTCGTAGCCGTAGACGAGGCTAAAGGGGGTCTCACTAGTGCTTTCTTTGGGAGTAGTGCGGTGTGCCTATAGCACGTTGGGAAGTTCATCCACCCAACCGGTACGACTCTCGCCGAGCCTAGCTTTGATACCGGCTACCAGATCTCTGTTTGTGACTTCAACTTGGCCGTTGGCCTGTGGGTGGTATACCGAGGTCAGTGTTTGTTTCACATTGAGTCCCTCGCACCATGCCTTGAACGGGTTCTACGCAAACTGTTTCCCGTTGTCAGTGATGACTTCGTGTGGTATGCCGAACCAACACACGATGTTGTCCCATACAAAGTTGCGAACCTGTTTACCACTGATTTAGCGCAGCGGCTTGGCTTCAACCCACTTTGTGAAGTAATCAATAGCCACGATCAAGAACATCACGTTTCCGGGCCCCGGTGGGAAGGGTCCCACTATGTCAATGCCCCACTTGAAGAAAGGCCATGGCGATGAAATGGGGATCAGATCATGCCTTGGTGCTCTAGCAATAGGCGCGTGAATCTGACAGGAAGTGCAGTGCTTGGTGACCTCAGCGGCATCCCTGTACATGGACGGCCAGAAATAGCCCATGCGCATGATCTTTGCCACGACAGTCTTGTGGCCGGAGTGCAGGGCGCATGACCCTTCATGCACTTCGCGAATGACGTTCTCAGATTGTTTCGGGCCCAGACACCTTAAGTTCGGCCCCAGGTATGATTTCTTCATGAGTTCTCCTTTTTCAATAAAAAACATTGGTGCTTTCATTCGAATCTTCCTTGCCTCGATCGGGTCCTGTGGAAGGACGCCGGACCGGATGTAGGACATGATCGGGGTCATCCAGTTGTCCCCTACTTCTTCAACCTGGGCAACTGAGCTGATTGGGTCGATTGATTTCTGTTCCAGGACCTCCACCAGAACTTTCTTGGTGAGGTGGGCAAAGGTAAGCGATGCCAGCTTGCTCAAAGCGTCAGCTTTTTTGTTCTTGTTTCTTGGGACCTGCTCAATTTCAAACGTTCTGAATTGCTTCACCGCCTCCTGTACGAGTACCAGGTACTGCTTCATCGTCGAGTCTTTTGCCTCGAATGTACCGTTGAACTGGTTGGCCACCAGCTGAGAATCAACGTACGCCCTGAGGTCCTTGATGTCCATTTCAACTGCAACCCGGATACCGGACAGCAACGCTTCATACTCGGCCTCATTGTTGGAGGCGGGGAAGCCAAAACGGAGAGCGTAAGTGTGCTCTTCCCCGTCAGGACTGATGAGTATGAGTCCGGCACCGGCGCCTTCTGAGCTTGAAGCCCCATCAGTAAACAACTCCCATGTGGCTGGCTTTTCACGGCTAGGGGTGGTCGAGGTGCACCTAGCCTCTACCCCCCCCCCCCCCCCCCCCGGGAAGCTCGGCAAGGAAATCAGCCATCACTTGACCCTTGACCGCGCTTCGGGGGCAAAACGTGATTTCGTGCTCGCCCAATTCAATTGCCCATTTGGCTAGCCGGCCCGAGATTTCCGGCTTTGAGAGCACCTGTTTGATTGGCTGGTCTGTGAGGACCGTGACCGGATGACCCTGAAAATACCGGCGCAGGCGCCGTGCTGAGTGTACCAATGCGAGTACAAGTTTCTCAATCGGTGAGTAGTTCAGCTCTCCCGGCTGTAAGGCGCGGCTAACAAAGTATACCGGCATCTGTGTTTTGTCACGCATAGCTATGAGTACGGAGGTTACGGCGCACTGAGATGCTGCCAAGTATAGCGTAAGTGTTTCGCCAGGAATAGGGGCTGTAAGAGTTGGTAATTCTGTCAAGAACGTCTTCATGTCCTGGAACGCTTGCTTAGCCTCCGGCGTCCAGGAGAAATCCTTTTTGTTAATGCAACCTTTGAGCGTGTCAAAGAACGGCAGTGAGCGTTCAGCAGCCTTGGAGAGGAAACGAGCCAAGGCCGCTAACTTTCCGTTAAGGCTCTGCTCGTCTTTTTTGTTTTGTGGGGACACCATGTCGGCGATTGCCTGAATTTTCTTTGGATTTGCCTTAATGCCTCTCGGGGTCACCATGTGCCCGAGGAATTTGCCTTCCTCCATGCCAAACGAACACTTGGCCGGGTTGATCTTCATATTAATCTTCCGCAATGAGGCGAACGTTTCTAGAATATCCGCGAGTAACTGGGACTCGATGTTGCTTTTGATGACGATGTCGTCAACGTATGCTTCTAAGTTGCGCCCAATTTGTGTTTTAAATGCGCCGTCGACGACACGCTGGTATGTGGCACCTGCATTCGTGAGACCGAAAGGCATTTTGGTGTAACAGAAAATGCCTTGGTCCGTATGGAATGCTGTTTTTTCTTCGTCGTCCTCGGCCATCAGTATCTGGTGGTATCCCTTGTAGGCATCCAAGAAACATTTGAACCTAAACCCGGACAGGGACTCAACCTTCCAGTCGATCTCAGGGAGTGGGTAGTTGTCTTTTGGGCATGCCTTATTGATGTCCTTAAAATCGACGCACATCCGCCACGAGCCATCAGACTTTTTAACAAGGACGAGGTTGGCAACCCAAGTCTGATACTGGACCTCGCGCATGATGCCAGCATGAACCAGCCTGTTGACCTCTTCACAAATAAAACGACCCCGGTCAGGGGCCATACCCCTCTTCTTCTGTCTGACCGGAGTTATGTTCGTGTTGACGTTTAGCCTGTGTTCGGCAATCGACCGCGGCACGCCGGTCATTTCGGAGTCTTGCCAAGCAAAGACATCAGTGTTGCTTGCTAGGATTTCACAAAGTCTGAGCCGTGTTGGCGGACTCAAAGCAAGGCCAACCCGTATTTTCTGTTCTGGAAACCTGGGATTAACAGCTACTAACTCATCGCTAGTCATGGTGAACGGGCCAGGAGCTGCCTTTGATACCTGAGCACATATAGGTATAGCGGTGCCTGTCGTTTGCAAAGTGGCAACACCTGCCGGAGTTGGGAATTTCATTAACCCATGGACAGTTGAGGTGATGGCTCCAAATTTATGGAGAGCGGTGCGACCTAGGAGCACGTTAAATCTGGACGGTGCCCGCACGATGACAAATTCCAGTTCAGTGGTCCGACAGTACGGATATTCGCCCAATGTAACATCCAAGACAAGCCTGCCAATTGGCCATTTAGTGTCGTTGGCATAGCTGGACAGCGGGGACAGGGGTTCCTGCAACCTTCCCTGTATGGGCTGTGGCAACTGTAGGAAGCAGTGTTCATACATGACTTCGACGGCGCTGCCTGTATCAGTGTACACCCTCAAAACCTGGCAGTTTCCGATACGCGCCGAAATGACAACAGGCTCCGGGAGGACAGAACTCCGCAGAGGTGGGAATGATATGGGTGTCAACTGCCAGTCTTATAATGTTTCTGCCTTTCGTTTCAAGCTTGACCGCGCAGCCTGAATCATGTGGATGACGGCATCCGGAGGATCGCGGGGATCGTCCTTCCGCTGCCACCCGTAAGCTTTAGTGCCGTCTGCTTTCTTGAATTTCTTTTCGGGCAGCAAATGGTTAAGCTTGCCGGCCTGGATGGCTGCCTTGATCTCCTTTTTCAACTGTCTACAATCATCGGTATCGTGCCCGTATTCCTCATGAAAATCACAGTACTTCCCATTTTTGGGGACGTCGCGATGTTCCATTGGAGGCGGAGGGTTAAACGCACTCCGCGCCGCCGTCTCGGTGAGCAGTATTTCCTTTGGTGACTTGGTGAGCGAAGTCAGCAGAGAATTCTTGTCGTATGGCTGGCGATGGGCCGCCTCGCGATTATCACCACGGGGGGAATCATGCCGTGTGTCGCGGCGGAAATCCCGTCTCTGGTTGTCGCGCCGGCCGGATCCGGATCCACCCTCATGATGGCGGGCCTGAGTGCGGTCATGCTCGACCCGGTGCGAGTCCCGGCCCGGCGTGGTGTACAGATCTTTATCTTCTCCGGAACGTAAGTAGTCCCGAGCCATAGCGATGGCCTCGGAATACACTGTTGGTAACTTCCTCTTCAACCGATAGTACAGTGTGGGATACCTTTCCTTGATGATGCCGTAGATGAAACCGGTAATTTGTTGACTTGGGTACAGATCGCTGATCTTCTGACACTCCGTTGTGAAACGGGTAATAAAATCACTAAGTGTCTCGCGACTACCCTGTTTGATCTCGAAGACGTCGAGATAGGTGAGCGTGTGCTGCTTCAGATTGTGGTATTGTTGTAAGAATTTGAACCTGAGATCAGCGTAGCTAGCCACGCTACCAGCCGGTAGTTTCTCAAACCAACCGCGGGCGTTGCCCTGCAGCACCTAAGGGAACATGTGGCAAGCCACAGCATCCTCCCAATGCTCTGTTTTTATGGCGCCCTCAAACCGCTGTAGGAAGTCTTCGGGGTCTGAGTCGCCCGAATAGGTGCCGATTGTCAACGGAATAGTAAGTTTGGCAGGTAACGGATGGTTCACGATTTTTGCATTGAACCTAGCCGTGGTGGTGGAGACGGGCACCGGCTTTTTCACCTTCTCACCCTGAATGGTGGAATAAAAATTTGTGATTAAGTTATCTGTTGCCGACTCGTCAGAGTATGTCGGCATAGCGCCCGGTGGAGCGGCGCTAAGGATCAGATCGGCCAGCATTTTACGGCTAGCAGCCCTATCCATCCCACCTTGGTACGGCGGTGGTGGTGGCACATTCCGACGCGGAGGAGACGACGGCGGGCGCCGTGGTTCAGGTGCCACAACGAAACCCATTTCTGCCAACATGCGTTGGGCTTCAATATTGGAGATGGATTTGGGCGTTGAAGATGTGTTTTGTGGTGTACATTCCGGCGGTGGCCTGTTATCAGAGTCAGCGTCATTCTGATTGAAGACCAACTGCCGTGGATCAATCCTGTTGCCAACCGTCGTGCGAACGATGGTGGCCGGGGGGGATTGATCGGAGAAAGGTGGTGGTGGCGGTTGGTCGGGAGTAGCACCGTCACCACCATCAGCAGGCTCAGTGTTAACCATTGTATCGGAAAGTTTTTCGGCGTACGGATGGTTAAAAAGTGGTCGTTTTCTGGTAAATCAACCGTGGATGGCGCCAATTGTTCAGGCGTAAAAACGGCTAAGTACAACGATGATGATGATGATGTATGAGGAATTAAGCTTGTCACACTCCGATTAACGTGCAAACCCAGAGTCGAGACTAAGTCAATCGAGGGTGGTGAAAGCCTAATTCTTTGAGAGCAATTCGTGAGGAATAACTCTGTGGATTTATGAGGTGTTGGCCTGAAATGAAAGCATAACACTGGTATTTATACTCAAACCCTAAGCTGACGTGGAGGGTTTGGTCGTGGGGGAGCACGACACTTCCTGCGTGGATCGCTGACGTGGAAGCTCGGTCGTAGGGGAGCATGACACTTCCTGCGTGGATCGCTGATGTGGAAGCTCGGTCATGGGCGGAGATGACATTTACTGTGTGCCGGCTGACGTGGACCAATCAAATGCCCCGACCAGGTTAATGGCCAGGCCATGCTAGTCGTACCTGAATATAACGGTTGCAGATTGTACTTCTGTCAGAGAATGTCGGGCTTGCTTTGTCATCTTGCAGCCGTTCCTTCGTTATGTTGATAGAGCGGCCAGTGCTACGGTTCGGCACGGAACGTAGCCGAGTCCGCGTCCTGACCTGGGTATTAGTGTCCGAGATGAGAGCTAAAAGAGTTGGGCTCGGGTGTTATCCGGGTCTATGTTCGGCACGGATCCGGGGTCGTGTTACCTAGTGCAGTCTGTTTTCCGTACCGAAAGTTAGTGGAGTAGTCATCGGATATTATCCGAGTCCAGGCCCGGTCCGGAACCGAGCCACCCTGTGTGGTGTAAGCTGAGACCAGATGGCGTACATCATTAGTCAACAATTTTAGTTCCCAAACAGTTTTTGATGGCAGCTTAACATCTCATACAAAGCAACACATTCATTTCAAAATTAATAAAGGCCACATTAGAACTCATAACACCAAGCAGGCTTACTAAATTGCGTAAGGCTACCTGACTAAAAATCAGGGGCGGAACTTGAACGTATTATTTGGGGGGGCGAAAATCAGGAGACCAAAAATATACTTGAACATTGGTTATATTATGCAAAAGAAGTAAGTAAGTTTATAATCTTTTCTTAAATTAGTATTTATCAATAAATAGATACACATGCTCTTATCTAAACATTTATAAGTAAATAAACAAATTCATTTAAATATGGTTGCAAGGCATAATAGTACTCAGGGTTAAACTGTTAGCTTATAAAAATGAAGGGACTAAGCATATACACAATAATACGAGGGAACCAAAGAGAAACTTCATAAAATAGAAAAAAAGTGGGGCCGTGGGAGTCTTTCTTTCTCACCCTCACCTGCAACTTCTTTCTCACCCATCACCTCCAAGTCTGCATCTCATCTCCATGCCTCCATTATACATAAGCTTAACATTTTTTCCTTTTATAACTTAAACAAACTGATATTAACTACTTAAAATATACATTGTGTACTTAAAAACACTTCATATTTTAATGCACTGCAACGAAAATCGTTATATATGTAGTACTAATCACTCGAATTTTAGGGGGGGCGGGAACCCCTTCCTGCCCTAAGAAAGATCCGCCCTTGCTAAAAACCATGGATGTACTAAATGGGTCAAATCAACTTATATCGTCAATCTTGGAAGTATGTTTTGTAAGCTGAATAAAACTGAACAATAACAATAGCAACACAACGTAGGCATAATATATAACAAAAATTACAATATCCAACCAATTGACCTGAACGTTAGCTTTGGCACTAAGATTCTCACATAACTCACATTTGACATTCGCATGAAACTGTCCTTCAGTAAACACCCTTCAAATAAGCATGAACTTTACAATTTCCAACAAACGAACCAACATTATCAAAGTTAGTAATCAGTAAAATAATTACTAATTTGTTGATAATAAGTAACAATACTATATACCTTAGGATCATACTAAATACATGCACCAAAATATGTTATGGAAAAGAAACATCAATTATTGATAATAATCTACAGAAAGACATCACATAAATAAAGACTTGGAACCTTACCATCATAAACTTTATGAGGAAACAGTGATCTCCATGGTAGCAATCAAAATTACAATAATAACGGTAAGACATGCAAAAATCATTCATTTAGAGAGTATAATTACATTAAACAACCAAGATGGCTAATTAATGAAAACAAGCCTTGTGGATCCAAATGTATCATCTTCATCATCATCAATAGACCGAAATACTCTCATTGCTTACAATTAAACAACCTTAAAACCTACCGCAAGCAATTAAATCGGAATTCAAATGCACTTATTGCTCTAATCTTTTATAATTGGTTCAAACATGTGATTTTCGAAGGTTACCACCAAGGCAATCTCTTGCGATATCATAATCCTAAAAACGTCAATGGAGTAGATTGTTTAGGGCTTCTTCAAAATTAGAATATGCTTCTTTGTTTAGAATAAAAAACTTAGTTATAATAAACATTTACCTACAAATCCAGAATAACATAGATATATTAATTAAAATCAGCTACCAAAGTTATTGAACTTCTCTGTGGCATTTTGTTGAGCGAGTGGTGGGTAGACATCAAACCTGAAGAAACACACATACAAAAGCTTTGATTAATAAGATCAACAAAAAACAAAAAAACATACAAAGCTTCAAAAAGAACAATTTAAAGCATTATCAAACCCTAAACTAATAAGAAGAAGATCATAATCTTTAATATATATATATATATATATATATATATATATATATATATATATATATATATATATAACAAAATACCACCTGGACGAAGGTCCATGGTATTTTGTTTTATATATATATTAAAGATTAAAGATATGATGGCACTTAAACCTGGACGAAGGGAGTAATAGGTTGTGCTCCAAACAAACACCTGAATTTTAATCTTAATTAGGAAATGTTTGCTACATTGATCATGATTTAAGAATTCAACTTTAATTGTTTGAACTTTGCAAATCAACCGTCGGCAGTGACGTAGCTAGGATTTAGCTTGTAGGGTGGCCATGACAAAATGTCACACAAGTAATTAGTTTGCTTCTTAAACAAAACTTAGTTAAAATTTGTTAGATAAAAGTTAATATATACATTAAAAAGATACTCTATTAACAAATAGCCTGAGTAACGCAAAATACGGTCAACTATTTTTGCATGTTAATTTAGTAGCAAATAAAATTAAATTAGATTTTTTCCTTTGAATCATTTGGAGTTTTCTGTGTGGGCCGATGATAAACAAATTAAATCAGTTTAGTGTAAAATATAACACTAGTATGAATGTTTGTGGGTTGGCCATGGCCCACCGTTACACCAACACAGCTCCGTCCCTGACCGTCGGGATATGTTTGATGCTAAAATGTTACTATATCATGAAGCGGAACCATGATAGATGTATACATACTAGCTAGATCATTTTATATTATCCAGAGAAATGAAAGAGGTTTTCAGTTATATGGTTATGAACGTTGTGGAGTTTAGGCCATTTATATTATAAATCTATAATTATAATTATAGGGCTGCTGCAAAGACAATTACTGTATTAATTAATTGGACTTAGTACTTGAGAATGTGTTAAACTATAACTAAAAATATATTTTTTCTATTCAACTTCATTTTAATCTATTATTTTTGTTAAACTTTCAGTAATGGCTATTGTATGTATCTAACCTCTTATTACTTGCAATCGATGATGTGACACACATTTTGATGATGCGGCGATGACGTGTTAGGTGACGTGACCAAAATGAAGTTGGATATACCCAATAGACTTTGTGTTATAGTAAAGTACATTCTCAAGCATTAATCCCCTAGGAATTAATGAAGATGTAACAAAATTAATTAATTGATTTTATGCAAGGTTTAAAGTATCATGAATATATTATGTTTTGTATTTACTTCTATTTTTCTCTTTTGTCTTACTTTCATTAATTTTGTTTTATCATTGGTAAATTGCCAAAGAAGAGCTTAGTATACAAAATATATATAACAATATTTGGCATCTACAGTTTTATTTAAAATATAAAGGTTATGATTGAGAGATACAACCATATATACCCATATACATTTCTGGAAATTATGACTACTGTTCATACTTCATACCCCGAGTAATATAGGATTGCGTTTTGTTACAATATTAGAGTTTATATATCATGTAAGTTTATTTATTAGTTTGGTCCCCGTGGAATAGTGACCCACCAAAGGTGGTCCAAATCAAGGTTAAAAAATGAAAAATAATAAAAAAAAAAATAAAAACATTTTATTCATTTTAACATCAAGAAGGTGCAGTGCAGCCACTCTCGTCTTATAATCTAAATCATCACTAAATGGGCTGGCTTTCACATGGTCATATGGTCGGCCTATGGCCCAAGCTAGCTACAACAAAGTCCAATAACGAACATGTTTTTTTTTTTTTTTAAACATTGGCTAGCTACCGTCTCCAACTACTCCTCTAACCAATATGATGATGAATTGATAATTTGATAGTATTTTGTAATGCAAAAAGATAAGACAGATATCTTTTTTATGCATCGATCTTTTGAAGAACAACCATAGTGAGTCACTGACAATGCTTTCTGATTCAATAACTAATTTATAATATAGAATTCGAGACTTAGGTTCAGTGGCGGTACTACACTGTGGGCAGTGTGGGCTGCTGTCCACACAGTGAATTTCGTAACTTCTATATTATACGGAGTATATATTAAGTTGCATTTTGGTTATAAATGCTCTTTTAGTTTAGCGGTTAATCCTTTTATATCTCAAACAATTGGGCCCATGTTCAAGCCCCGTGCCTATGTGTATTTTTTTTTCCTTTTTATTTTTTCGTCATAATAGAAGTAGATTTAAAACCAACAAGCTTCGTAGTCAGATGGTGATGAGTAACTAAAATAAATCACACTTTCATTAGTTTTACATTTGTTATATTTATAAGTTTTTCGAAAGCTTTTTTTGGTTGTTTTTTTTAACTAGTATAAGCTCACAGTTTGTGGAACAAGTAGAAGGGGAGAAAATCCTCAATTTTAGGAAACCCGACATGATAATGATAATGAGTTTTAAAGTTTGCCCCCGTTTGAATTATATTCTGGTACCGCCCCTGCTTAGGTTGATACTTGAGTTTGATTGGTACTCGTTGATACAGTACAAATAAACGAAACACAGATTAAACTTGTTGATTTACAGTTTAAATTAACCTTTTCCAACACACGTTTTGATTCAAAGATTACCGCGATTAGGGTTGTTTCAATTCAGTTGATAAACACAACTTGAGAGAAAATTCAACTTTTTCATAAAAATGACAACTAGTTTTTTCATGTGCGCAAGAAAACCCAAAATAAAAAGCAAAAATTTGAATGGGCCTAAAAAGAGCTACGGGCCAAACAGACCCAAAAATAAAACCTAAAAATAAACATAATAAACATAAAAGTGTCCACAACTCCTTCCAGAAAGCGTTTTTGGGCCTCAAATGTGGGTTAGCCACCTACGGCTGCTTATGACGCAGTGATCATCGCTCCAAGCTTCGATTCGACATGTCATGGACCTAAAACGGGGCCTCGTAGCTCAAATTATGACCATTTTCGTGAAGCCCCTTTTGTCACCCGATCATGGACCGCTAGAAACATAAGGGCCCGTTCCTCCACGGTAGGGCCCGCATCATTCTTGTTTGATGATCGTTCAATTCCGCAACCAATATATTCGATCAATGTGGTCGATATGTATAAAAATAATATCACTATCTTGAAAAAAATACTTATATAATAACCAAATGACCAAATCAAAATTTACTAAAACTGAAATACGAGTTAAAAATAAACATAATATTTTTGTTAAAAATATTATTATTATTATTATTATTAGTCTCATTTGAACCTTACCCTAAAGTTTATATATCATGTAAGTTTATTTATTAGTTTGGTCCCCGTGGAATAGTGACCCACCAAAGGTGGTCCCAATCAAGGTTAAAAAATGAAAAATAAAATAAAATAAATAAAAACATTTTATTCATTTTAACATCAAGAAGGTGCAGTGCAGCCACTCTCGGCTTGTAATCTCACTAAATGGGCTGGCTTTCACATGGTCATATGGTCGGCCTATGGCCCAAGCTAGCTACAACAAAGTCCAACAACGAACATGTTTTTTTTTTTTTTTTAAACATCGGCTAGCTACCGTCTCCAACTACTCCTCTAACCAATATGATGATGAATTGATAATTTGATAGTATTTTGTAATGCAAAAAGATAATACAGATATCTTTTTTATGCATCGATCTTTTGAAGAACAACCATAGTGAGTCACTGACAATGCTTTCTGATTCAATAACTAATTTATAATATAGAATTCGAGACTTAGGTTCAGTGGCGGTACTACACTGTGGGCAGTATGGGCTGCTGCACACACAGTGAATTTCGTAACTTCTATATTATACGGAGTATATATTAAGTTGCATTTTGGTTATAAATGCTCTTTTACTTTAGCGGTTAATCCTTTTATATCTCAAACAATTGGGCCCATGTTCAAGCCCCGTGCCTATGTGTATTTTTTTTTCCTTTTTATTTTTTCGTCATAATAGAAGTAGATTTAAAACCAACAAGCTTCGTAGTCAGATGGTGATGAGTAACTAAAATAAATCACACGTTCATTAGTTTTACATTTGTTATATTTATAAGTTTTTCGAAAGCTTTTTTTGGTTGTTTTTTTTAATTAGTATAAGCTCACAGTTTGTGGAACAAGTAGAAGGGGAGAAAATCCTCAATTTTAGGAAACCCGACATGATAATGATAATGAGTTTTAAAGTTTGCCCCCGTTTGAATTATATTCTGGTACCGCCCCTGCTTAGGTTGATACTTGAGTTTGATTGGTACTCGTTGATACAGTACAAATAAACGAAACACAGATTAAACTTGTTGATTTACAGAACAAATTAACCTTTTCCAACACATGTTTTGATTCAAAGATTACCGCGATTAGGGTTGTTTCAATTCAGTTGATAAACACAACTTAAGAGAAAATTCAACTTTTTCATAAAAATGATAACTAGTTTTTTCATGTGCGCAAGAAAACCCAAAATAAAAAGCAAAAATTTGAATGGGCCTAAAAAGAGCTACGGGCCAAACAGACCCAAAAATAAAACCTAAAAATAAACATAATAAACATAAAAGTGTCCATAACTCCTTCCAGAAAGCGTTTTTGGGCCTCAAATGTGGGTAAGCCACCTACGGCTGCTTATGACGCAGTGATCATCGCTCCAAGCTTTGATTCGACATGTCATGGACCTAAAACGGGGCCTCGTAGCTCAAATTATGACCATTTTCGTGAAGCCCCTTTTGTCACCCGATCATGGACCGCTAGAAACATAAGGGCCCGATCCTCCACGCTAGGGCCCGCATCACTCTTGTTTGATGATCGTTCAATTCCGCAACCAATATATTCGATCAATGTGGTCGATATGTATAAAAATAATATCACTATCTTGAAAAAAAACTTATATAATAACCAAATGACCAAATCAAAATTTACTAAAACTGAAATACGAGTTAAAAATAAACATATTATTATTATTATTATTGTTATTATTATTAATAATGTACTCCCATTCTTTAGATTATTATTATACTCTAATGATCTTATCTCTTGGCCAACAAATAAAATTAATGGTGTGTAGTCATGTCTCATGCGAAACTAAATGTATATATGCGTACGGAGAAAAAAGTATCTAACATAATATGGTTTAGGGTGTTTGCCGGTCTATAAGATAAATTACATATGAACTAATCTTCATTATTATTATTGTTGTTGTTGTTATTTTAAGAAAGACATACCTACAAACCCTTTGATAAACATGAACGAATTATGTTGTTTATAAAAACAATTTTTAAACATGTACGTAATAAATTAAAGGATTGAAAAAGGAATAAAAAAAGGATACATACAATTCAATTGTAATGTTGATCAATCACAAAACAAATACTTTACATTTTTTATCTTTCAGCTTTTTTATACTTACATGAATGACCCATACATTAATACTAACATTACATTTCAAATCGTAAAGTTCAACATTACGGATTATTTTCCTATAAAAATATAACATAGTAACCGTATTCTAAATCTTATAGCCCTTAAAACTGAGATGTCACTATGGTTAAAAGAATTTAAGGGTTTTGTTTATTTTAAGTGTACTTTAGATTTTCATCTATTTAATGTTTAGAAAGAAAAATAAAAAAACGAAAAAAAAAATAGAAAGAAAAAAAAAAAGTCACACTTCATGTGTGGATTTAGAGGTACTAGATTTTTACTTGCCCTCGCGTTACGAGGGCGTAAATATGAAATAACAAAATCTTCTATCTAGAACGAAAAGCTAACTTGTTACACATGTTTTTATTTTTATTTTGTAAACCGTTTATAAAACTATCTTGAAGGATATAATTATGCATGAAGGTTTGGGATCATTTACAAAAAGTCAAAAAACTTTATGTGTGGTGGAGCTTTAGAAATAGAAAAGTTTTGAAGTCAAAGAATGAAGTAAGACCGGATTTAATTAAAGAAATTCAGGTTAGGACTTTTGGGTGGATCACGACTAGAGACAAAAATGCAAGAATCGAGTGGAATGAATGGAAAAAAGTTCCTGTTGGTCGTATATATGCGTGAACAAAATCGGGTTTCGGGCATACCCGACCCGACCTGGTACCCGAACCGGGTTTTAGGTCAAAGAAAGAAAACCGGGTTGTTGACCTACTCGACCCGACCCGAACCGGGTTTTTGACCCACGAATACCGATTTTTAAACCGGGTTTTTTCGAGTTTTATACCGTGTTTTCCAACCTGACCCGTAGTGTACCCGGGTCCAACCCGCTTTTGAAATCCAAAACCCCAAACCGGGTACGAAAAAAACCCGAACCGGGTTAAAAAAATGGTTTTTTTCGGGTTCGGTTTCAGGTTTTTTTCGGGTTCGGTTCCGAGTTCGGGTTTTTTGTTCACGACTAGTCGTATATAATTCTGGCACTATGCTCCTGCAGTTTTTGTTTCAGTTTATTTGGTTAGTTCATGGGCCCAAATTGATTTGTTTTGTTGGGCCAAGCCTACTAGTTTTCTACATGATGTATTTGAGTTATATTATGCCGTCATTTTTAGTTCTAGATTGTATTGTCCATTTTTATTTTTTATTTTTTTTTTATTTTTGTTGTTGTAAGGTACAGTAGTAGTATTTGGTCTCTAGTCTTAGTTGTATTTGTCTGTATTTGTAGCTGTTGGCCTCATCTTACATCTTGTAGCATGATGCTTGGGTAGCTTGGGGTCAGTTTGTGGTTATTGTATATCGTTGGACTGTGTATTATCGCTGATTTTTAATGGTAATTTTGTCTGCCTTTTCTAAAAAAAGTTTCATTATAAATAAATTTAACTTTCACGATTTATGAATCATAAAATAAAAATGTGTGCAATTGTTCATCAACATCTAGATTCATAATTTATCCACCACCACAAACCACCATAACACAACCTGCCACCGCTAAATGAGCCTACTTGAGACTGTAAATCACAAATAAACTTCCAAAATTTGACAAAAAAAAGATGGCAACAAAAAGAACCCCTAATGGAAAACTCTAATGCAAGAACACATAACTAAAAACACTACCAAATTAGATGTGAAGTTTAATTAAAAAAAAAAAGAGTGTAATGCCTCATAACATAATAGTTTAATACACGAATACCTTAAAAATATATACAAACATTGATGTTATCAGATAAGCCTCGACCAAAACAAAGCTCCAAAAAAATGTCTAGAAAGCACTTTGTAGATACAGAGTAGAAGAGGAGGTGATGGGTTTTGTAGAAATTTACCGATCTGTTCTGTTCTGTCAATATATAGTTTTTTCTACGCGTTTATGTAATTGTAAATTGTAGTAAAAACAGTGATAACAACATAAAAATCTAGTTAGGTTTATGTGATTTAAGATGAAGCCACTGTAGTCTGGGACAAACTAGTTACAACAGCCATTATATTACAGAAGCTAATAAGTCTATAATGGAACAATCTATCACATATACATGTAAAGTATCTTTATTTATAATATACGGTTTCTAGTTTTGGTTATTATTATTGATTTTTTTTCTTCTGTCATGACTTTCCCTCACGAAGAGCTTGTCAAATCTTTATTTCTAGATATTGCACAAAAGATTGTAGAAACGGACAACGAACGTCATAGACAGGCACTTCAAACGGGCAATGCACTTCCAACAGACGACGACGTACTTGTTTCTCATAAACAGGCATTACGAATTTTGGCTCTCAAGCCTGATGCCTTTTTTGTAAAAGAACCTAATTTTCTACGGAGAATCATCAGAATCATCATCATATGGGGTAAATATCTCTATTCCCTGAAATTATACCAAGTGATGCTAGTACGCCTACGTAATCCAATTATGTAATTCAAAAGAAATGCTCAAGAAAGAAAAGAATGGAATTCAATATCCGGTCCATATGATATAGCAGTGATTTTAAGAAATAATATATATTTTATCAATAGTGGTTAATAGCATCCAACTTTATTCATCATTAGTTTACTATTAAGTATTTGGTTTTATAAATCTGACTTCTTCTCTTGGTTGTTGGTGTCAGTTCTTGTGTTCTTTTCGTTTAAAAGAAAATGTTCCTGAAGTAGAAAATAAAGCATTGCCATTGCTAAAGATCATTTGGGAAACTATTTCCAAAAAGCCAAAGACGCATATTGATGATATACTTAGAGGACAACCAGATTCGATTAATAAGAAAGACAAGTCAGCAACTGGAAGGGTCGTTCAAGTTCTGCAACTACAAGAACTCATTTCTGGACATCTTGGCACATTGTATAATGATACCCAGGCGATAATGAATGGCCAGTCAGCAGCTTCAACTTCACAAATGGTAGTAGAACCATTTTCGCGGTTAAAAGCCCTCGTTTCAAAACATCTTGTGAAAATGCATCTTGAAACCCAAAACATAATTAAACAAGACGACAATCAAGTTTCTAGTAAAAGAAATCAAGCTCTGCGAAAGCTCATTTCCGAACAGATTACGGGCTTGCATGTGGAAACTCAGGTGATAGTTAAGAGCCGATCTGCAATGGGAAAGAAAGCTTTGAAACTACAACAACTCATAGACAAGTATATTACTGAAATGCGTGCTGCAATAAACTTAAAGGAAACATACTCTTCTCGGGTACTTTTTATTGCTGCCAAAATGGGAAATACTATTTTTTTAATTGAGCTAATTCGTCAATATCCTGATCTCATTTGGAAGGTAAATGATAACAATCAAACTATCTTTCATATTGCTGTCAAGCATCGCCACAAGGGTATCTACAACCTATTATATGAGATCGGCTCAATGAAGGATATGATAACTCCTCTGAGAGACCTCCATGAAAACAATATGCTAAATTTAGTAGGCAAGAGTGCAAAGCAAAAGCGACTACAGGATGTAACAGGGGTTGCTTTACAAATGCAACAAGAATTACTCTGGTTCAAGGTACATGATTTTATGCTTCAAGAATTCTTGAAATAATTTTCTTATTCTTTTTGGATAATTAGTATTTGAGTACAACTATAAAGTAGTCGATAACTCATCTAGTTTGTTTGGGTTATAGGAAGTAGAGAATATGATTCCTCCTTCATATAGAGAGCGAAAAAATGAAGACGGTCTAACACCACATGAGCTATTCACCAAGGAACACAAAGAACTGCGTACACAAGGTGAAAAGTGGATGAAAGGAACCGCCAGCAAGTCTATGATTGTTGCCACGCTTATTGCAACCATAGTATTTGCTGTGGCTTTTACGATTCCAGGAGGCTATAACCAAACAAGTGGTATCCCTATCTCAAAGTCAAAAGCAGCCTTTATGATTTTCGTTGTGGCAGATGCCCTTTCTCTATTTTCTTCTTCAGCCTCAATTCTAATATTCTTATCTATCCTCACATCTCGTTATGCTGAACGTGATTTCTTGGAATCATTACCCAGAAAGCTGGTATTCGGTCTAGTGACTCTTTTCCTTTCTAAAGCAACCATGACCCTCGCTTTTAGTGTGAGCTTTTTCGTACTTTATTATAAGGGTTTGTTATGGGTTCCAATCGTGATTAGTGTGTTTGGTGTGATCCTGGTTCTCTTATATGTGTTCCTTCAATTTCGTTTGTTTTGGGATATAATTCTTTCAACATATCGTTCTAGGCACCTCTTCAATCCCAAAAAGCACGTTCTTTACTACAAGAACCCAATGGTCTAAATGTCATCTTTTTCTTATGTGATGGGTTTGTAATTTGTTTCAAGACGCGTGCTTTGTAAAACGATTATAAGTTGCATTTAGATGATTTATGTTTTTTTTTTTCAAGATGAATCTGTTTTGCTAATTGTGAGCATTCTTGTTTTAACACATTAACTGGCATAAATTAAGTCACTTAGCTTTGGGCTAAACGTAGGAGTTCTGGGCTCAGCAGAACGTACAACTTGGGTATCAAATTACTAACATGTATGAGACCATATACCAAATAACTTATGTAACACCCCATTTTTCAAAGTCCGAAATGGATGTCACATTAACGAGATAAAATAAGAGTGAAATTCATTATTTCAAATTTCCTAATAAATGAGTTATAAAATGTTTCCGAACAGTTCTTATTTCATTCGTAAGCGCTCTAGTAAGAAATTAGAGGCGAACAAAGACTGGGGAACAAAGAATTACAGAATGAGCATACTTGACATCCCTCAAAACATCTCTACTATTACCTTCTGATATTCATTCTGTATCTTAGTTACTAAATATGTTCATAACTTAAATAAATTGACACAGCTAATCCGTTTCATGTATGTTTGGGTTAGGATTGACTTTTCAACTTGATTAGCTAACTTATGATTGATGTATACTGAGGTTTTATGTGCCCGTGCTTCGCAACGGAAAAATAACTATTCATTTTGATCTTATTACGTAATCAATGAAATATTAAAAAAAAAAGATGTTAAAATAAATAAATAAATAAAATCCAAATTTAACACAACTATTTATGGCAGTTGATTCAACAATTACAAATCCTTAGCATGACCATCGAATGAAAAGTAACGAGGTTTCCTTTGATACACATGAACGAATTCTGTTGTTTATAAAAACAATTTTTAAACATGTACGTAATAAATGAAAGGATTGAAAAGGGAATAAAAAGGGATACATACAATTCAATTGTAATCTTGATCAATCAAAAAACAAAAACTTTACATTTTTTATTCTTCGACTTTTTTATATTTACATGAATGACCCATACATTAACACTAACATTACATTTCAAATCGTACAGTTCAACATTACGGAATATTTTCCCATAAAAATATAACAAAGAAACCATATTCTAAATCTTATAGCCCTTAAAAGTGAGATGTCACTATGGTTAAAAGAATTTAATGATTTTATTTATTTTAAGTGTGCTTTAGATTTTCATCTATTTAATGTTTAGAAAAAAAGAAAAAGAAAAAACGAAAAAAAAAAACTAGAAAGAAAAAAAAAAAGGTCACACTTCATGTGTGGATTTAGGGGTACTAGATTTTTACTTGCCCTCGCGTTGCGAGGGCGTAAATATGAAATAACAAAATCTTTTATGTAGAACGAAAAGCTAACTTGTTACACATGTTTTTGTTTTTATTTTGTAAACCGTTTATAAAACTATCTTGAAGGATATAATTATGCATGAAGGGTTAGGATCATTTACAAAAAGTCAAAAAGGTTTATGTGTGGTGGAGCTTTAGAAATAGAAAAGTTTTCAAGTCAAAGAATAAAGTAATTCCGGATTTATTTGAAGAAATTCATGTCAGGACTTTTGGGTGGATCACGGCTAGAGACAAAAATGCAAGACTCGAGTGGAATGAATGGAAAAAAGTTCTTGTTGGTCGTATATAATTCTGGCACTATGCTCCTGCAGTTTTTGTTTCAGTTTATTTGGTTAGTTCATGGGATCAGTGGCGGATCTAGCATTTTTAGGTTGGGTATGCACAAAAAAAAAAACCCTATCATTATTCGGATATTGTTTGATTTTTTCGGTTCGGGTACTTTGGTATATTTTCTGGTTACGTATACATGTGAAAAGTACGTACGTACTCGTAACTCGTAAGAGTTTTTTCACACGAGTTTGGTTGTTTTTAATGGTACAAACACGTTTGTTCACTTGAATGCTAAATCACATGACTTTATGTTTCATGTTTCCTCATATTATACAGCAAGGTGAATACATATGTGTAGACGATTACAAGTAGGTAATCTAACAGTTTAGTTAGGTTATTTTAACCAGAGTTCATCAACATCAAAACATCATTCAATAAGCATAAATATATATCAAAAAGTCGTGACATAACAAAAGACTGACATGTTCAAATACATATGAAATTCAACATACATGACTCCGTATATATAACATATTAAATTAAATTATATTAAATCAAAAGGTAACATATAAAAACGCCCTAAACAGATGATCCTAATAAATTAATAATGATCATGCCATATTACAACGGAATTTTTTGGGTACAACTAAATACGTAATACCCAACAAACCATAAATAGCCATAGATTCAATGAAATGGGTAGTTAATGCTTAAATTTTCTGGTTACCATTAAGTATTAACCATTAATATATACAAGAGTAACTAACCATTAATTACTTGGTTACCTTCTCAAAGCAAAGTCCGACTCTTCAACAATAGAAGAATGAGAGCACATGATGTGGTGATGTTGTTTTTACAGTGTCCTGAGGAGAATGTTGTTGCTGAAGATTTTATGGTGTGGTAGACAGTGCTTTGAACAGTGTTATGCAGTTTTTGTTTCTTTGTTTTTTTGTGTTCTTTTAGTACAATTAATTAAAAAAATAACAACTAAAATTGATTAATTAATGAAATAAATATAAATAAAATAAAGTAATTAATTAATTTTATTATACATAATAAAAAAAATTGAATTTATGGGCAGCTTCAATTTAGACTTCTGGAGCATTTTTTTACCATGTCTAGCCCATTAATAAAATAAATTAGCCCATGAAAAAAAGACCCAAATAAATCTATATACCCTAAATAATATGGCTTTCTTCTTCGTGGTTTCAATACACAGCAGCAGCAACACCACATACACCAAATTCAATATGCCAGTAACACACACCAAACACTTTTGTATTCTGTCAATTTGGAGAGGGTGTGCACATCTTTTTCATAGGGTATGCATCTCTCTATTACATCTATAAATCAGTCGATTTTTTATTTTTTTTGCACTGCTGTTATTTCTTCAAGGGTATGCAAGTGCATACCCTACACTCTACACAAATCCGCCCCTGCATGCGATCAAATTGATTTGTTTTGTTGGGCCAAGCCTACTAGTTTTCTACATGATGTATTTGAGTTATATTCTGCCGTCATTTTTAGTTCTAGATTGTATTGTCCATTTTTATTTTTTTATTTTTGTTGTTGTAAGGTACAGTAGTAGTATTTGGTCTCTAGTCTTAGTTGTATTTGTCTGTATTTGTAGCTGTTGGCCTCATCTTACATCTTGTAGCATGATGCTTGGGTAGCTTGGGGTCAGTTTGTGGTTATGTTGTATATCGTTGGACTGTGTATTATCGCTGATTTTTAAAGGTAATTTTGTCTGCCTTTTCTAAAAAAAGTTTCATTTTAAATAAATTTAACTCTCACGATTTATGTATCATAAAATAAAAATGTTTGCAATTGTTCATCAACATCTAGATTCATAATTTATCCACCACCACAAAACACCATAACACAACCTGCCACCGCTAAATGAGCCTACTTGAGACCGTAAATCACAAATAAACTTCCAAAATTTGATAAAAAAAAAAATGGCAACAAAAAGAACCCCTAAAAGTAAAATTAATGGAAAACTCTAATTCAAGAACACATAACTAAAAACACTACCAAAGCAAGATGTGAAGTTTAATTAAAAAAAAAAAAAGAGTGTAATGCCTCATAACATAATAGTTTAATACACGAATACCTTAAAAATATATACAAACATTGATGTTATGATGTTATCAAATAAGCCTCGACCAAAACAAAGCTCCAAAAATTAATTATACTTTTATGTTGAAAGTGGTGAAAGTTGAGGATAGGTGGCCACATTTAAAAGACAATACTACCCTCAAATTTCTCATGAGAGTTCAATTTTTCATGTTTCTATAAAAAATTTACTAAAATACCCCTTAAAATATCGCGATATATTTCCGTGAATTGATAACAAGGGAGAATAATACATCACTTGTAATGTTGGAATTATTTTATTAATAAAACTTGGTTCAACAAAAAGCCACAATGTATACCATATTCGTTAGTGCGATATATCATGATTAATTAGTAACTGTAAAATACCACAAAATATCTTGAGATATGGAACAATTTTGAAAGTCCCGTTGTAGCCTTGGATCTGATCGGATCATTTAATCAATAACAAACAGTTGATAATTGATTCACGAACACAAACGATTCTATAAGCTTTTGTATATATTCACACTTGAAAGAATAAAGCTTTTACAATCACACTCTCAATCTCGTTTTCTCCTCTCTGCCCTCACAAAAACGGCTCACTCACTATCTATATTGTCTAACCTACAAATGAACCCTAACATGCCTATTTATAGGCTGTCCAAACCCTAATGCGACACTAGCCAAGTGTCGCATTCAGCGACACTGACCAAGTGTCTCTAAACTATACTTGGACAAAATCGTATTCACTAATCTCACTTCTCGTTTACAACTCGGTTATACAAACTTTAACACCTCACAAACTAAGACTAATTAACTTTGACAAGTACAAACGTTAACCAACTGACTGACACACAGAAATGCACCAACAAATTTATCATGAGATTACTTGAAGAATTGATACTAAGCCACTAAGGGATAATACGTATTTGGGCTAAAAATTGGGCAATGTGAAAATGATTGCTGCCAAGTACCCAACTAAGCCCACATCTAAATTCATCCCTTCACTTGTAAATGTAAAAGAATTTATATTATTAAAGAGAATCAGACAAAATAGAATCCTCTATTATTACTATTCATTCTCATTGAAGGGTAAATTAACTGTCGAATACATATATGTCGACCGAGCATGACAAAAAATGTTGTCCTAACTTAGTTCATGATTAACTAACACTAAAACATAAAGTGTAATTATATAATTCTAACCTACTCGATCATACGCTTCACACACTAAAACAATTTCCTTTTTCACTTGGTTATTCAATATCTCACTTTGTAATTTGTAGAATATCCTATCAGAAGAGAACATAAATATATACTGGATTGGGATTGGGATTTAGAAGTAACAAATACTCCGTATGAAAATTGCCCTTAGTTAAGAGTTTAGTTTATATCCATCGATAACGTATTTTGCGTGACTTGTTACTGTGTTTCTTGTAACGAAATTCTGTAATCTAGTTACTATATGGGCTGGGCTTCCACTCTGTCAGATGATCAGCCCATAGGCCCAATCTCTATACAACAAAGTCAAACAACAAACATGTGCTACCGTCCAAGTATCCAACTAATAACCTTTTACCAATAGATCGTAAATTTATCGATAGATCGTAAAATTTAAGGGTTTTATTATTTATTCTTTTTTTTTTTGGATGTTTTAGTTGTAAACTTGTACTAAGATTCACTAATAACGGTATATCACTAATCTATACGTGGGATATATAGCTTTATAAACTCAAATTCCTATTGAAAGATCAAAATATAAGAACTTATAAATCAGATATATTAAAAATGAAAATATGGATGAATCTATGTGTTTCACATACAGAACCTTCTTTTGTATATGTATACTAGTAAGATTTAGGCCGTGCGATGCACGGCCCACCCTCATAATGCTTAACTTAAAATCTTGTGGTGCTACATGTATATTATCTTCAAGGATAAACGCTGATTAAAACGGAACAAAATAAACTTTTATTTATCACCCTTAACTAATGCCAAACACCAACACTTCGATTAAGGCGTCATGCCGTCATCTGATACAACTTGAATTGTAGATCATGTGCAGAGAAAATGAGTTGCAAGATCGGATGAAAATTTTATAACACAATAAAATCTCGTGTTTTGTTAATCTATCATTTCAGATGATCAATCTAAACATTAGTTATACCTTCATAATAATAGACGTTGCATCCAAAATAAGTTGTAGACGCCTTTGTAATGAAATCCTATGTTATTAACAATCTATCATCTTATATTCTCCTGCTCCCAAAAGTAACATATAGGCATCATCTCCGATTTGAAAATTTTTTAAAGACTTTATTGTAAAAGAAACTTTTAAATCCTTATATTTAAAATGTTATAAGAGATTGTTATCTGTGACACCCGTCAAATTAGGACTAATAATTAGTGCCTAATCAATTGAAAATACATGTAATTAGTTCTGTGTTAGGCTAATTATTGTATCAAAATATATATATTGTTGAATATATACGATTATGCGATTTGATTAAATCGTACAATTTTCAGATCGAATGTAATTCGACTCAATTAAATACGGACGTTGGTGAACAAATTTTATTAAATAATATAACATTATTTAATAACGCAATTATATCCAAAATATTATTTTTATAATATTTCGTACACAACTCGTACCGTACAAACAAAGACTTCGCGATTAAAAGGTTTAATGCGCAAACAAAACGAAACAAGTTTATGTTATACTCCCTCCGTCCCAAAATAAGTGTCCCGTTTGACTTTTCGGAGTCTTTTTTTTCATCTTTGACTTTAAATATTTTTCTTTGTGTTATATAATATTTGATGAAAATTATACCAATGAAAATATATTTAAAACTCAATTCATTCATATGTTTTGCATGAAGTGTTATATAACACAAACAAAAATATTTACGGTCAAAGATAAAGAAAAAAGACTCCGAAAAGTCAAACGGGACACTTATATTGGGACAGAGGGAGTATATTATAACGCAATTATAAAGTATTTGGTAAAATACTTAAACAAAAATATCGAATAATTATTTGTATTTTAAAAACGTGTGGTTAGACGTATTAAATAATTAATTAACAATTAACGATCGAGAAAACGAACACCGCACGGAGCGCGAATGCTCAGGATTAAAAAAATGGGAGCCAACCACACTTGGGTGGGGCCCAAGTGGGCCGGCCCCCTTAACCTCACCATCTCCATCATCTTTTTCTCATTCTTCACCATCTCACTCTCTTTCCTTCTTCCTTTTTCTCTCAAAACACCCACCACCACAACCATCAAAAATCACAAAATAACACCATCAAACGGCCTTGAATCGTCATACTCTTTTGGAGAAAAAGAACCACCGCATCACGATCTACATTTCTACCTTTTCGGTTTCTCCTCGCGTTAAGTTTGTAAGTTTTCGACAAAACCCAAAACTCTCCGATTTCACTTGTTTTTACTTGAATATGGGTTGTTTAAGTTCATAATGTCCATATAAGGGTTGGGTAAAAGAATCGGACCAAGTGGTCGCAGGAAAACTCGTTTTTGGCTCAAAAATCCGTCAACAGTTCGAAGTGACGCAACGACGACTGTAGTATAGCGTCACTTCGTGCGACACTTAAGTGACGCATAGAGTGTCGCTAAAAACCCTAATTTTTCCTAAGTGTCGCTAAAAGCCCTCTTTTTCCGTCACTACCTAAGTGACGCATTTTTAATATCCGTCACTATAAGCGTCACTTGCCTAAGTGACGCCTATAATCGAAATCGAATTTTATACGACACTTCTGATCGACACTACCCTAGTGACGCCTAGAACCTTAAACCAACACTTGTTAATGTCACTGCCTGAGTGTCGCTACCTCATGCGTCACTTCCCTAAGTGACGCCATAAACTCATAGTTCGCAATTTTACGCGACACTTCCTAAGTGTCGCCTAAACTCTTGAGTTTCGCTATAAGTGACGCATAAAACAGAAGGTTTCAAACCATTTTTACTAAGTGTCGAGACCTAAATTTTATCACTTGATTTCATCCAAATTCAAGTCCAGATGCGTTTTTCACCAAAGCAATTTAGTAGAAATAAAAATTTTTCGAGCTGACTTGGCATCTCGACCCCAACCAGGGGCCAGCCCCTTGGACCCCTCCAGGGGTTGCCACCCCTGGAACCCCGCTCACCAGGGGCGCTGCCCCCGGACCCCCGTCACCTAAAAGTTTATAAAGACTTTTAAAGTATAACTATTTGAAATCAAGATGATAATAATGTTAAGATTATTACTTCAACAAATCACCAACGGGCCGTACACGTTTTCAAAACTTAAACCAAACAACCAAATCGTAATAATTTGGACATTATAGTTGAACGAACAACTACAAAGGTAGTCTTTGTAACTACCTACTCATATTAATAACCATCGCGTGTCGTGGACACCCTCAGGTTATCTGTCTGCGGACATCTCACTGCTTGATTAAGCATCTTACGTTATTGACTAAACGCTCAAGACTCAGGTGAGTCTCATAGCCCCTCTTTTTACCGCTTTTCACTCAGGGGTGTGATTCAATGCTTATTTTTAACATGTGAACGCAAGTACAAACTTTACAATATACTACATGAGTTGTTTTCCACTAATCATTTCAAAGTCCTCCGTCAGCATAGTTTGGTAATACGTTGTAGCGTGATTATTAGTATATGGTACCATATAGGATTGACCCTCCTCGTCCGGGTTAGCATGCACTAACTGGGTAAACGGAAGTACTAATAATTGTTCAGACGAGTGTGGATTAGGCACTCGTGGAGGCACCTCGCTCGGAATTCTCTATATGGGACCCGACCCTCGAGTTAAGCTCAGACTATGTGCTCATGGCTGTATACACTACTACTTATTTGCTGGATGCAAATCCTTATTTAAATCTTGCGGTTCATACGATACTATCTGATTTCAAACATGTGAGCTCACCAGCATTAGCTGACCCATTTTAGCATATTTCACAGGTACACAGCAGTAGGTTGGACTGCCATCAGGGATACTATAGCTCGAGTCAGCATGCGGATATTAGAGATTTTCTTGCATTAGTATATTTTGTACAAGTACTTATGTACTGAAATCTCTCATTTAAATCGAACACGAGCTATGTATAGCTTCAAATGTTGTAAACATTTTCATATTAATATATTTTGTTAAAACGACGCATATAGAGTCGTTTAATATGTATCTTTGTGCTTTGATTATTGATTAGTAACACCCAAAGTATGCTTCCGCCAAACATTAAATTTGGGGGTGTTACATTATCTTTTTGAAAATTTAGAGAGAAATACAGATTGAAAGGTGAAATTGTTTTGACCGGATTAAATTTAAAATAGGTGACATAAGAAGTAGTACGACGTTTTTTATAAGAACGTATGATATGTCATTATGAGAAGTAGTATAACTCTTTTTATGTTACAAGAAAATGAAATAATTAGAGATTAACGAAAAATATTGTGACACCCCGCAATTTCGACATAATTATAAACGTTAATTGCACGTATTTTTAGGCTAATTCCCTAATTTGAGTGAATTCACAACACATTTTAGAGGTAAGTCTAGCAAAGCCCAACTAGTTATACGCGTAGTATTACGATTCATAATTAGTTATAATTATGTACACGACAATTAGAACAAACGCGACAAAAATATACGACTGTTGGTGAACGAATTTATTTAATAAAACAAAATTTATTAAATAACATTATTTATTACTAAATATTATGTTGATAATATTTACAAAGTATCTTATAACGTATAAACGTCTATTTCGTAAGCTGAAACGAAACAAAGTTAAAATTTTATAAACTTAACTAAATTATTTCCATAAAATATGTCAACTAAAAATATATTCGAAAACGTAATTAAGAAATTTTCAATTTAAAATATTTTAACGATTAACGATCGGGTAAACTACCACAAATTTGGGACAAAGTCCCCTCCCTTTGGAATCAAAAATCAGCCAAAACCACCACCCCACCCTCATTCTTCTTCCATTTTTCATTTACTCTTTCTCTCTCTACCTCCCTTTCTCTCCACCTTCTCTCTAAAAACCACACAAATCACACAAAAACTACCACGAAAACTCATCGAATCGTCTAACTCATTTGGAATAAAACGATCACCTCGCAACGATCTACACTTCTACCTTTTTGGATTTCAAAACCGACACGCGTAAGTTTCCGACATTTCCCGTAAATCCTTAGATTTCGAAGCTTTCTTTGATATTTCATGTTTAATATACTAATATAACATGTTTTAGTGTTTTTAACAACCGAAAACGTCCAAAATCGATCAAAAACTTGTTTTTACCAAGTTGTTCGTCGAACAGTTGTAAGTGACGCACTGGTGCCATAAACAGTGTAGCGACACTTAAGTGACGCACTAAGTGTCGCATAAAACCCTAATCTTGCGTCACTTCCCTAAGTGACGCCTAAATTCAATTTTTACCTTGTCCGACACTTACACCGACACTCATACCCGACACTTGCCTAAGTGTCGCCCCTCATGCGTCACTTCCTCAAGTGACGCTACTAAATCAGAATTTATCATTTCATGCGACACTTCCTAAGTGTCGCTATAAACTATTAAGTGACGCTAAAAACAGAAAGTTTACAACTTTTTCGCTAAGTGTTGAGACCGAGATTTTATCACCTGATTTTACTCCGAAATGAAGTTTCAAATGCGTTTTTACTACAGCAACATAGCAGAAATAAAAATTTTCCAAGCTGACTTGGCAGCTCGACCCCAACCAGGGGCTCTGCCCCTTGGACCCCGCTACCAGGGGTGCTGCCCCCGGACCCCCGTACACAATTTCATACTTTATAAAAATACAACGAAACAAACAGAATTATACTTCTGAAGTTATGATTTTCAAAACGTCACCAACGAGTCGTATACATTTTCACAACTATAAAATACAACCATACGTATTTAACAAACACTTTGGACATAACTTGGTTGTACGAACACTAGCATGGATGGTCAACTACGACATCCACAAACTTATTAAATCTCATACGTTTAGGACGTTAGGAGATTCGACTATACTTGGGCTTTAGGCTTTGCTAGCACTCGAACGTACTTAACTCAACAGGTGAGTTCACAGCCCCACTTTTAACTGTTTTACTGCTTACAACTTGGGGTGAGAAACATAGTCAACTGTTTTATTGATTGCCATAACTGCTTTACATACACGATAGTTTCATAAACATGTTAAACTTTGTTTGGTAAACCAGAGAACGACCGGTACTTTTTATGTAAACGCTGGAGAACGACCAGCAACGTATTTTAGTGCCAGAGAATGACTGGCCAAGTGGACGGGAGAACGACCCGTGCGTATTTGGATGGGAGAACGACCCATGCGTCTTAGAGCGGAGAACGACCGGTACTATGTTTCGCTGGAGAACGACCAGCAGTGTTTGGACGGGAGAACCCCGTGCGTATCTAGACCGGAGAACGACCGGTAAACTGTTTTGTTGGACGGGAGAACGACCCGTGCGTCTTTTAGACCGGAGAACGACCGGTACTGTTTTGGAAACGCTGGAGAACGACCAACAATGTATTTTAAACTGTGTTTTGGGTAACATCCCACGTAAAACATATTTTTGGGCAATATCCCAACCGAACTGTATTTAGATAACATTCCACAAAACGTATACTTAACAATTATGGCAACAACTGTTTACGAACATACTTGGTTTAACGAACTGAATTTTTAAACTTGAAACCTGTGAATTCACTCAACCTCGTTGTTGACTTTTACTATGTTTTTCAGGGAATTAGCTGCACACGTAAGGACCGCCTACACAACTAGAAATCTAGGCGACCCTTGAAGATTTAGGATGCCAACTTTTTGAAACATATGGATTTCTTTTGTATAACTAATCTGATTTTAGTCATATTTACGAAATCCACTTTTGTACAATTTAACTACTTATACGATTCGATGAATCGTAAACATTGTAACTATACTTTTGGCATCTTAATATATGTTTGGTTGTAATCATAAGCTCTGATACGTATGCATGTACAATGTAAATGTGGCATCCCCAGCTTATACCAATGCTTCCGCTAAACGAATTTTAAAAGGTTTGTTCCATCCCAAAAACCTGAACCTCTAACCTTGTAAGGCAACTCGATACCGTTAAACCAATTACCCCTTTGGAAAAAATAAATAAATTACTATCTTTTTATAAAAAAAAAACTTATATACCAACTAAATCAATAATTAATAAACATGAAATACGAGATTCTACAGTAAAGATCACCGTAAGTTGAAGAACGATCTAAAACTCAATTAAGTGAACACACTTAAAATTTGAAACTTTAATTTCAGCTAAAAAATTTGTAAAATTGACGTTCTATTATGATTATGTAACAACTAAAAATAAAATATTTATCTTAGACCACTCCCAACAGTAACTGAAAATCGACTGATCAGTTTGTGCTACATCAGCGTCATATCAACTTTTTTCAAAAGTGACTGAAACTGACTAACAACTAACTGACCTCTGTCATCAGTGATACCGTCATTTTAATATTTGTGCCCCACATTTATCAATTTACCTTTATTTCTATTCGCTAAACGAAAAAAAATTGAATATAAGTTGACCCCACCATCTCCAAACAGACAGAAAGTCGGATATTGTTTAGGGCTAAATTTTATAGTCAGGATATAGGATCCTGAAGTCTGTTGTTACTGTTTAAAATTATACCCAGGATCTTAGATAGGATCAGGATCACAGATATACTCAGGATCTTACATATGTTTAGGATCTCGAATGGTCAGGATCCCGGATATATTAAGTATCTCGGGATCAGATGTTACTAATATGTATTTGTCAGTTTATGTTCAGGATCTTGGATATTCAGGATCCCGGGTGATCAGGATCCAGGATATATTCGGTATCCTGGGTAAAACATCACCAATCTTTATTTGACCGTTATGTATCTTGACCAAGTCTTGCAGGAGTAAAATGTGGCTTAATTCTATCATTACTTTCGGATCAAGGCCTGGAAGAAGTCAAGAAAACGTGTTAATAACAAGTCAAGGTGGAAGAGTGGAGGATCCCGTGTTAGGAATATATATATGTATGAAGATTAAATAAATTACTAATTGTGACTTGAAGTAATTGACTTGGAGTCACGTGGTCTTGTTTTTACAAGCTTGCACAGAAAGTAATTGAAGGTCGGCAAAAAAGGTTTAGTCGGCTACGAGTCTACGACTTATTTTTCGTACAGCGTATGATTATTCCTATATATATATATATTATAAACCTTTGTATTTGTAACTCTAACACCTCCAAAAGTAATAAGAATTCTCTCTAGTTGGCCGTGGATTAAACCAATTGAGTAGATTGGATATAACCACGTTATATTCTCGTGTTCGTTTACTTTTCTCGTTATCTTAATTGATTGCTTTGTTGATCCGTTTATTGTTGTGGGGTATAACTAGGGTTATACGTGTTCTTGGTTGGGTCCTAAAAACCTATCAAAGTGGTATCAGAGCTCGTGGTTTTCGAGTTTGGGAACAATGGCGGATAAAAGCGAGATTAGGATTAGTAAGTTTGATGGCAGCGATTTTGGGTTTTGGAAGATGCAAATCGAAGACGTTTTGTACGAGAAGAAGTTACACCAACCGTTGTCGGGTACTAAACCTGAAAGTATGAGTGATGCTGACTGGGCGTTGTTAGATCGTCAGGCACTTGGAGTAGTTCGACTTTCTCTGGCCAAGAATGTCGCCTACAACATTGCGGGGGAAACCACGACTGCGGGTTTGTTAACGGCGTTGTCTAACATGTATGAGAAACCCTCGGCTCTCAATAAGGTTTTCTTGATTTGGCAGTTGGTGAACGCGAAGATGGGTGAAGGTGCATCACCGGCGGATCATGTGAACGAGTTTAACTCGATTTTGACTAGGTTAAAATCTGTAGGGGTTACGTTTGAAGATGAGTTGGAGGCACTTTTCTTGTTGTCTTCGTTGCCCGAGAGTTGGTCCGGTATGGTTACAGCTGTTAGTGGTTCTTCTGGAACTACTAAGTTAACGTTTGAGGGGATCCGTGATTTGATACTCGGTGAGGGAATTAGAAGGAAAGATTCCGGTGAGTATTCAGGTTCGTCAGCTTTGAGTGTGACTGGCAGGGGGCGTAGTAAGAGTAGATCTAGATCACGGAGAGAGCCATCGGAGAATAGGAACGTCACTTGTTGGAATTGTAAGCAACTGGGGCACTTTAGGTATCAATGTCCGAATGGTAAACCGAGTGTTAATACGGCGGTTGATACGACTGAAGATGCGTTGTTGTGCTGTGAGGAGAATCTTGTGGAATCCTGGGTTTTGGATTCGGGTTCATCTTTTCATGCGATCCCGTGCATAGAAGAGATGACGAATTTTAGGTTTCATTCTGGTAGGGTTCATCTTGCGAATGGAAGGAAACTTAAGTTGCGGGTATTGGGGATGTTGTCCTCAAAAATCACCTTGGTACGGATTGGGTCCTCAATAATGTGAGGTTCATTCCCAAGCTCGAGAGGCGGTTGATCTCGATTGGGCAGTTGGATAATGAACGGTACCACGTTAGGTTTGGCGATCAACAATGGAAGGTTATCAAGGGTAGTTTGGTAATTTCTCGCGGGTATAAACGGGGAACCTTGTATATGGTTGAGATTCCGAATGTGGAATGGCTAGGTGGTGAGGTAGGTGTTGAAAGTCCTAGCCGACTTGAGCTTCACGGTATTGTTGAAAGATCTGGAACGAGTGGGAGTTCGGTAAGGGTTGAAACTAGTAGGAGCTTGGCGTTGAGTGGGAGCCTTGGGGTTTCTATGGATTCAGTTTGTCATCTCGGTACTACTAGAGTTTTCAAGTCTTGGGTTAGATCTTCTCCAATGGCAACTAGGTTGCGACTGACCGAGGGTGGTGAGCAAGATACTTTTCCGAGAGCCGCGTTTGATGTTGATTCCATACAGTGGGAGTTGGCTCGTTGGGGAAAGTTGTGTTTGCCGAAATTCATGCTCATGTTTGTGGTCGGTGATCCAACGATGAAAGCAAGAGTGTTTGAGTGGATGATCAAGGGTGTGATGGTATTTTCACACGGCTGCCTTGATGGTGTTATTTTAACACCCCTCGTTTCATTATAAACAATAATATAAAAATTTCGACTCGGAAGCGTATATTTAAAACATACTATCAATGTACTCAAAATGTCAATAAACTTTTTCAATTCAAAGTACAAGACATTTCAACGCACTGGGTGTTATTAAAAACATTTCTATAATTATCAAAATAACATCAGAGTTACAGCCTGTCAAACATTCCATCAATTCCAAACACTTCCTGCCCTGTCCCATATGTCCCATCTATTTCAACCTGCAGGAAGAACTGTGGTGGGGTTAGCATAAAGCTAAGTGAATGAAACTATAAACAACAGTACAACCTAGCATAACAATCTGTTTACATCAAATAACAATAAACAGAAAATCAATCAATCATTAGACATCCAATCAATGTCATACACACAACATCATGAGGATCGGTGGCCCCTGAGACACCCTAATACCGGTTTGGTACTCAAGGAACTCTTATCAATCATCTGTATTGGCCCATACAGAACTACCGATAACTTGTTGTCAATCACACACGACCTAGATCTCTAAACTGACATATCAAGTTTCCGAGATCTCCTGTCGTCTACAACAACAACAAATCCAACCATCAAATCAAGTTGACCTCAAAGTCTTACATACTAGCACAATCAGCCAAGTAAACAACTAGTTAAACTATCATGGCAAGATATCTCAACATATGCATCATATCAAAGTAATACTATAAATTACTTGTTGTAAATCAAATCATTACAACTAAATCACACTGAGGTTACAGATCCACTCACCGACTACCTCAGGCCTCCACTCAGTAGTCTAATATCACTGAGCCTTCTCCACATCTGAGAATCAATATCAAATATAAGTTAGTAATCCAGATCATCAATACATAACTTATATCAATCTTTGACATTTAGGAACTTAACATAATTAACATTACAATTACTAGTTCCTAATTGTGTATTAATGATTTACAATATAATCATTAACATATATTATCCTATAACATATATCAAGCACATTACTATCGTAATCAAACAAAATGTGATATCAGCCTATCAAGCCGCCGGCTTCTCTATGAAGCCGCCGGCTTCAAACCACCACCCGCCGGCTTCACCTTCCAAACCGCCGGGTCAATTACCAAATGTGGTAACAGAACTAAACTTCGTTTTAAAGCTTACACTACCCGCCGGGTTTGGGTCTATATCCG